>CM033644.1:57126886-57649525 GCA_019512145.1 Engystomops pustulosus
CAGCAATTATCTTATTCTTGGTGCCGTTACATTGTTGCAGGTAACAATGCTAAGTACTCATTGTCTGCTTTATTACAATCAATGATGAAAACATTGTACAACACCACATGACATTACTTTACCTGCTGCACTTGTTATGTCTGGTTTACTGCGTCTTCCCAGTTTTGTTCTTGTCTGTGCAGCTATCATGGCGTCAAGGTTTTCTGTAATAAATTATTGTCGAATTGTTAACAAAGCCTTTGTTTATTACGTTTAATAACAATGATCTAGAGTCTGGAGTCCTTGTATCTACAGCAGAGGACTGAAGAAATTCAACACCATGATGCGTACCATAATAAAATGGCACTGGACACCTTACAAGGACGTTCACATGGTAAGACCTCCAAACAAAGACATTTGATATGAAGACGGGACGAATTGTGGGTGCTATTGCTTCCCATAGACGCTGTCTCGCGGCCCCCCCCGGGTGGAGAGGAGTTTCTCCCCCCCTTCCCTACTCCCCCCTTTTTTTCTAGTTCATTGTTTGTGTTAAACTATATGTGTTTCTCTGTTTCCTCTCTGATCTTGAGACCTACATGCATAGTAGTAATGATCATACTAAAGCTAATGGGGCTGCGATACCCTGAACCATGTGCCCTGTTCTGTTAGCTTCCTGCTTGTTTTCAATAAGTTTTATTGAACCATAAATCACAGGTACACTGGGTGCAGTCCCGACCGCACATAGGTGATTGGTATAGTTGACAGACAACACAAAAGACACAAAAAGATGATTGGGTTAAATCCAAACTTAAACTTACCCTTCCTGCTCCAGCGCGCGTTCTCTCACATCTCCGGGCTCCGCGCGCAGTGCATGCCCCTTGTCCGGGTGCCAGCTCGTATAAATTTAGAGGTGCCAAGTACCCGCTAATTGCACTGGCCAGCTGCCTGCCCTGATCAATCACCAGTCCGCTTCTATTTGTTCCCTGCTGGATATTGTGGCCGTACGCCTTAAGAAAGCTCCCTGCAATATTCCTGCATTCCTGTGTTTGCCTCTGCTTCCTGAGTTCCCGTGTTTCCTGTGTCCCGTGTTCCTGTGTTACTGTTCCTCGCTCCGTGTTTATTCCTGCATCTCCGCAGCTTGCCCCGGACCCTGTCCTGAACCGACCACAAGACTGACCTCCTGCCTGAGGTACCCCTGGACCTCTGCTGCCACCAGACGGACATTGCACCGTGGAACAACCTGGTGGTGCCCTGCTGCAGCAGATAATGCAGCTTTGCGGCGGGCTCTGGGAAAACCAGTGGCACTTAGACTCTCGGTTCACAGGTGGCCCGTCTAGTACCATCTCACCCCGCAGCGGTCGAGTAGGATCCACTGATCCCTAACCCTGATATTGTTTTTTATTAGGGAATGACTTGCCATGGCTACACCACTTTGTTGGTTTTATTATTTCTACTTCATGACTAGTTTTAGGCAATCCATTTTGGAATTCATTTGGTGAAGCCATTGCCACATTAAAAGGGAAAGAGAGAAGTCCATATTCTCTTTATATTCCTCTCTATTTATGATCCAAACCAGTTTTGGTTTCAGAACTGGATAAAAATGATCCCGAAATGTGATCCAGCCTGACTCTGTTTTTCCCATTATAAGGCTATCATAATGCAAACCAGCTGTCGCACACACGCTCAACAATAAGTCATTTTTCTTTACCATGGACGACATAATGGATCACAGCCTCTGGTGGCACAGGTGGACAGTGTTTTGCTTGGAGGTGCATTAAGGCATAGCTGGAGTTGACTCATCCCAGGCACCAGGCCTTGTGCTGGTTTCCAGGCAACTAATGTCCTATGGCTTTGGATCTTTCATCGCACGCTTTTCTATGGGACTTGGCTAATTCTACAGATTAATAAAGAAAGTCCAGATACTACTTCTTTAACCCACTATACTGGTCCCCACACCAACGGTTTCCACTTCAGTAGTTGTGCACTTACATTAGATTTACAATCACTTTGCCACCTAACTAGTTTGCATGTCCAGCAGATTAGTGGACACCAACCGGCATGTTTGCTTTCTTCATGCCTGAATCATTATTT
This sequence comes from Engystomops pustulosus, assembly GCA_019512145.1. Lineage (NCBI taxonomy): Eukaryota > Metazoa > Chordata > Amphibia > Anura > Leptodactylidae > Engystomops > Engystomops pustulosus. The sequence continues at coordinate 57,128,957 of CM033644.1, forward strand.
CAAGGAGAACATATTTACTGCCAAAGGTGTCTTGTAGACATATTGTTGTGGTTTTTTCTACATACATCAGTGATTTTTCACTGAACCTTTTGGCTTATGGCTTTTTTTTGAACATGTTGTCAAGAACACAAACGGACCTGGTTCTAATTGACCACTGATCAGTGACGAAACTGTAATGTGAATAAGCCATTGAAAAGGGTTCAGTACGGCTCATTGACAAATCATTAAAGCCGGAAGAGAAAACAAATTTATTGTGTCCCAACAAATGGTTCAGTACAAACAATCTCTGATGTGTAAACCCCCCAATATAAGTTCACTCTTGGATGACGAGCCAGTAGGTGTATAGGCTTGTTGTAGATCAACTATTAAAATAGCCCCATTTGGTATGTTTCATTGTTCATCTTCTAATAGCATGTTGCTCTTCTGTAAAGAAAGAAAACAATCCATCTATAACTATAACATTTATTATGGTCTGGTGTGTACAATGCCTTTTAAAAGTCTACACATTAGAAAATAGATGCTGTGTTTTGCCCTTTAAGTCAATGAAATGATTAACAAAAGGCAAAACATGTCTGTTCTCAAATGCTGGAATTTGTCAAAACATGCATTTTTGGCATGTGTTTTTTCTGGATGTGTTTGTGTTTCATTTAAAAGAGTAATATCCTTAAGTAAAATACATTTTGTGAACCCATCCATATGAATACACCTTTCCTCACTCCAATTCCTATTTCCCTAGTCCTGTACTAATTCCTTTCTAGATTGCAAAATACAGAAAAGAGAAGACAATAAAATACCTTTCGCATTGCATCAGGGACCTAAGAAAATGAGTTCTGTATAAATTTTTATGCCTGCCGCACCTTGGGGAGTTTTATCATAGAGGAGCAGTTTTGCTAGAGTTTGCTTTCTCATTACATGCACCAAAAGTATCAGACATCAATCATAAATGTGGTGATTTTTTTTGTTTTAACACTTCCACTATCCATCTTTGTGACAATTTTTGGCAATTTCTTCCGATCATCCACATTTTGAAAGTGGAATCGGTGGCTTAAAGTGGAAAAAGCACAAGGCCCCATAACAGTTCTGCAAAGCTTTATAATTACATATTATTTCTGATCTGAACTAAAATACAGTAAGATTTTTCTATGGGGAATTTATCAAAAGCGATAGTATCATCCCATAAATAATACGGTTTTATTGAATATATGAGTTGCTCCCTGAACAAAAAAAAGCTGAAAGAGCAGTTAACTCTTCTAGCTCAGTATCTACATATGCAGACAGGTCAAGGAAAGGGTCTTGTTGACATTCCACTAAATCCAGGGCACATACACTGCCATCTCTCCATGGTGCTTAAATACCAAAACATCTGCTATGTTTTCTGCAGAGGTGTAGCTATTCAAATATGAATCCACCTACATAGTACTAGTGCTAGCTTCCCTTAATAGGTTGTATCAAGTTTCAATGTAATCCTCTACAACCTGATTGTTGGGGTTGACTTCTGGGAACAGGGGTGTTGTACTCTCTCAACGGTGGATTGGCAGTTGAGCATGCGTCATGTGTGCTCCATTCAGATATGGTAGTCTCACAAAATCTCCAACACTTCTCATAGAAGGTTCTTGGAGATAGGATAAGTGCAGATGCGTGTTTACCTTGAACTCCATCAATTGGGTGAGAAGAGGATCACCATTCTCCATGATCATGGTAGTCCTAGCGGTAAAACACCAACACTTGGATGGCTCTGCCATATTCAGGATAGCTATAACATATGACTGGGAACAACCCCTTTAATGTCAGGTTATAGATATATCTTGATGTGTGGTACCCATTGTGTGGGTTAAGGTATATTTTAATAATGCTTATATTGGACATTAAGGACATGACAACCAACTGATTCTGATCTTGTAAGCTGTATCATTTTCCTTCTGTGAGCTGCTAATGTCATGGAGACCTATAAGGCACAAAGCCATGATCTGTAATCAGGATGACCGGGAAAGGAAGCGTCTGAGAATGTGGCGGCAATAAGAGCAACGCTGGCCTCTCCAAGCACTGCTGCTAATATGACATTAACCAACGAAGTGTCATGATGTTACTGTAGCTTCCTTCTTACTTCTGCTATTTGTAGTGCCGGATGAGCCAAGAACAGCTTGACTCACTGCACCAATGAGGATAACATAGGTACATTGAGGCACAGCCAAGAGGTCCTTCACTGTGTAGGTTTAACTGGTGTGGGTGCCAGACCATGGAATATATAAATATATATATTCAAGACTCCACGCACTGACGGACATCCATTTTCCCATTGTTTGTCTGTAAGCTATATATAATTCTTGTTTATGCTGGATTTAATATTATGTGATTTGGCAGTGTAGTTGACATAAAATCCAATGCTTGTCACCTCAAAGCAGTCCTTTCAGCCAGAAAATAGTACTGGTTGTAGTTAAAGCATATTCGCAAACAGGAAGCATAAAATACTTGACCCCAGATCACTATATTATTTATATCTTCTAAAAATGTAAAAATACGGAAAATTAGGAATCTGTTTTAATTGACTTTTTCTGTTGAAATGCAATCACAAACCAATATCACTCAAGAAACTACTGTCAGGTTGGTAGTTCCTGGGCTGATTGACAGTAGGCAGCAAGATAATCAAGTAGATGTATTAGTTACTGGGCAATGAAATCTTACATTTTGTATTGTCAATTGCCTCTCTCCAAAATGCAGGTATTAAGTTCCCACTGGTGACCCCGGGGTAGTGTAGTCTACTTCCATTCACTTGCTTCTATTTAGATTTGGCCTGGATGAGTTCAGTGAAGAGACTACAACTCTGAAATGATTGCACGATCTTTTCACTTCCCACCACAACAGCACCATACATAGTACTGCAGCTCTCCTTTGGTATTGAAGCTCAAGCACATTGGGGTTTATTTACTAGGGTCCCGCGGCCCGCATTTCCGTCGGTTTTCTAATGTTTCGGGGATCGCACCGCTGGGACATGTATTAGCAGGCGATTGTGTTGCACGCAACAAATCGGGGGGTGGGCTGCCAGAGGTTCCCACGGATTCGGACAAACCACGGATTAACTTAAAAATTTTGTCACAAGACATGCACTTACTACCGGGAGGAATATGGTGAACTCTGGTGGACCTGACGGGAGTGACAGGTTCAGGAAATCGAAGCATGATTTAAGTGAATCACGGCAGTCATTATCATCTGACATTTGGATCGGGGATCACGCAAGTATGGGTGATTAAACTGTGCCCATTATCTTAAATGAGACTTAGCTGCACATAAAACAGTGACAAATGGAATCAGCAAGAAGCTTTTGTGGTTATGCGGTGTCAGACACCATCTCTATTTTTTTAAACCCAAGCAACATTTCAACCTAAATACCGTGAAGGGTACAAATATGGAATGAGTGAAATTATTGCTCTCTCAGACGTACAACTAGGTTTTTTTTTTCATAGCTCAATACGCTGCACACACCAATAGTATGAATGATAGATATATTTTATGAAGAATTTGGAATATAGCTTAATTTTTTATTTAAATGCACTGGTATTATACTAAAGGTGATTGCAAAGTGCAATAGCCATAATGTTCACCATTTACATCGTGACTACAAGTACAAAACCAGTAATTACAGGAAGGGCCGGCTCTTTAATCTGAGAGATACTCTTATAAAATGTCCAGGAGATATTGACATTAATAGGAAGCACTTCCATAATGGATTATTATTTGTTCTCTTACCAAATGCATTAAGCTACACTCTCTGTTACTGGTAATGGATTGAGATTGTGATACAATGCTTAATATAATGCTTATTTTTAATATACGTGCTTTGATCAGTATGAGTTTTTCCTCTTTACATATTAATTGCAGGTACTGATATAGTACCACAATGATCACCAGGTTTTGCTGCATTGTGTCAAAGTTTAATACTTTTTAAGAAGAAGATATGCTTAATCTAGCAAAGCTCTGAAATACGTGTGTTTTTTTGTGATTAAATTGAAGGAATAGTCTGATGGTTCGTACCAAACAGCCAAATGGAGAACCCCAATCTCCATACTAATTTTCTTCCTTAAAAGAATATAAAGAGAAATGTTACTTGCCAAAGGTTGGATTTGTTCTTCCACGTCTTATTGTAACATAAAATATCAACTGCAAATGATGTAGCAGGAGGACTGGTGATACACTAAAAGGGACAGCTGTTCACGCTAATCAAGCACTTCCATCTGGATACAGAAAAGCTTTTGATAGCCAAAATGGCATTACATAAATCTTGGAAGAACTAATCCAGGATTTTCTCTTTCCTTAGAAGAAAAAAGTTAGGATGTGTTTTTCTTGAACACTACTATTTGATTACCTTGCTGTATAGAATCTTATAATAAAAGTTGCTATAGAGGGGGTCAGAAGCAGTCGCTTCTCACTTTTTCCTTATGTTGTGTATGCATCCATATTGTTTGAAATGACAATGACCCACATTTATCAATTATGTGCAACCTACCTATGTCAGTTTGCCTGTGGAGTGTGTCAAGTGCTCCAGATTCATCAAGACTGGTGCACGTGTTCATTAATCTGCTCAGGAAGTGTGCGCCATTTTATTTTGGTGAATTTTGTTCATGCGTAGCATGTGGCTCACGTCAGTAATAAATGTGGCGGAAACTCAGACTAAGCCCCTACACGCCCTTTAGGTGCACATTTTTTGTGTCTTTGTCGACCAGTGCAGCGCAACACAAAACTGGCTCAGACATTTTATAATACATGTGCAAGCATTTAGCATGTTCTTTTTCAGTGAAATTTAGACAGAAAACTGTCGCAACAACACTTTAATAAATGTGGTCATTTCAGCAATATCAGTGGTCACAGCGATCAAATGCATTTATTCTCTGCAATGGTATCGGTAGCCCCTGATATCGTTTTTAATTTTTGCAGTTTGATAACTCCTTAAGAGTATGTCAATCTATGCAAAGATATAGAAAAAGTCTCTATATAGGTAAAACTACTAAATCTCAGCCAATGCCCTTAACTGGTTATGGCTCTGCATAAAACACAGGGTTGGGTAATAAGAGTTCTCGTTAAGGAGACTTTGCCAGGCCACCTTGCCGGTGTGTGGAGACTTATAGCCATTGATGCTCCACTGGGATTCTGGGAAATAGCTAATAGTGTTTCCAGGATTGGCACAAGGAAAACATTACCTCTTTTGCTATCCTGTAAGCAGCCTCCTTAACATTTTTTTAAGAATCATTTCAGGAAGCGTTATAACATGATGCGGTTGAAGCGCAACCAGTTAATCTATTCCAGAAGGAGCAGATTCTAAAATTAACTGCTGTTTTTCGACATGTTACGTCTCTTCATGTGAGGGAACTGTTTAGCTGAGTGAGAGGCTTTTGAGACATTGGTTTTCTTTGTCCCAAAACTGGAGAGAAATGCTGGGTCTGGAGAAAATGCTGGGAAGCCAATCACCATCAGTGAATGTTGCAGTGAATAACTCACCCACTGATTGGCTGACTGGCCTTCTCTTGTTGTTTCCTGCGTTGTCAGGAGACACACAGGAAGTGGAGACTTTGGGGACCAGCTATATTATAACTTTGTATCATAAATTATACATTCCAGAAAGAATCCTTTAACACTTCACATCTTATTTGGCCTCAAAAGAACACTGGAGGTCTCCACTCATTTCTTACATGTGTGCTTAAAGCAGAACATTTATCAAAGTATCTAAGAAGAAAACTCAATGCAATTATGTGTTACATCATCTTCCCTGTACAGAACAGTTTCTCTAGAGACCTGATAGCCTCTCTACGTACATAAATATTTATCAGACAGATACATGCTAGAGTAAAAAGAACCAAGTTAGGAAGGGCAATTTCACAAGGCAATCCATCCTACATTGTTCTGCCTTCTATTTATTGTTTTAGATCACAATTTCTGTACAAATAAATTGACAAGGGAACTTGAGAGACCTTGAGCTTTAGTGGATCATTAAAATATTGCTGCGTAGTCTACAACCTGTAGAGTTTCCTAGTGACATTCAGATCCATAGTTAACAGCTGCCGCACTGTTTGTAGTATTTTTCTGGTTATGAACATGGTATAAATTACATCTATCTGTAATTCTAAGAGCTATGAAAAAATCAATATCCTCTATGTAAATGTCCTAGACGTATCCATTACCTATTTTCATCTTGTAAGGGACTTTTTAAGATTGTCTCCTCACTGGCACCTGTGTTATAACGTTATTATAGATCTGCAGTCAATTCTTCTTTCGTGTATATATTCTTCACTCCATTCCATTATTATATGAACCGCAGCATATACGGTTTATGTGCATAATTTTAGGCTGTTTTCATCCTTCCTATATAGACCAATAGGGGAAATTTATCAGTGCTTCTTTATCAGTTTGTGGTGAAGAAGCGCTGAAATAATCACAATTTTGTGCGGACTGTAAGAATAGCGATTAGTCCTGTGATGTTCACTGTTGTTTTAAACAAAACTATGTCCGGCCTGGCATAGTTTTGTCTGTGAGGATAGCACAGTCTTCAAATACCTTATTACAGTGATGGCCAACCTTTTGGAGATAGGTGGCCAAAGTTACACCAAAACCATTATATTCGCAAGTGCACACTGGCAATTTTAAGCAGCACTTATTGATCCCTGCTGTATCACATTTTCAATCGTTTGCGTCAGTGAGTCACCAATACAATAGAAAGATGGTGGAGAAATTTGGATTTTAGCTTCCCGCAGGGTTCCTGAAGAGGAAGAATCAGGGTTCCCAGAGTATGGAGATCCCACCTGTCTCTATCCACACCTTCTTGTTCCTGCTGTACCCTGGCAGCCAAGGATGTCGCTTTAAAATGGCAAGTCCTGAGCTGTACTTGGACTACAAGAGGAGCCTTGAGTCCTATCTGGCAACTCTGTGTTGGGGGTGAAGCCTGGGTGCCCACAGAAAGGGCTCTGAGTGCACCTATGGCAACCGTGCATAGGTTCGCCACCACTGCCTTAGGACCACCAATGTATGATAATATTCCCCATTGTAACAGCTGGATGACAACAGTGTTCTATTGTTGCATGGTCATCCTGGTCCTAGTCTTTTCCAATGTTTAATAAGATAAAGCTTTTTTTTACTGACTATATGCAGAAAGCAGTAGAGAAGGAAGAAAAGGTTCCATACCTTTACTACAGGAACCAATAGTTACTAGACTCTGTAAACTTGTCTGTAAATTGCCTCAACTTTCACACCGCTGATGATGATGAAATATGTTGTACTCTAAGTTTACAACCGCCTTTTATTACCTCAGCTTACTTTGGGGCAACATTATCTGGCAGAGATTTTGATGCATTTTAAACCTTGTTAAGGTCGGTGAAAAAGTCCCCCAATAGCACAATTCCACAAGGCACCCAAAAAAGTTGCAGAAAGAATTGCAATAAAGAGAAAGGAATGTTATAAATTCTCCCATATCTAAAACTAGATGTGCAAAGAATGTTCCTATTGCTCAAGATTTTACACCTAGGTGTAGTTTAAGCCCTAAAGTTATTAAATTAAGATATTATTCAGCAATTCTACCATGCAAATTTCCCAGTTAGTGTTAGTAGCACCCCTGAAGAGCGGTTTTCATCTGTATTATTTGTTTGTGTTTTGTAACGATGGCAAAATATATATTCATATTTAAAGGAACATCATCTCCCCAGACACGTCCTACCTCATATTTATCTGTAGGGAGATGCTCTGCATGATGATTGAATGAGTCATTGTTTCCTCTTAATAATAAAATGTACTATGTAATCCTGTGAATTAAGCGACCGGGTGGTTCCTGATCTGAGTCGGGCTACAACACCCCCTTCCTCCTCTGTCTCTTCTAAACACACCCCCTGCACGCCCCTGTGCACACCCTCTGCACCCGCCTCCTTTAACACTCCCGCACCCTTCCTGTACACACTCCCTGCATGCCTCCTGATACCACCGTCCACCCTCCTGCACCGCCTCCTGTACACACCTCCTCTGCACCGCCCCTGTACCACCTCCTGCACGACCTCCTGTCACACAGCGCCTGCAAGCCTCCTGTCACCAGCGCTGCACGCCTCCTGTAACAACAGCACGCGCACCCTCCTGTCACACGCCTGCACGCCTCCTGTACACCCCTCTGCAACCCTCCTGTACACGCCTACCTGCACACAACGCCTGCACGCCTCCTGTACATAGCACCTGCTAAGCTGCAGCACGGATTGTGGTGTGAATGATATGAGCAGGATGTGTAAGGGGTGAATGCGTGCATAGGTTGTTTACAGAGACTGGGAGGTAGGGTTTGTAGCCTGACTTTAGCTCAACCAGGAACCTCAGCTGATTCAATATAAGATAACAATGCAGAGTGGCAGGGGATAATTTTAGAATTCACAGAAGCCGCTGAACTATTTCCATGTCCATGTATAATTTATCCAATAAATATTGATATATTTTCGTAATATGGTGTTGTTTTCATTACTTTTAAAAGGTTGGTTTATATACTGTAGCAGTGGACTGGAATACGTAGTTATAAGTGGTATGTTAAATAAAAATGGAAAATTTTTCTTTTAAAATAGGTGATATTTTCCCCATTGCAGATTCCATGGTTATAAGGGTGGGCCCAGGGCCATCTTTATTCTTTTTTTAAACATGGTCTAGACATTTTCCTTCCAGAAGCAACATACATCGCAGTTCTTTTTAATAATTCAAATCTGGAGATGAAAAAGAAGTCTACCCCGTGCTATAGAAGATTTATATCAGAGAGCATGTTTGTCTAAGTTATGACATTTAATCCTGGCGAATTTTCTTTAAAGACTTTAAAACCCTTATCTATCAAGAGATCCCAACGCCTGCCCTAGATTACTTAAAGCTTACAAGGACTAGTTGCAATAAAAAAAATTTCATTATTCGGCAGCTTAGGTTTTTATTGTGCAATTAATTTCTTGCACTCATTTATATGGCACAAGGTTTTAAAGGGACCCTGTCACCTGTCACCACAAATACAGGTAGTGGCAGGTTCCTATAGAGCCCTAGTAACTATCTGACACCCTGCTTTTAGCTATATCTATGCAGCTTTGGAGCGAGTCATGGGGGCGTGGCTAATGTCATGTGACCAGGGTGACATCATCAAAGGTCCTTAAGCTACTTATTACATTATCAAACATTATCAACTAACCCCATGACAATTTACATCTGACCACATAATACAATCACAGCATCATGCATGGATTTCTACTCCTCCATTCACGGTTGCTGTGATTTCCTGTGATACAATATTCTGTGATTTCTTGAGATATATGCTTGTGTACAGTATTCTAATGTTAAGGACCGTGTGATGTCACCCTGGTCACATGACTTACAGCTGGATAGAGAGATATGATTGAGAGGAGCTGCTGGATTCACCCGAGGGGCCACACCCACCGTGACTTGCTATAGCTATGCTTAGATACCAGTGTAAAACTATAAAGCGAAAATTATAATCTCAGTGGAACATTTTATAGCTAAGAAAAAGGCGTCAGTTAGTGAAAAATGTGGTGACAGGTTCCCTTTAAGAATATTTTTACATTAATTAATTAATTACATATATTACTTATAAACTGCATCATTCCATTTGGTACTGATTTATTTCTATATACACCTTTATAAATGATGCACTGTTCTGATTGGACCTGAGGACTGAGGTAAGTATTAGTGTTTTTTAATTTTTTACTGACCACATTTAGTCCATGGTTGGGTGAGGCAAGGCTGCATATAATTAATGCATAGGGGGTGAGGGGAGCTGCATATAATTAATCCATAGTCGGAAGAGGGGCTGTGAGGGTGTGAGGAGCTGTAATTAATCATGAGGAGGGCCCAGGCTGCATTAATCCATGGGGGTCTGCATTTTATATAATCATGTGGGGCTGTATATAAAATAACCATGAGGGGGCTGTATATAATATAACCAATAAGGAGACTGTATATAATATAGCCATGAGGGGTCTTTATATGATATAACCCATGAGGGGGTGTTTGGGATGATAAATAATGAATATATTAGGGTTTAATAGGGAGTAACTTTATAACATTTCAGGATGCCTTACAAGGCACAGTGTATTTTTAGGGACAGTTTATCAACAATCAATTTATGTCTAATCTGAAAAGTATACAGAATCCTGACACTAGACAACCCCCACCTAGAACCAACACAGCGCTGAAACTGCAACTATATCTGGATTATTGGGGCAGATTTTATCAAGTGTCTGAAAGTCAGAAATATTTCTAGTTGCCCTGGCAACCATCACACGCTCAGCTTTCAATTTACCATTGCTCATGAATATTTTAAAGGCAGCTGTGATTTGGTTGCCATGGCACTAGAAATATTCTGACTTTCAGACACTTGATAAATCTGCCGCATTGTCTGAAACTTTGACTTACATACATTGGCTACATTTGAATGGTAGCGAATTGGTGGTTACATAGTGGGCCTTGTCCTCAGTATTTAAATGATAGAACACAATTTTTTACACAATTTTTTGCCTATGTGCAGTGCTTCGTTGACCAGTGTGAAAACTGCAAAATGTTTTTTCTTTTCTTTTATCAGTATGGTCAGAAAAACACAGAATAAATGAATTAAACATCTGCTGCTTACCCAAATAACTGACTCCTTCCTCTGGTGTAATTGTGCCATATTTTACCATCATTTTCACAAAATCAATAAGAGTTTTCATTATAGTTATCAAAGTTTCCTCTCTTTGGCATCATTTCTGCAAATAAAAAGAAGATTTTAGACTGCTTTTGAAATTTTTCTTACTATATTACATTACCCCGAAAAGGGGGCATGACCTCACAGCCTGTTGGCAGCCATTTACTAACAACGTACAAACTACACTAATGCAGTTTGCCTGTGTAAAATGCAGGGGGCGCCAGAATCAGTATTACTGCAGCACGTTCTTCATGAATTCTGTCGGAATTTGCATCATAAATCTGGCGCACGCTTCTGACTGAGCACCGGACCCCCCTAATTGGCGTGCTACACATTGGTGCAGACACTCTTAAATACCGTGCAAGAGGTTTTTACTAAAAAAAACATGCAAATCAGATGGAAAACTGGTGCACGGCCCTTAGTAAATGTGTCCTGTGTGTGCAAAGTATGACTAGACTTAAACTACACTAGATTTCTCATCATCCAGCAGAGACTTAGTAACTGGTGTAACATAATCTAACTGTGCAGTTGTTTACTCTGGACACTTTCACTCATCTGTTACACTGAGTTAGAATCAAAGGCTTACTTAGCCTACAGTAGCGTTATATATTGATTTCTGGTTGATCTGTGGTGGCTGTAGGTCGCTGCAGTGATCACTAGCAAATTGTCAGCAATTTGGAGTGAGACTTGACGACCACTGTGTTTGCGCTTAGTGACGCACTATCCATCGCAAAGACCGAGTGGGAAAATTTATTAGGGCCCGGGTTGGATTTCAATTAGGCACAGTCTGCCATTTCCTTTTTTATTTTACGGTTATTTTTTCATAACTCAGCGTCATCTCATCTGCATAGTAGTGGCTTAATACTTGGCTAGAAATAGCCATAGGAGAATCCAAACGGCTTACTTACGCCTACAGTAGCGTATATATATTTGATTTTGGGATCTGCTGGTGGCTGTAGTCTGGCAGTGCATCTACTAGCCAAATTGTGAGCAATTTGGAGTGAGACTTGCGACACCGTGTTTTGCGCTTAGTGACGCACATATCCATCGCAAAGACCGAAGTGGGAAAATTATTGGGCCCGGGGTTGGATTTCAATTAGGACCTGTCTGCCATTTCCTTTTTTAGTACGTTTATTTTTCATAACTCAGCGTCATCTCATCTTCTGTGCATAGTAGTGTGCTTTAATACTTCGGCTAGAAAATAGCCATAGAGAATCAACGGCTTACTTACGCCGACAGTAGCTTATATTATTTGATTCTGGTTGATCTGTGGTGGCTGTAGTTTGCTGCAGTGCATCTACTAGAGCCAATTTGTAGCAATTGGAGTGAGTTGCGACACTGTGTTTGCGTCTTAGTGACGCACTACCATTCGCAAAGACCGAAGTGGGAAAATTTATTAGGGCCCGGGTGTGGATTTTCAATTAGGCACAGTCTGCATTCCTTTTTATTTTACGTTTATTTTTTCATAATCAGCGTCATCTCATTGGATAGTAGTTGTGCTTGAATACTTGGCTAGAAAATAGCATAGGAGATCAAAAGGCTTACTTACGCTACAGTAGCGTTAGTATTATTTGATTCTGGTGGATACTGTGGTGGTGTAGTTGCTGCAGTGCATCTATAGCAAATTGGGCAATTGGAGTGAGACTGCGACCACTGTGTTTTCGCTTAGGGACGCACATATCCATCGCAAAGCCAAGTGGTGAAAATGTATTAGGGCCGGGTTGGATTTCATTAGGACCAGTCTGCCATTTCCTTTTTAATTTTAACGTTTAGTTTTTCATAACTCATCGTCTCCATCTCATCTGCTCTAGGTGTGATTTTAATACTTGGCTTAGAAAATAGCATAGCAATAGGATAGCATGTTTGGTTTAAAAAATAAAAAAAACACACCAAAAAAAAAAAACACAAAAAAAGTTAAAAGAAAAAAATTAAAGGTTATACCTTCATTTTCAAACTGTTAACCACGAGGGCTAGGGGTAGAGGACGAGGGCGGGGACGTGGGAGTCCAAATACTGCAGGGGTCAGAGCAGTGGTCCTGGGCGGGTGAGACACCACCTGCCTCAATGAGGGAGCCGGGGAAGCCGAGAGCTAAACTCCCTTCGGTTCATGTCTGAAGTTACGGGGACTCGTGGGAGGCACTGTGAGGCCAGAACAGTGCGAACAGGTGATGTCGGGGATTGCCGACAAGGCTTCGAGCACTTGTCCACAGTCAGTCTTCACCAGTCCACCAATGTCAACCGAAATCGGCACTTCCTTCCTAGCTCTGCACCTCAAGACTCTCCCCCCCAGTCTGCCCCCTCAGCAAACCTTGCATTTGAAACCGGCATACTCGAGAACTGTGTTCGGGACCCTTCCCACGTCACAAACCAATTGTCCGGTTGCTGATGAGCAATTTTCCGATGCCCCCAGGTTTTACACCAGTCGCAGTCTGGGGGTGATGATGACCTGGTGACGTACTGGAAGAGTGTGTAAAGAGTGTCCGACGATGAGGAGACACGTTGTCAGACAGGGGGAAGTTGTTGTCAGGGAAGGAAGTGAGGGGGGAGAGACTGACGGGATCGGAGGATGATGAGGTGACAGACCCAAGTGGGTTGAGAGGCGGGTGCAACACAGTGCTTCTGAAGACGAGGAGAGTCCTCGACCAGAAAAGGTTGGAAGAGGAAGTGGTGTGGCCAGACGGAGAGCGCAGGGCCAGAAGCCTGGTGAATGAGCGCCAAAGGGTCAACTAGTGAAGCTCCGTGGACGAGGGCTCCTGCGGCGAGGGCTAGATTCCAGAAGTTGGAGGTCTTTAAAAAAATGGAACACCGGATGACCGACGGACTGTGGTGTGCCACATTTCCAAACCCGGATCAGCAGGGGTTCCACCACTCATAGCTGAACTACCACCAGATGCGCAGGCATAGAATGCTAAACACACCCTCAGTGGCAAAAGAGCGTCACCTCCGGCCCGTGCACACCACTGTAACTCCTTCTCCTGTGGTCAGCTGATGTCAGCCCTGCCAGGACCCTGCCACAAAACCCCATCGTGCCTCCACGATGCCTGCCACAGCATCACCAGCGTCAGCTCTCCATACCCAACGTGGAGCGAACGCAAATGAGTGCAACCCACCGCTCACGCCCACCCTTAGTGCCCATCTCCAATTTGCTAAAGCCGGAGATGCTGCCCTATAGGCTAGTAGGACGAGGCCTTTCGCACCTCATGCGGCGCCGCACCCTCGGTATTCGTCCCCACGACGCCACTACTTTCCCGAGTGCCGTCCCAGCCCCTGCACCAGCAGTGCAGAAACAAATCCGTGCCCTGACCAACGCCGTTTCGACAGTCCCTGACCACGACACGTGGACGAGTGCTGCCGGAAGGGCCAACTATATATCGCTGGACGGCACATTGGGTTAATAGGTGGGGCTGGGACCGAGTACTGACCGCTAGCTGAGATCATATACTGCCGACGCCGAGGATGTGCGGGCCTTGACCTCGTCCAGGTGTTCTCAGGCCGACTATGCCTTCTCCTCCTCCCACCCCTCCTCACCCCTTCTCCTCACGAATTACCATACGTGGGACTGGGCGCATCAGTGGTACTCAGAGCACAGAGCAGTGCCGTACGCTAAGCGCTACAGCGGCGGTGCTCAAACTGTGCAGCACTAGCGATAAAAGGCACACCGCCCAAGAACTTACGGGCATCCCGGCGCAGACTGATCATGGTGGTTGGCACCGCTGAACCTGAAAAGCAAGCTGGTGTGTGTGACAGGCCGTAACAGGGTGGCGGCTCTGCAAATCGGCAGACTGACACAGGTGCCTGCCTGGCCATGTGTATCAATCTATAGTTCAGCGCCTAAAGGAATACCCACCAACGTGTCTGGATTGCTCACGAAGTGCGCCGATTCTGTGCGCAGTTTCAGAGAGGCCAGCACGAGGCTGCCATCCTCGGGCAGCGCAGCGCCCGCGCTGCCACTGCCCGCTCACCGACTGTGGGTGCGACAGCCCACGAGTGGAATTTCAACACTGACCATGTATCCAGCAGTTATACAGCAGCGCCGAGCGATTGTAGACTGCCAGATGTCAACTCCACCCAGAAACGTATCATGGGCATGTCAGCTCTCCTCAAGCTAACCTGAGGAGGACGTGGATGTCTGATATATGTTCAGGTGCTGAGTAACTTTGTAGGAGCAACACAGATGGTCAGTGGCGATGCCCGCCATCATCAGCCTCACAACTCCGCTGCTGGGCTGTTGAAAAACTCTTGACTCAGCATGAGTCGAAGCTTTGCGCCGAACAAGAGACGGGGGAAAGAAGATGTCCCTTGTTGATACCCAAAGCACCTTAGGTCTGTTTCTCAGCGCATATCGAGGAGGTGGAGGTGGAGGAGGATGAGAGGAAGAGGAGGAGAAATGTTGGCGAGACCTAGAGGGGACCATTGTTGAGTTTCCTCACTGTTCAGCGTGTATGGGATTAAGAAGCCACGGCCATGAGCAGTAATTGGAGGATTTAGGAGGAGAATGGACTCGGACACAGTGAGGGAGTGAATTCTACGCGTTGGATTCCTCCGTCGGCGCATATGGCAATTACGTGCCAGCTGCCTATCCCTGACCCTCGCGTTCAAAAATTGTATTCCAGCACCGATACTGGGGTGTTCACTCTCCGGGACCCACGGTAAAGCAAAATCTTTCCACTTTCAGCCCTGGAGAGGAAAGGGTGTGAGAATGCATGCAAGACCATCAGGCCTGGTGCACAAGCTAAACAGATTTACCCTTCTGACCAGCGTATCGCAGAGTGGGATTTGCGGACAAGTAGCGAGGGAGAGTAGGCAGGAAGGCAGCTTGTCCAGTCACTGGCAAGGGTGACGCTTAACAAGGCTTTTGCCAGCTTTTATATGTCACCCCGCAAACGACACTGTCCTGTCCCCAGTCCGGCAGAGTAGGAGGCTCTATTACCAGAAAGATGGTGAGGAGCTACGTAGCGACATACCATCGTCCTAGACTGATCACACACTCCCTACAACTACTGGGTATCAAGCATGGAAATGTTGGCACGAATCGAGCCTGTGACGCCTTGGAGGTTCTTGCCTGCCCTGGCCGCTAGCGGTGTCTGTACCGAGGGCGGTTTGCAGTGCAGCTGGTGGCAATCATCACCGATAAGGCGTACACGCCTGTCGACTGCAGCGCTGACAGGTCTGACAGCTCTATTAAGATGAATAAAGCCTGGATTTTTCACTTCCATCTCCACAGGTGAAGGAAGCTGCAAACCTGTAATAATTTACCAACTCCTCCTCCTACCTCCCCTATCCTGCATCCGCCTGTCTCTCTCCGGTGAGTGGAAAGCCAGAGGAACTGGCTATTTTTGGACAGCAGGCCCACTGGCTCTAGCTATAGTCACTTTATGCCTTTAATTTTTTCTGGGGGAGGGCCACCGACCGGCCTCTTTTAAAAACTAAATTTTGGGACGTGCCCACTACAGGCACTCAATCTATCAATTTTTCTGAGGGCCCCTACTGCTCCTCTGGTTTGAAAACTTTTTGTGGACTGCCACTACGGCACTCAATCTATTCCATTTTTCTGGAGGGCACCTACATGGCTCCTCTGTTGAAAACTTTTTTGGATGCCACATACAGGCACCCAATTATTCTTTTTGTGGGGGCCACGTACCTGCTCCTCTGTTTGGAAAACTTTTTGGACGGCCACATACAGGCACTAATCTATCATCATTTTTCTGGGCACCACGGCTCCTCTTTTTTGAAAAACTTTTTTTGGACTGCAACCACATACAGGCACTCAATCTATTTTCATTTTTTCGGAGGGCACCCCTACCTGCTCCTTCGGTTGTCGCAAAACTTTTTTGGCGCCACATACAGCACTCATTCTATTGCCAATTTCTAGGAAGGGCCACCTACTCTCCTCTGGTTGAAAACTTTTTTGGATGCCACATACAGGCACATCAATCTATTCCATCTTTCATGGAGGGCCACCTACTGCCCCTCTGGTTGGAAACTGTTTTGGACTCACATCATGCCGTCATATTGTTTCATTTTATCTGGAGGGCCACTACACTTCGCTCTCGGTTTGAAAACTTTTGTGGCTGCAAAGTACAGGCACTGATCCAAACTTAAATTGTTCCCATAGCACCTCCACACGTTTGTCTCCATTGCCCATACGAGGATCCAAAAGTCTCCATAAGCTGCCGGTCCTACAGCGTCCCCTTTTATCACAACGAGGTGTGTCAGGCAGAAAATTTTGTGGTTTTTCTGGTTCATCAATGGTAATTTCCCACCACGTTGTAACACCTCTCTGTAGCCACCAGCTTGTTATCAATTACCCAAAATATTTACGTCTGCGCTTTTCAGTTTGACCAAAATATTGGCTTGGCTTTATTACCCTCACCCCTATCCTAAAACTTTAGAACGCTACTACATTATCTTATCAAGGTTCTAGAAGTCCTGTTTGGGAGTAGCCTAGAGCACGCGCTTGACTTGGCGAAAGCTCGCCTGGCATCGCGGCGCCAGCTCCATGCCAAGAATCCCAACTAACAGATTTAACTGCAGCACCTTTAATGCTGACTACTGTTCACTGCTCAGTAAATGGTCCCCTTATCAACGAGCTGGTGTAGCAGAATTTTGGGTTGTTTTCATGGCTTCCATGTTAACTGTTGTCGCCACACGCCGTGTAAGTCCACAAAATATACTGGCAGAACTTTTACTCATGTACCGATATTTATTGAGCGCTTCTTTGCTCACCTCCTTTGGTTCCCTACTCACTGCCACCCATTGGTTGGAGCCTGAGTCCATTCTAGGGTAGGTCGCCATGCTCACTCTCTAACGCTGCCGCGCTGCCAAAGCCGGCAGCCTCTGATGCCCCGTCCCTATAGTGTCAGGCTCATTATTGGATGTTTAGATGCTTCTAGCTTCATTTCTGTCACTCTGTCATGCCATCGCTGTTGCCCTAGTTTGGAAATGGTGATAAGCACTCAGATGATCAATTGCCATGCTGCCCCGCTGTTCCTGTCCATTTCCGTGGGTTTCCATCTTTTACCGAGTTCCCAGTGTGTTTGGCCAGGCTTCCCTGTGCAAGCCTTGGTCCCCTTGAACAATGCTCGGTCTCCCATGACTTTCAATGGGGCGCGTTACTCGAAACGAAGCACTCGAGCCAGCGGGGAATTTCGTCTCGAATAACGAGTACCCGAGCATTTTAGTGCTCGCTCATCTCTAGTTATATTATATACAGCCCCCTCATGGTTATTTTATATACAGCCCCACATGATTATATAAAATGCAGACCCCCCATGGATTAATGCAGCCTGGGCCCCTATGATTAATATACAGCCCTCACACCTCACAGCCCCTCTTCGACTATGGATTAATTATATGCAGCTCCCTCACCCCCTATGCATATATATGCAGCCTTGCCTCACCCAACCATGGACTAAATGTGGTCAGTAAAAAATTAAAAAACACTAATACTTACCCCAGTCCTCAGGTCCAATCAGAACAGTGCATCATTTATAAAGGTGTATATAGAAATAATTCAGTACCAAATGGAATGATGCAGTTAAAGTAATAATGTAAGTTAATAATTAATGTAAAAATATTCTTAAAGGGAACCTGTCACCACATTTTTCACTAACTGACGCCTTTTTCTTAGCTAAAAATTGTTCCACTGAGATTCCCATATTTTCAGCTTTATAGTTTTACCTGGTATCTAAGCATAGCTATAGCAAGTCACGGTGGGTGTGGCCTCCTCGGGCTGAATCCAGCAGCTCCTCTCCATCATATCTCTCTATCCAGCTGTAAAGTCATGTGACCAGGGTGACATCATCACAGGTCCTTTAACATTAGAATACTGTACACCAAGCATATATCTCAAGAAATCACAGAATATTGTATCACATGAAATCACAGCAACCTGCATGGAGAGGAGTAGAAATCCATGCATGATGCTGTGATTGTATTATGTGGTCAGATGTAAATGTTCATGGGGTATAGTTTGATAATGTTTGATAATGTAATAAAGTAGCTTAAGGACCTTTGATGATGTCACCCTGGTCACATGACATTAGGGCACGCCCCCATGGACTCGCTCCAAAGCTGCATAGATATAGCTAAAAGCAGGGTGTCAGATAGTTACTAGGGCTCTATAGGAACCTTGCCCCGCTACATTTTTAGCTGGTCCATACTATACCTGGGATTTTGCCTCGCTTTGCGCGTGTGCCTAATTCTTGTTTATGGCGCAGCTGCGCCAATTTTTCTGCGGCAGCGCGGAGACGCCGTTGCCCTGGTCCTGGGCGGTTGTGTCGCAGTGCGCTCAAATACCACGCGCCGGCCGCAGTTCTCCACACTCATACGCCCTCTGGTACTCATACCCGACATCTAATCTCGCGATACCAGCCCAGAACAAGGCGGGGCTTCGTGAAGGCCAGCTTTCCTTAAATGTCTCACTCTCCCTTTCACTCATCACTCCCTTGGAAGAAGCGCGACGGCGAACACGATGTCGGGGTCTACGTGTGGGGTCCTACTCATTGGTAGGGTAGTGGTCATGGTTGATCCACTTGGCCATTTTTGTACAGCAGCAGTAAGCTGCATATTTGTGTTTACATTGTTTGCACCTTATCTGACCATATAACCTGCCGGAAGCCATAAGGGCGTACCTGGTGACATACGGTTTTCTTCCTTTGTGTGGTCTATACATTTCACCAATTGTTAAATATTTTTGTCTTTACATTGTTTTATTCATCTTTTTAATGTTGTATTGAAATAAAATTGATATTTTGCGATAGCCACGCATCATCTTTCTTGGCCTTTTCAAATATTTTGTGTCATGTTTAAAATAAAGAATAAAGACTTGGCCCTGGGCCCACCCTTATAACCATGAAATCTGCAATGGGGAAAATATCACCTATTTTAAAAGAAAATTTTCCATTTTTAATTTAACATACACTTATAACTACGTATTCCAGTCCAACTGTACAGTATATAAACCAACCTTTTAAAAAGTAATGAAAAACAACACCATATTACGAAAATATATCCAATATTTATTTGGATAATTTATCATGGACATGGAAATTAGTCAGCGGCTTCTGTGAATTCTAAAATTATCCCCTGCCACTCTGCATTGTTATCCTGTGAATTGAATCAGCTGAGTGTTCCTGAGTTGAGCTAAGTCAGGCTACAACACCCCTACCTCCTCAGTCCTCTTGTAAACACACCTATTGCACGCATTCACCCCTTACACACTTCCTGCTCATATCATTCACACCCATATCCGTGCTGCAGCTTAGCAGGTGCTATGTACAGGAGGCGTGCAGGCGTTGTGTGCAGGAGGCGTGTACAGGAGGCGTGCAGAGGGTGTGTACAGGAGGCGTGCAGGCGCTGTGTACAGGAGGCGTGCCGGCGCTGTGTACAGGAGGCGTGCAGGCGCTGTGTACAGGAGGCATGCAGGCGCTGTGTACAGGAGGCGTGCAGGAGGTGTGTACAGGAGGCGTGCACGAGGTGTGTACAGGAGGCGTGCAGGAGGTGTGTACAGGAGGCATGCAGGGAGTGTGTACAGGAGGCGTGCAGGGAGTGTATACAGGAGGCGTGCAGAGGGTGTGCACAGGAGGCGTGCAGGGGGTGTGTTTAGAAGAGGACAGAGGAGGAAGGGGGTGTTGTAGCCCGACTCAGATCAGGAACCACCCGGTCGACTTAATTCACAGGATTACAATGTACATTTTATTATTAAGAGGAAACACTGACTCATTTCAATATCATCATGCAGAGCATCTCCCTACAGAAAATGAGGTAGGACCTTTGTCTGGGGGACTTGATGTGTCCTTTAAATATGAATATATATTTTGCCATCCTGTTACATATAACACAAACAAATTAATACATGAAAACCGCTCTTCAGGGCTGCTACCTAACACTAACTGGAAATTTGCATGGTAGAATTGCTGAAATACTATCTTTAATTAATAACTTTAGTGGCTTAAACTACACCTAGGTGTAAAATCTTGAGCAATAGTGAACATTCTTTGCACATCTAGTTTTAGATATGGGGAGAATTTATAACATTCCTTTCTCTTTATTTGCAATTCTTTCTGCAACTTTTTTGGGTGCCTTGCTGGAATTGTGCCTATTTGGGGACTTTTTCACCGACCTAACAAGGTTTAAATTGCATCAAATCTCTGCCAGATAATGTTGCCCCAAAGTAAGCTGAGGTAACTAAAAGGCGGTGTAAACTTAGAGTACAACATATTTCTCATCTATCATCAGCTGCTGTGATAAGTTAGGGCATATTACAGACTAAGTTTACAGAGTCTAGTAACTATTGGTTCCTGTAAAGTAAAGGTATGGAACCTTTTCTTTCCTTCTCTCTGCTTTCTGCATACAGTCAGTAAAAAAAAGCTTTATTCTTATTAAACATTGGAAAAGACTAGGACCAGGATGACCATGCAACAATAGAACACTGTTGTCATCCAGCTGTTACAATGGGGAATATTTATCATACATTGGTGGTCCTAAGGCAGTGGTGGCGAACCTATGGCACGGTTGCCATAGGTGGCACTCAGAGCCCTTTCTGTGGGCACCCAGGCCTTCACCCCAACACAGAGTTTGCCAGATAGGACTCAAGGCTTCCTCTTGTAGTCCAATACAGCTCAGGACTTGCCATTTTAAAGCGACATCCTTGGCTGCCAGGGTTACAGCAGGAACAAGAAGGTGTGGATAGAGACAGATTATTGTTGGATCTCCTACTCTGGGAACCCTGATTCTTCCTCTTCAGGGAACCCTGGAGGGAAGCTAAAATCCAAATTTCTCCACCATCTTTCTATTGTATTGGTGAACTCATGACGCCAATACGATTGAAACCTGTGATACAGCAGGGATCAATAAGTTGCTGCTTAAATTGCCATGTTGGCACTTTGCGACATATAAATGGTTTTTGGTTGTACTTTGGGCACTCTATCTCCAAAAGGTTGGCCATCACTGTCATAAGGTATTTGAAGACTGTGCTATCCTCACAGACAAAACTATGCCAGGCCGGACATAGTTTTGTTTTAAAACAAGTGAACATCACAGGACTAATCGCTATTTCTTACAGTCCGCACAAAATTGTGATTATTTCAGCGCTTCTTCACCACAAAACTGATAAAGAAGCACTGATAAATTTCCCCTATTGTGTCTATATAGGAAGGATGAAAACAGCCTAAAATTATGCACATAAACCGTATATTGCTGCGGTTCATATAATAATGGAATGGATGTAAAGAATATATACACGAAGAAGAATTACTGCAGATCTATATAATAACGTTATAACACAGGGTGCCAGTGAGGAGACAATCTTAAAAGTCCCTTACAAGATGAAAATAGGTAATGGATACGTCTAGGACATTTACATATGAAGGATATTGATTTATTTCAATCTCTTAGAATTACAGATAGATGTAATTTCATACCATGTTCATAACCAGAAAAATACTACAAACAGTGCGGCAGCTGTACTATGGATCTGAATGTCAATAGGATAACCTCTACATGTTTTAGACTACGCAGCAATATTTTAATGATCCACTAAAGCTCAAGGTCTCTCAAGTTCCCCTTGTCAATTTATTTTGTACAGAAAATTGTGATCTAAACAATAAATAGCAGGCAGAATAATGTAGGATGGATTGCCCTTGTGAATTGCCCTTCCCTAACCTTGGTTCTTTTTATCTCTATGCAATGTATCTGTCTGATAAATATTTATGTACGTAGAGAGGCTATCAGTCTCTAGAAAACTGTTCTGTACAGGGAAGATTGATGTAACACATAATTTTGCATTTGAGTTTTCTTCTTAGATTACTTTGATATAATGTTCTGCTTTTAGCACACATGTAAGAAATGAGTGGAGACCTCCAGTGTTCTTTTTGAGGCCAAAATAAGATTGTGAAGTTTAAAGGATTCTTTCTGGAATGTATAATTTATGCTACAAAAGTTATAACTGTAGCTGGTCCCCAAAGCTCTCCACTTCCTGTGTGTCTCCTGACACCACAGGAAACACAAGAGATGGCCAGTCAGCCAATCAGTGGGTGAGTAATTCACTGCAACATTCACTGATTGGCTGATTGGCTTCCCTAGCATTTTCTCTCAGACCCAAGCATTTTCTCTCCAGTTTGGGACAAAGAAAACAGTGCCTCAAAAGCCTCTCACTCAGCTAAACCAGTTACCTCACACTGAAGAGATGTAACCATGTCGAAACAGCACAGTATACATTTTAGAATCTGCTCCTTCTGGAATAGATATACTGGTTCGGCTTCAAACCCGCGTCATGTTATAACGCTTCCTGAAAGTGATTCTTAAAAAAAATGTTAAGGAGGCTGCCTTACAGGATAGCAAAAGAGGTAATGTTTTCCTTGTCCAATCCTGGAAAACTTATTAGCATATTTCCCAGAATCCCCTAGTGGAGCATCAATGGCTATAAGTCTCCACACACCTGCAAGGTGGCCTGGCAGAGTCTCCTTAACGAGAACTCTTATTACCCAACCCTGTGTTTTTATGCAGGGCCATCACCAGTTAAGGGCATTGGCTGAGATTTAGTAGTTTTACCTCATTATAGCGTCTTTTTCTATATCTTTGCATACATTGACATACTTTCAAGGAGTTATCCAACTTTGCAAACAATTAAAAACGATATCAGGGGCTACCCGACTACCATTGCAGAGAATAAATGCATTTGATCGCTGTGACCACTGATTTGCTGAAATTGCCCCACATTTATTAAAGTGTTTGCGACAGTTTTCTGTCTAAATTTTCACTGAAAAGAACATGCTAAATGCTTGCACATGTATTTATAAAGTGTCTGCGCCAGTTTTGTGTTGCGGCTGCACTGTGTCCGACAAGACACAAAAAATGTGCACCTAAAGGGCGTGTTAGTGCTTAGTCTGAGTTTCCGCCACATTTATTACTGATGTGCGCCACAATGCTACAGCATGAACAAAATGCACCAAAATAAAAATGGCGCACACTTCCTGAGCAGATTAATGAACACTGTGCACCAGTCTTGATGAATCTGGAGCACTCTGCACACTCCACAGGCAAACTGAACATAGTGTAGGTTGCACTAATTTGGATAAATGTGGGTCATTGTCATCTTCTAAACAAATATTGGTATGCATCACACACATAAGGAAAAGTGAGAAGCGACTTGCTTCTGACCCCTCTTATAGCAACTTTTTATTATAAGATTTCTTATACAGCAATGTAATTCAAATAGTAGTGTTCAAGAAAAACACATCCTAACTTTTTTCTTCTAAGGAAAGAGAAAATCCTGGATTAGTTCTTCCAAGATTTATTGTAATGTCCATTTTGAGCTATCAAAAGCTTTTTCCTGCTTCCAGATGAAGTGCTTGATAGCGTGAAACAGCTGTCCCTTTTAGTGATATTCACCAGTCCTCCCTGCTACATCATTTGCATGTTGATATTTTATGTTACAATAAGACTTGGAAGAACAAATCCAGAACTTTTGGCAAGTAACATTTTCTCTTTACTATTCTTTTAAGGAAGAAAATTAGTATGGAGATTGGGGTCTCCATTTGGCTGTTTGGTACGAAACCCATCAGACTATTTCCTCTCAATTTAAATCACAAAAAAACACTTATTTCAGAGCTTTGCTAGATTAAGCATATCTTCTTCTTAAAAAGTTATTAAACTTTGACACAATGCAGCAAAACCTGGTGATCATTTGCTGTTACTATATTCAGTACCTGCAATTAATTATGTAAAGAGGAACACTCATACTGATCAAAGCAGTATATTAAAAATTAAGCATTATATTAAGCATTGTATCACATCTCATATCCATTACCAGTAACAGAGAGTGTAGCTTAATGCATTTGGTAAGAGAACAAATAATTAATCCATTACTGGAAGTGCTTCCTATAATGTCAATATACTCCTGGACATTTTATAAGAGTATATCTCAGATTCAAAGAGCCGGCCCTTCCTGTAATTACTGTTTTGTACTTGTAGTCACGATGTAAATGGTGACACATTATGGCTATGTGCACTTTTGCAATCACCTTTAGTATAATACCAGTGCATTTAAATAAAAAAATTAAGCTATATTCCAATATTCTTCATAAAATATATTCTATCATTCTTTCTATTTGGTGTGTGCAGCGCTTATGTGAGCCTATGAAAAAAAAACCTAGTTGTACGTCTGAGCGAGCAATAATTTCACTCTATTCCATATTTGTACCTTCTACGGTATTTAGGTTGAATATGTTGCTTGGGTTTAAAAAAATAGAGATGGTGTCTGACACCTGGCATAACCACCAAAAAGCTTCTTGCTGCTTTCCATTTGTCACTTGTTTTATGTGCAGCTAAGTCTCATTTAAGATAATGGGGCACATTTACTCACCCATTACTTGCGTGATCCCCGATCCGAAATGTCAGATGATAATGAACTCTGCCGTGATTCACTTAAATCATGCTTCCGATTTCCTGAACCTGTCACTTCCCCGCTCAGGTCCACCAGAGTTCACCATATTCCTCCCGGTGTATGTAAGTGCATGTCTTGTGACACAATTTTTAAGTTAAATCCCGTGGTTTGTCCGAATCCGTGGGAACCTCTGGCAGCCCACCCCCCGATTTGTTGCGTGCAACACAATCGCCTGCTAAATACATGTCCCAGCGGTGCGATCCCCGAAAACATTAGAAAACCCGACGGAAATGCGGCCGCGGGACCCTTAGTAAATAAACCCCAATGTGCTTGAGCTTCAATACCAAGGAGAGCTGCAGTACTATGTATGGTGCTGTTGTTGGTGGGAAGTGAAAAGATCGTAGCAATCATTTCAGAGTTGTAGTCTCTTCACTGAACTCATCCAGGCCAAATCCTTACATAAGAAGCAAGTGAATGGAAGTAGCATACACTACCCCGGGGTCACCAGTGGGAACTTAATACCTGCATTTTGGAGAGAGGCAATTAGACAAATACAAAATGTAAGATTTCATTGCCCAGTAACTAATACATCTACTTGATTATCTGCTGCCTACTGTCAATCAGCCCAGGACTACCAACCTGACAGTAGTCTTATTAGTATATTGGTTTGTGATTGCATTTCAACAGAAAAAGTCAATTAAATCAGATCCTAATTTTCCGTATTTATGTACATTTTTATGAAGATATTAAATAATATAGTGATCTTGGGTGTCAATGTATTTTTATGCTTCCTGTTTCGAATATGCTTTAACTACAACCAGTACTATTTTCCTGGCTGAAAGGACTGCTTTGATGTGACAAGCAATTGGATTTTATTCAACTACACTGCCAAATCACATTAATATCTAATATCCAGCATAAACAGAAATTATATATAGCTACAGACAAACAATGGGAAAATGGATGTCCGTCAGTGCTGTGGAGTCTCTGAATATATATATTTATATATTCCATGGTCTGGCACCCACACAGTTAAACCGTACACAGTAATGGACCTCTTGGCTGTGCACTCAATGTACTCTATGTTATCCTCATTGTGTGCAGTGACGTCAAGCTGTTCTTTGGCTCATCCGGCACTACAAATAGCAGAAGTAAGAAGGAAGCTACAGTAACATCATGACCTTCTGTTGGTTAATGTCATATTAGCAGCAGTGCTTGGAGAGGCCAGCGCGTGCTCTTATTGCCAGCCACATCTTCAGACGCTTCCTTTCCCGTTCATCCTGATTACAGATCATGGCTTTGTGCCTTTATAGGTCTCAATGACATTAGCAGCTCACAGAAAGGACAAATGATACAGCTTACAAGATCAGAATCAGTTGGTTTTCATGTCCCTATAATGTCCAATATAAGCATTATTAAAAATATACCTTAACCCACAACACATGGGTACCCACATCATAGATAGATCTATAACCTGACATTAAAGGGGTTGTTCCAAGTCATATTGTTATAGTCTATCTGCTGAATATGTCAGAGCCATCCAAGTGTTGGTGTTTTTACCGCTAGGACTACCATGATCATGAGAATGGTGATCCTCTTCTCACCAATTGATGGAGTTCAAGGTTAAACACGCAATCTGCACTTTATCCTATCTCCAAGCACTTTCTATGAGAGTGTTGGAGATTTGTGAGACTCCCATACTTCTGAATGGAGCCACATGACGCATGCTCAACCTGCCAATCCACCCGTTAGAGAGTACAACACCCCTGTTCCCAGAAGTCAACCCCAACAATCAGGTTGTAGAGGATTACATTGAAACTTGATACAACCTATTAAAGGGAAGCTAGCACTAGTACTATGTAGGTGGATTCATATTTTGAATAAGCTACACATCTGCAGAAAACATAGCAGATGTTTTGGGTATTTAAGCACCATGGAGATGGCAGTGTATGTGCCCTGGATTTTAGTGGATTGTCAACAAGACCCTTTCCTTTGACCTGTCTGCATACTGTAGATACTGAGCTAGAAGAGTTAACTGCTTCTTTCAAGCTTTTTTTTTTTTTCAGGGGATGCAACTCATATATTCAATAAACCGTATTATTTATGGGATGAACTATCGCTTTTGATAAATTCCCCATAGAAAAATCTTACTGTATTTTTAGTTCAGATCAAGAAATAATATGTAATTTATAAAGCTTTGCATAACTTTATGGGGTCCTTTGTGCCTTTTTCCACTTTAAGCCACCGATTCCACTTTCAAAATGTGGATGATCGGAAGAAATTGCCAAAAATTGTCACAAAGATGGATAGTGGAAGTGTTAAAACAAAAAAATCACCACATTTATGATATGATGTCTGATACTTTTGGTGCATGTAATGAGAAAGCAAACTCTAGCAAAACTGACTCCCTCTCATGATAAAACTCCCCCAAGGTGCTGGCAGGCATAAAAATTATATACAGAACTCATTTTCTTTAGTGTCCCTGATGCAATGCAGAAAGGTAATTTTATTGTTCTTTCTCTTTTCTGTATTTTGCAATCTAGAAAGGAAATTTAGTACAGGATCTAGGGAAATAGGAATTGGAGCTAGGAAAGGTAGTATTCATATGGATGGGTTCACAAAATGTATTTTACTTTAAGGATATTACTCTTTTAAATGAAACACAAACACATCCAGAAAAACACATGCAAAAATGCATGTTTTTGACAAATTCCCAGCATTTTGAGAACAGACATGTTTTGCCTTTTGTTAATCATTATCATTGACTTAAAAGGGCAAAACACATGCATCTATTTTCTAAATGTGTAGACTTTTAAAATGCATTGTACACACCCAGACCATAATAAATGTTATTAGTTATAGATGGATTGTTTTCTTACTTTACTAGATAGATGCAACATGCTATTAGAAGATGAGACAATGTAACATACCAAATGGGGCTATTTTAATAGTTGATCTACACAAGCCTATACACCTTACATGGCTGTCATCCAAGAGTGAACTTATATTGGGGGGTTTTACACATCAGAGATTTTTTTACTGAACCTATTTTGGCTTATGGACACATATAAATTTGTTTTCTCTTCCTGGCTTTAATGATTTGTCACTGATGCCTTACTGAACCCTTCTTTTCAATGGGCTTATTCACACTACAGTTTCTTTCACTGATCAGTGGTCAATTTAGAACCAGGTCCGTTTGTGTTCATTGACCACATTGTTCAAAAAAAGCCATAAGCCAAAAGGTTCAGTGAAAAATCACTGATATGAAAAAACCACAACAATATGCTCTACAAGACACCTTTGGCAGTAAATATGTTCTCCTTGAAATAATGATTCAGGCATGAAGAAAGCCAACATGCCTGGTTGGTGTCCACTAATATCTGCTGGACATGCTAACATAGTTAGGGTGGTCAAAGTGATTGTAAATCTAATGTAAGTGCACAACTTACTGAAGTGGAAACCGTTGGTGTGGGTACCAGTAAAGTGTGGGTTAAAGAAGTACGTATCTGGACTTTTCTTTATAATCTGTAGAATTAGCCAAGTCACATAG
This sequence comes from Engystomops pustulosus, assembly GCA_019512145.1. NCBI lineage: Eukaryota > Metazoa > Chordata > Amphibia > Anura > Leptodactylidae > Engystomops > Engystomops pustulosus. The sequence continues at coordinate 57,157,573 of CM033644.1, forward strand.
AAAGCTGGAATGATAAGATCCAAAGCCATTAGGACATTCAGTTGCCTGGAAACCAGCCACAAGCCTGGTGCCTGGGATGAGTCACCTCCAGCTATGCCTTAATGCACCTCCAAGCAAACACTGTCCACCTGTGCACAGATGGCTGTGATCCTATTATGTCTCCATGGTAAAGACAAATGACTTATTTGTTGAGCTGTGTGTGGACAGCTGGTTTGCATTATTGATAGCCTTATAATGGAAAAACAGATGCAGGCTGGATTTACATTTTCGGGATCATTTTTATCCAGTTTCTGAAACCAAAACTGGATTTGGATCATAAATAGAGAGAATATATAAAGAGAATATGGAACTTCTCTTCTTTTTCCATTTTAATGTTGGCAATGGCTTCACCAAATGAATTCCAAAATGGATTGCCTAAACCTAGTCATGAAGTAGAAATTAATAAAACCAACAAAGTGGTGTAACCCATGGCAAGTCATTGCCCTAATAAAAAACAATATCAGGGTTCGGGATCAGTGGATCCTCTCGACCGCTGCGGGAGATGGTACTAGCCGGCACCTGTGACCGGAGTCTAAGTGGCACCTGGTTTTCACCAGAGCCCGCCGCAAAGCTGCATTATCTTGCTGCAGCAGGGCACCACCAGGTTGTTCCACAGGTGCAAATTGTCCGCGGTGGCAGCAGAGGTCGAGGTACCTCAGCAGGAGTCAGTCTTGTGGTCAGGTTCAGGCACAGGGTCAGGGCAGGCTGCAGAGATGCAGGAATACACAGGAGCGAGGGAACAGTAACACAGGAACACGGGACACAGGAACACGGGAACTCAGGAGCAGGAACACACAGGAATGCAGGAATATTGCAGGGGAGCTTTCTCTAAGGCGTAGGCACAAATATCCAGCAGGAAACATAGGAAGAGACTGGTATTTATCAGGGCAGGCAGCTGGCCAGTGCCAATTAGCGGTGTGTTGGCCCTCTAAATTTTACAGAGCTGGCACCCTAGGACAAGGGGGCATGCATGCACCGGAGCCCGGAGATTGTGAGAACCGCCGCTGGAGCCAGGACGGGTAAGTTTAGTTTGATTTCACCCAATCATCTTTCTTGTGTCTTTTTGTTTGTCTGTCCACTATACCAATCACCTATTGCGGTTCGGGACTGCCACCCAGTTGTCACCTGTGATTTATGGTTCAATAAACTTTATTGAAAACAAGCAGGAAGCTAACAGAACAGGCACATGTTCGGGTCGCAGCCCCATATTTAGTTATGTCATTACGTCATATGCATGTAGGTCTCAAGCTCAGAGAGGCAAACAAGAAAATACATATAGTTTAACCAAACAATTAACTAGAAAAAAAGGGGGGAGTAGGGAAGGAGGGGGAGAAAGGGGGGGGGGCAGAGACAGAGTCTATGGGAAGCATAGCACCCACAATTCGTCCCTGTCTTCATATCAAATGTCTTTGTTTGGAGTCTTTACCCTGTGAACGTCATGTAAGGTTCCAGTGCCATTTTATTAATGGTAGCATACATTGGTTTTTGTAATTCTTCAGTCCTCTGCTGTAGATACAAGACTCCAAGACTCTTAGATCAATGTTTATTAAAGTTAATAAACAAAGCTTTGTTAACAATTCGACAATAATTTATTTACAGAAAACCTTGACGCCATGATAGCTGCACAGACAAAGAACAAACTGGGAAAGACTGCAGTAAACCAGAATAACAAAGTGCTAGCAGGTAAAGTAATGTCATGTGGTGTTTGTACAATGTCTTCATAATTATTGTAATAAGCAGACAAGATACTTAGCATTTTCCAGCAAACATGTAACGGCACCAGAATAAGATAATTGCTGATTCTGAATTATCTGGTAGTTTCCATTACATCACTATCGACTGAATAGTCATTACCTTGAAGAAGCAACAATTGCAGTAATTCAAAGGCAAAAGCATTTCAATCCGTAACACTGAAGCCAGTCACAAACCAGTATTCAGTCTATCTACTTCTGCTATGAAATGTACCAAAAGATACTAATTAAAGCAAGTGTAAAATGCAGGTTCAGCTAATATGCCATCCATATACTCCGGTAACAGCTCCAAAGGCAAGAGGCAATATGTAGAAAGGAAAGGGTATCCAGCACTATGGGATAGTAGATAAAATCTCTTCTTTATTTCAGTCTTGATATAAAATTTGTAGTATCATACAGGAAAGTACATCAGGAAAACATCACAGCACATCACAGACCTAGTCTAGTGGACCATGAGGAAGACTGCTAAAAGTTGAAATTCCTAGGTCTGTGATGTGATGTTTTCCTGATGTTCTTTGTATGGCTGTATGCTTGTATCAACCTAAAGAGTCTCTTGTGGACATCAAAATGCAGTACAGGCGGTCCCCTACTTAAGAACACCCGACTTACAGACGACCCCCTGGACCTCTGGATGTTGGTAATTTACTGTACTTTAGCCATAGGCTACAATAAACAGCTATAAAAGTTACGAAATATGTCTACAAATAAGATTTATTGTTAATCCTGGTTCTTATGACAATCCAACACTTTAAAAATTCAGTTGTCACAAAGACCAAAACAAATTGGTTGGGGTTGCAATTATAAAATATACAGTTCCGACTTGCATACAAATTCAACTTAAGAACAAACCTACAGAACCTATCTTGTAGTAACCCAGGGACTGTCTGTATTGTAAAATATTACAAGATGACATGGTCACATGTTCTTCCACAAACTTCAAAATAAATCAATAGTGAATACAAGAATGCATTTTATCTGGCTCTTATTTTTTCCCGCTCCCTTCCTTACTAATGTGTTTTTCACTCCACTGAGGGGCTCTGATTAAATAAAGCTATAGTTATATTTGTAGAACAAGAAAATATCAAACGCTGGAGATTAATACAAATCCCTTCTATATGGTGCATAAAAAGTAATGCAGTGTAAAATTATTTATTTAGCATTTTTGATACAAAAAAAAACTAAACTAAAATAATAAACACTACAAATTAGTTTTAAAGTCACTGAGGATCTAAATTAGAGACAACACCCCAAGAAAACAAAAAGGCTGAAATGGGATCACAGTTATAATTGGGGAAAAATATAATATAATTTTCCACAATTATACCTGTGATCCCACTACAAATTAGTTTTAGTAGCCCAGATGCAATACAGTTAGAGCCATTGAAATACCATGTGAGCAAAATCACTTAAAATGGCCTTTTAAAGTATTGGTCTTCGATATGAGATTGCTAGGATCTCCAGCATTGTGATTAGCATTGACAATGGAGCCAGAAGTAAAACCACGTTCTCTGTGCATTGTTCAGCAAGGGAATTGCAGCTCTGTTTCTATTTACTTAGAGAAGATCTACCATCAAAATCAGGCATGATAACCCAGGGCCACATACTCATTGATTCAGCCATTGTGACTAAGGTAATATTCTTCTATTTGTTATCCATGGCCTCCTCACTTCAAAAAGAAACTTTACAAATTATGCTAATCAGGCAAAAGGGATCTGGGGGTGCCCCCCGTGCTGCAGATTAACAGACTGTTACACTGTGCAAGGAGCACTTCCCCCACCAAGTGTGTGTTAAAACTTCCTCTGCTTTAGTGAGATTACATCAAGCAGAGGGAGGGGAAAGTGCTGAAGGAGCAGAGTGGAAGGGAGATAGCATAGCTGTGGTAACACACACATGAGACCTTCTGGGTCATAAGCATAATTTTAAAAGTTGATTTTAGAAGGAAGAAGGCCATGGATAACAAATATATGAAGATTACTACTGTCACAGTGCTTGGATCTATGAGCAAGTGCCCTTGGTGTGACAATATGACCCTTTCAGTTCTGGTCATTAAGGGGTTACCGTAGTTATCAAGTGATTGTTTTCAGCCAGTCACACAGTTCTCAAGTTGTCAAGATCCTTAGATTATTTCCCTTGTTCTCCTTGAAGTGTCCCCATGAATATGGTGAACCAATCCATTATTTATTTGCAACATAAATTTGTTGTCATCTATCACTTGCTCTTAACCGTCATCAATCATCACACATCATCTATTGTACTGGATGTACAGACATCACAAGCTTTGGGCTCTATTAATGATATTATGATATTGATATATAAGTTAAATGGAAAATGTAACTTTTTTTCTTTGATTTAGCTTCTTTTAGTTTTTATATTTCTGAAGCTAATAAGTTGTATTTGCACAATATATGTAGCATGTGCATGTATACAATGTTCATACATTGCATTTTGTACTATGCATAGCTGGTGCTATCTGTATCATATAGAAAAATGTCTTTTCAAAATTAAATATTTTGAGATTAAGGCTAGAAGAAAGTTGAGTATCTGAACTTTGCCAAGAACTTAATTATTTAACAAGAGTCTCTTAAGGTACGTCTTATCTTATCTTGACACAACAGATGAGGAATCTGATAGCACTAAGGAAGCTGCAACCAATATGGAAAAAGATTATGAAAAATTAAAGGATTCTACAAAACCAGAGGAGGCAAAAGACACTGTTGACAGCAGGAAACACAAAGGTAAACTTGATAAGTATCTTTCCTTGTTTCACTGGGAGAATCTTTTCATCACGGTGAGATAATCTATGCTATTATAATATTCATAGCAATATCGCATAGAAGCGCTTAAGTCAAGATTGATGCAGCAGTTTTTTTCGGAAAGAAATGTTCTGGAAATGCTTTTTGTACAGTGAGATGTGGGACATGTGTTAAAATCAGGTTTGGCCAATGTAAAACAAATGTCTATGGTAATAGGCAAAATCTTCCACTTCCCATTGAAAATGCTGCCACATGTTGAGTTTCTACACCTAGACTTAATAGCAGAAACTTCTTTCACACACTTGAAGCTAATGTTCATATGTTGCATTTTAATTGCGTTCTGAAACAGTTGAAACACGTGACAAAACATGTCAGGCCCGATCACATATGAGTTTCCACAGTGCCTTGAGGGGGTGCAGACAGTGCAGTTGCAACCGGGGCCAAGAGGCTTAGGGGCCCATAAGGTGTCACTTTTCCATATGAGAAGACTAGTACTATAAACCATACATTATAGTTGGGGACATGGCCCAAACTTTGCATTAGGGACCATCAGCTGCAGATTCAAGTTGCTGTTAACATTTCTGCTTTCTAGAGCCATATACTACCTGGCATAAGATAAATATTTCTTAATGTTGAACCAAATTGGAGATCCATACATTTCTGTCAACATTGATCTTTTATCCAAAATAATCTTTTTGAGTTATATAAACCGTGCATCTTGACCCATGGTGACTTGTACACTTAGATACCAGGGAATTCATGCATCAACTACATTCTGACACATTCCTTCATTGTGTCCGAATTGGTTGTTTTTCCCCATTATGATCTCAGATCATACATCACTAACAAACACTGATGTTAAACACTGACTGTTAAAGAGGACATGTCACCCAAATTTTCGGCACTAAGAACTGCTTACTGTAGTAAGCAGCTCCCAGAGCCGAAAATTTGGGTGACATGTCCTCTTTAAACATTTCTTGTTATAGACATGCAACATTACTGTTATTGTTAAATATAAAATACAGGTGCTACGTGTGTCTCAAGACTATAAGGGGTTTTCTCACAAAACAAATAGACGAGTTGCCCCATTCATCTCTATGGAGCAGATGGTGATTGACGATCACCATACCTAGCAATGTCCGTCATGTCCATAGAGATGAACAGGGCAGCCCAGACATGTGCAACTGGCTGCTCCGCTCATTTCAGGGAGTGACGAGGGATCCGACTGGGCTACATCGGCCCCCTTGTTCTTGTGATCTGTGTGGGTCCCATCACTGAGACCCCCATCGATCAGCAAGTTAGGCCCTATCGTGTTTCATGGGAAAACCCCTTTAACACTGATATTAATGTTCTCGGTTGTTTTTCCCCTTTCAGATCAAATCCATTAGGCTCTGTATATAATAAGCCAGGAATTAAATAATGTTCTTGAATCGTTTATACCATCATAATTATTGAAGGTATCACATGGGTATACACTGGGATCAATGCACTTGTAAATAAGGTCTTAGAATAATGCTAGCTTCTACGAAAAAGGAAGAACACTTTGATATTAAATGGATGCTGAAAATAGCATTGCTGCGTCAAACTGCTTATTATCCCATTATCCATCAATCACTAACAACCTCTGCTCTTCTCTCCAGGGAAAGCGGAAACATATTTAGATGCAATCAGAAAGAATATTGAATGGCTGAAAACCCACAATAAACAGGAGAACAAAGAAGGTAAGCAAAGTATCATACGGACAACTCATTTACAGTATAGTTTATAATGGGAGTAGTATAAATTATAGGGCCAATGAGCCTGAGCGACTGTAATCTCTCCTGATATATATTAGTAAAAGTCCTATTAAAAGAACAATTCTGGACCCACTTTAATTGTACCATTTCTCTTTTATTTCTCCTAAAATTAATTAATAAATTGACCTCTGAGGGTTAGCAGTTTTAGGTAAAAATCTAAATCCTTACAAATGTGGGTTAGGGGTAAGTGATCCATAATACTAACAAGATGGGGGGAACATTCCCAACACTAAAAAGGTGAAGGATAGGGAGAGGGGAGACAAACCCATAGTCAGCTATTCACGGAAAAACCAGGAAAGTCCAAACTAGATAACAAGATGACTGTCTACTACGAAAATCTAAAAATACACAGGGTGCAGAATACAGGACAGATATCAGGCAACTGGATCCAGATCAGGCCAAATCCACAAAAAGGATTGTTGAAGGGTTGATTTCCATGTAAATGATTTATTTATGTAGTTTTTTCCAGCAAGCATGATTGGAGCTAGAGCAGCCGGAGAGACACAGGTTAGGAACACCACTGAGCTAGAATGGCATAGGACATGAATAACAATCCATTCCTGCTCTACCTGCTCCTGATTTTACAGTTCACTAGGATTTCGAGGTTCCTGATACTAATGTTACTTCGCACTATATCCTCTCAATACTTACTTGATGTTTGTGGCACTTCCATCATAGTAGTTCTTCAGAATGACTATTGATTTGAAACTGATGAAAACATTTGATCAGGATCTAAGGAGTTAAGCATATTACCAAGAACTTTAGCTATTCCATTCCAGGAACTGGTGGGGGTTACAACCTAGTGTAAGGTTACTTTTATATAGCAAAATATGGCATCAGCTCAATTCAATGTCTCCTTTTTAAAGAGTGGATAAATCATAAATACATATAATAAAAATAATATTTTTTTTTTTCATTCTAGACTATGATCTTTCAAAATTGAGAGACTTCATTGACCAGCAGGCAGACAGCTATGTAGAAAAAGGAATTCTGGACAAAGAAGAAGCCGGTGTAATAAAGCGTATCTACAGCAGTCTGTGAGGAAGAAACTCAAGAGCGTTCTTTACTGCCATGGGGAATAAGCTTTAGATTTAGAAATTACCACTATGATCCAAAACCTCCACTTCTCCAATGTACTGTTAGCAAACAGGTTGATTTACTAAAGGTATAAAGCTGTTCAGCCAGCAGGTTCAGGGCTTTGGACTTTTTAAGGTGTATATTTCTTTGGTCATTGTATATGAATCTAATAACAAGAAACTCTGGTATATCTCTAGAAACAGGTTACACATATGATAATCCTAAAATACTCCCTCTTTAAATACTTTTTGGATCTACGTTCCCAAATATTTATCTGGTACCCAGATTAGGATTCCACCAGTAGCTAAATTCTTAGCATTGGAATAGAGATATCAGTTACATCGAGTAGTCTTATATTGGGTTAGGCAAGCAGCACATAATGGTCATCTGCCATCTGAACGAAGTGCAGAAATCTGCGCTAAATTCATCACAGACCGTGTGGCTAAGCAGTCAAAAAGTAGAGCATGGCCTGGTCAGAACTGAGGATCCGTGAAAATCGGATGCCAGATTGATGCAAATTAGACGTGAAAATGGGTGTTAACGTAGTGCTGATTTGGCCAATGTGTGTGCAGGTCGCCTGAGTGTTCCAGGGGGATTAGCCTAATCCTTGTCCATCATTAGTGACTGGAGATGTAGCCAAGCTTTTCCATCATGTGGAATGGTATAGCTATAACCAGTAGCTGGGACACTTGCCCCAGTAACCCCCTTTCCTCCTACAGCTACACTCCTGCCAGTACCAAAAAGCTGCAAAACTCCCAATTACAAGGAGATCAAATAACAGAGAATCTGAATGTTTCCTTCCTGAGATAAGTTACTGCATTACGTGCTGATGACAGATGCACTTTAATAAATCAGCCTGTTCACCCCTTTGCATCCGTCACCTCGTCATTATGACAATGTCATTTGCTTGCATTTATATCATTGGTTTTTTAGTCTGATTGCTTCATTTCTACTCATTTACAGGACTGATGTAACCTTCACTTTCCTACACTATGAACCTTTCATAATCTTATAAATATTACATAAGATTCCTTGACTCAATGAAACCTTCATCTACTTTCTATGGAAATGTATGGAAAGTGTAAATAGTAAATTAAGATGCATTATTAAGTCAATAATATCTCAGCATACAGATGTAACAGAGATGAATTAGTTATATGCAGGGAGTCCGTGTGGCAGTTCATGTATTCCCAGACATACCTTCCTGTGATCTGTCATTTTAGGCTGTGTTCCTTCATTTATAGCGGATAATAACACAGTAGCCTGCGCCATAAATAACCGAACATACCCTTCTGAATATTAAACTCTGTAGGGAATGGAATATCTTTTGTTTAGCTCACGTATTTTGTTTCCATTACACATTCCTACAATAGAAATATGTGATGCAGGTGTGAACTGGACCATAGACACAATGTAGATTATTTTTTTTAAATATTATATGCAAATAAACCCCCCCCCCATCCCCACTGCACCAGGTGCAGAACTGTGACTTCTGGTGCACTTGTTTTCTTCAATACATAACCAAAAATTATTGACTGGAAAGACAAATCTACTATAGTATTTTACACATCCGTTCACAGATCATTATATGTTATTATCAACTGTATACGCTCTGTGTTGCACCATATATGTGCTGTGCTCAGCTAAACAATGCTTTCACATCATTTGTATTATTTATTTCTTCATCTAAATTTGATTAAACTTTACAAAAAAGGGTATTTTGCATTAAGACATTGCATGGGGCTCCTTTGTTCATTCTATACTTTTTATACTTATAGAAAAGGTCTGACATTACAGATATTCTGTATCAAAAAATATAACTAATTCACAGTCCCAAAATCTCAACAATACCAATAATAACCTCTGTAGGTGTACTAACTGGCGTACTTTTGGTGTTCTCAATGCATCCAGCTAAGTCATCCAGTAAATCACCACATGCCAAATAGGAAGAAAAATGAAATGGATCCGACAAGACCTTGCAGTCCCTCTGGACTACAACTCTGGCACCAGGCACCTAGAGTGACCCTATTTCTATTTGTATCCTGCAGTCCCTTTACTCCTGCCCAAAGGTGATTTCCAGGGTCCTGAGCACAAGTCACAAAAAAAATAAAGCAGGTTGAATGAAGTGCTGCTGACACATGGGAAGCAAATGGTACACAGTATAACAGGGTACTTTGTCCCTAAATCTGTATAACAAGCTCTATGTGCTTACAGTATACATGGCGGTCCCAGTAACCCTCGGAAAGAGCAAAATGGACAGAATTAATTAGGGTATTTTTGATATCATGGTGCATTTCTTTATGACATACTGCCAACTAATTATAATTTTTGGGGAGGTGGTGGATTCCCATAAAGATAACATATTAAACACAAAATGCAACAGTCTATATGTATATTTTTTTTAAAAAGTTTTAAATAATTTAAAGCCATGTGTAGTCTATACAATGTAGTTTCAACTGCACCTTTAGTGTTTAAATACATAAGTTTATGAAATAATTAAAGCAAAATAAAATATTTTAACCAGTAGTAATAAGATTCTCAAGACCCTCCACAAAGTATAATGTATATGGAGATCATAAAACCTGTGGTATATCATATGTATCTCATCAGAAGATGAAGGGATTCTCTGTGACACCTCAAGTCATCCTTAATTCTTCACACAGCGTTCCACAACAATCACAGGGTGTGAAAGGTAATTTCACATTCCATCAGATGGTATATGACACAATTCATCAAAGCTCCGCAGGTTGCTTCATGCAGTGACTGTAATAACCTATAAAGGAAGAGGAGGAATGACGGCAATGGAATAATACAAATGCCTGGTGGCTTTCGTTAACCGTTGCCCTGAAGTATGTCAGAATTTATCCTGTATAAAAATATGACCGGATAAAAACGCAAGGAATTGTACAATACAAGGCATTAAGAAGTCTGTGGCTTACAAGAGGCTGCAATAAACCAGCCCTTTAAGAAATCTATAGGAATATTTCAATATGTCTGTACATTTTCTCTTATCTTTCTTCACACATACATGTGTAACATGGGACATAATTTATTAGCTCCTGTATTCATGTTAAGATTCCATTGGGGATATTTATCAGGTGTATGACAAATGTCCCGTGTTTTCTTTGGTTTTGCGTATGCTCTGGGATAGTTTCAAGCACATATTGGGCACATGGATATTAAACAATGTAAAAGACTGTCCATATGGCATATGCTTGGATTTTCTGTATGAAATACTGTATATACCCCTCATAGGAATGTAATTATAGAGAAAATAAAAAGGTATGTACAGTACATATCAAGTACATATTCCAGAGACTATAGTGTGAAACGTCCTAACGCTCATTTGTAAGGACACGTTGTTAGGACGCTGGGAATCTGCAAGAAATGTCCTAACAACGTGGGCTAAAAACATGGTGTTAATGAAGCCTTAAAAAAAAAATCAACCACTTAAAAAACAAAAACCCAGCTAAGGATACTCACCTCCGCTTCTCTTCATCTTGATCCCGGCAGTGTTCTTCGCCAAGCTTGACACACCGGGATCACCTAGAAAAGAAACTTTTAATTAGCAGGCTGGAGTGCGGGAACAAGATGCCCAGCGCTCCAGGGTGCCAATAATTCACACCCCAGCATGGGAAAGGGAGGTAGAGGGGCGTGAATAATTAGCAGCCCTGAACACTGGACATCTTGTCCACATGCTCCGACCTGCTAATTATACGTTTCTTTTCTAGGTGATCCCGGCATGTCAAGCTTAGCTAAGATCAAGATGAAGAGGAGAGGCACTGAGTATCTTTATATGTTTTTTTTTTTTTTTTTTTTTTTTTTTAAAGTGGATGACTTTCTTTATAAAAAAAAAAAAAAAAAAAACAAGGTCTACAAGTAAATGACACTCAGACACAGCACAGTATAAGACTTTTAATCAATGTGGCACCCACACACACACAAAAAAGAATAAACTGCATCCTCTCTGCAAATTAAAAACTCAGAGTAAAACCAAACTGAAGGAATGAATTAAACTGTACTTCAAATCCTTAGTAGATGGAAGTCAATGGGGGGCAGATTTATCATGCCTTGCATGCCAAAAAACTGGTGAGGGTTATAGCTGAAATCTATGTCAGCTCCTGATACCGTAGAATTATTATTAAACGTCTGGGTGCGTTTTAATAATTATGGAGCATCTTATGCCAAGGGGAAAGATGGTTAAAACTGACGGATGGTACCCAGGTCTCACTACATCAGCCCCTATGACTCTGCCCCCACATTCTCCAGGTGTTACAATTCCCCTTTGCTGTATATCAGTTTTTACTAGCACCTCGAGTTGTAACCAATCTTTTGCACGTTTGGTAAATTTGCCTAACCTTTGGTGATGGTTTTTGATTGGTTATTTGCCTCTTGCGTCCCCCGACATTTTGAGAAATTATTTATCAGAAAATGTGCAATATAAAAACGCCATATTGCGAATGAAACACTGCAGCTGAGCAGGTCATATCAGAAACAGTCTTCTTAAAAGAACCAGTAACTCAATGCACAACATGACGTATCTTGTATAATAATCTGCTACGAGATACGTCAAAAAGAATATAGTACTGTGAAAGGCTGTGACTCGATTGTGAATGCAACATAATTAGGACACTGAAAAGTTGTGAATATAACAAAGAGAACTGGATTTCAGTGCAATATAGTAGTAAAATATCAGCTATGGATTCCATCTTATGGAAAGTCTCTTAGATATTCTCTTGGTTGGTCTTCAGCTTCCACTGAATGGTAAGTCAAGCTGGAATGATGCCGCTCTTCAATGCTGATAGGAAGAAGTTGCATAGGAGTCCTCTGATTCATGTCTACAAATATAGAGAAACACATATAGAAATTATTGCAGGGATAAGAGAGACCGCACATTTTTTGATGTGCATAGAGTAGATTCCAATTAAAGAGATTAGGGGACACGTATCATAGTTTTTTTTTCCCTTTGGTGAATTTTTGAGACATTTGGCAGCTCTTTTTTTGCACCTTATGTATGATCCTGTCTTTGTACTTGTGATACATGTTAAGTTTTTCCTATCCTGGCAGGTGCAAATTTTGGCTTCTTTTTGAGACTTTTTGTTGCAAATGTCTCAAATACACATCGACACGTGAGGGGGTTATATACAGGAGAGGACACAAGCCACGTGAGGGGGAGTATATACAGGAGAGGACACAAGCCACGTGAGGGGAATTATATACAGGAGAGGACACAAGCCATGTGAGGGGGAGTATATACAGGAGAGGACACAAGCCACGTGAGGGGGGAGTATATACAGGAGAGGACACAAGCCATGTGAGGGGGAGTATATACAGGAGAGGACACAAGCCACGTGAGGGGAATTATATACAGGAGAGGATACAAGCCATGTGAGGGGGTTATACACAGGAGAGGATACAATCCACGTGAGGGGTTATATACAGGAGAGGACACAAGCCATGTGAGGGGTTATATACAGGAGAGGATATAAGCCATGTGAGGGGGTATATATACAGGAGAGGATACAAAGCCATGTGAGGGGGAGTATATACAGGAGAAGATACAAGCCATGTGAGGGGGAGTATATACAGGAGAGGATACAAGCCATGTGAGGGGGAGTATATACAGGAGAGGATACAAGCCATGTGAGGGGGAGTATATACAGTAGAGGATACAAGCCATGTGAGGGGGAGTATATACAGGAGAGGATACAAGACATGTAATGTGTTTCAAAACACAATTAAAACACAGTCAAAAGTGTGACCTCACCCTTAGAATTAACCAATACATAAAAAAAAAATAAAAAAAAAATGCAAAAATTTCTGAATTTTCAAAAAAACTGGTTACTGTGCAAAATGTTAAACATTTAAAGCATGTGAAATAATCCCAATTTACATGTTAAAATATTGTCCATGAAAAAAATCCTTCCAAAAATAAGCAGAAAAAGTGTTACATAAGTGAAAGGTCGCACAGAATGTCTGGGAAACAAAGATATATAAGGCACTGCACAAGGTGCAGGCCAAGGTGCCCTTGAAAAACCTGCAGTGAAAAGTTGCAAATACGACATGAGACATAGAAATAGAAATGAGACAATTTGACTAGCATAAATAATGATACATGTCCCCCATTGTTTCACATTTAGAAGTTATTCTCTATCCTCTGTATAGGGCAGTGATGGCGAACCTTTTGGAGATAGAGTTCCCAAAGTACAAATAAAACCCACTTATATGTCACAAACTTATTGACCTCTGCTGTATCACAGGCTTCAATCGAATTGGCGTCATGAGTTCACCAATACAACAGAAAGATGATGGAGAAATTTGGATTGTAGCTTCCCTCCTGGGTCCACTGAGCAGGAGCTCCAACAATAATCTGTCTCTATCCACACCTTCTCATTCCTCCTGCAGCCCTGGCAGCCAAGGCTGCCGCTTTAAAATGGGGCTGTGTTGGGGTGAAGACATGAGTGCCCACAGAAAGGGCTTTGAGTGCCATCTCTGGCACCCGTGCCATAGGTTCTCCACCACTGCTATGGTGGATAACAAGAAGATTTATTGTGGGTCTGTATGCTGGGACCTCAGTCGATAACAGAGAAGGGCTGTGCCATGAATACTGTGCTCGCCTATATACGGCACTCACAGTCAGTGAATGGAGCGGTGGGATGCTGCTCAGCCTGCTGCTCCACTCATTAGTAAGACAAGATCCTGGTTCTTCGGCTCTTAGGGATCCGAGCAGTCAAACCCACACCGATCAACTGTGGATAGGGGATACATTCTAAACTTAGGACAACCCCTTTAAGTAGACTGCTATTTATTCTTGCATACCAAGAATGACCATTAGCATCCTGCAATCTTAATATATCTCCGCTCTCTGGTTAAAACACATTATAGAGAAGTAATACTAAATGTTAGGATACCTTTAATGGCCATCTCCACAAGTTTGTATGGAGACCATTTTCTAATTATACAAAGCAGGAGCATTATACAAAAGGATCAATGCTCCACAACAAGTATTCCTAGATGGAGGGTGTGATAAAAAACACATTGTGGATTGTATTTCCCCCCCTGGCCTGTATGAGAGCTTTGTAGTTCTATGATCATGAGTTAGTCTCTATGATTAGATATAATGGGGCAGGTCATAGGAGCTCTATGGATGTATTTTGCACATAACATTTATCAGTGATATATCAGCTGAAGTACTGGCCAAAGTTACCAATTTAACAATCTGACCTCTGCAGGTAAGTGCTAGAGATCTGTGACATTTACACATGGCTCACTCTATGTTGATTTTGCAGCAGCTTTATTGTATACTCTCATTCATCTGATCCGGTCTAGTCTGCACCAGAAAAGCCTGTACAAATAAGATAAATTACTAGACATGAGCTCCGCTAAACAAAAGCTATACATAGCAGTATGACTTTCCATCACTGGGACCATGATAGGTCAAGCTGTACTGAGACTGTGCCTGGCTGCACACAAGAGAGAAACGCTGGACAAACCAAGCAAACATGAAAAGATCCCAACTTCTGCCAAAAGGAGAATAAAAATCACAAGGTATTAGTACAATTTGCCCAATAGTTTCCAGGAGAGAGAAGCCTTTGCCACTGGTTCTGACAGCATCTTTTCCCTTCTATTGAAAACACATGCAAGTATTTGGGAGGAATTACCGGCAGTGACTGCTAGTCATAGTGTAGTTGTGAGATACAAGGCTGTCCAGTAGGCCTATAGTGTAACACTGACAATGTACAAGAAGGACGGACAATGTGTCACTGTATAATAATAACCCCACAATGAACAGCAATCTTACAGCTCACTGGAAACTCTACAAGATTCTCATCATATATACTGTGACGGCCGACATCCACATGGATATTATTCCATCTCTGCTCCCAATAGAAAACCCCAGTCACTCATACTCTACACCGCCGGCATACCATTACTCATCACACCTGTTGGACAGAGAATAATCCATTAAAGGATTTGTTCAGTGTGAATAACCTCTTCACTTCCAGGAATGTCATCGCCGATGGGAAGAGGTATCCAAGTACTCACTTCCCTAAAATCAATGGATTGTTTTTATAATAGAAGAAAGCTCTAGGTTTTGCTGCTGTACATAAGTGCAGCTTTTTATAGCATCTTCCTGGTATTATGTGAAAGTCCTGCATATGGAGATCTAGGTCAATTTGATGACAGCTGTATTGGAAAAGATTTACACAATACAAATAATAAGCATAGGAGAAACACACAGATGGAGAAAAAGCACAATAGGAAAAAGCAAGAGATGAGACATCAAAGTCTGACAGGCAGAGAGACAGAAAACCTGATTAATGAGGTTTCATGTGGGAAGCAGAACTGTACACTCCTGCCCTTACACTTTATTACGTTGTCCTCATCTTCCCCTTCTCACCAAAGTGGTTTCAATAAGCCTCATCTGGAGGATGGTTCCTCTATTACATTAGAAAGTCATCCTCCCATGTTTTTCTCTATATATTCATTTGCTGCCTGAGGCGAAAATGAAAATGCTGCCCCCACCCCTTCCTCCTTCAATAGCCTACTTCTGCTCCCCTGCTATATTTGGCAGGGGAACCGAGACAAATATGACAAATCTTCTAAAATTGTCCACATCCTGTACAGTAAATGCAGAACACTTCACTAACAAATAACATCCCCACAGACAGCTCCCTGACACGGTGTGACTGACTACAGGGTCTGAGAGTCATTGGTGGCATCTAGTACCTTATAGATGACAATCTCTTCCATCAGAAAGAGGACTTTATTATGGGTTCTCCCTTCCATGACATATCATTGCTGAATTCACAGCCAGATGTCTTCAGCTCCGTGCAGCACATCCAGTATCCCTAAAAATACAGTCACTTACAGTATAAAGTCACCTGGATAACAACACCCAAGTTATATATATCCCCATCACAACACAATTGACCTCACTCTCCCACACATATAAAAAACCCTTCATTAAAAATAATATTCTACCCCAATAAACACCACACATATACATACACGCACCGGCCACTTTATAGGTACACCTGTCCAACTGCTCGTTAACACTTCATTTCTAATCAGCCAATCTCAGTGCATTTAGGCATGTAGAAATGGTCAAGACAATCTCCTGCAGTTCAAACCGAGCATCAGTATGGGGAAGAAAGGTGATTTGAGTGCCTTTGAACGTGGCCTGGTTGTGGTGCCAGAAGGGCTGGTTGAGTTTTCAGAAACGCTGATCTACTGGGATTTTCACACACAACATCTCTAGGGTTACAGAGAATGGTCCGAAAAAGAAAAAACATCAGTGAGCGGCAGTCTGTGGCGGAAATGCCTTGTTGATGCCAGAGGAGAATGGGAGACTGGTTCGAGCTGATAGAAAGGCAAACAGTGAATCAAATCGCCACCCGTTACAACCAAGGTAGGCAGAAGAGCATCTCTGAAGCACAGCACGTCGAACTTTGAGGCAGATGGGCTACAGCAGCAGAAGACCACACCGGGTGCCACTCTTCAGCTAAGAACAGGAAACTGAGGTACAATTTGACAAGTCATCGAAATTGGACAGTAGAAGTATTGGAAAAACGTTCCTGGTCTGATGAGTCTCGATTTCTGCTGCAACATTAGATGGTAGGGTCAGAATTTGGCGTCAACAACATGAAAGCATGGATCCATCCTGCCTTGTATCAACGGTTCAGGCTGGTGGTGGTGGTGTCATGGTGTGGGGAATGTTTTCTTGGCACTCTTTGGGCCACTTGGTACCAATTGAGCATCGTTGCAATGCCACAGCCTACCTGAGTATTGTTGCTGACCATGTCCATCCCTTTATGACCACAATGTACCCTGTAACATCTGATGGCTACTTTCAGCAGGATAATGCGCCATGTTCATAAAGCTGGAATCATCTCAGACTGGTTTCTTGAACAATGAGGTCTTTGTACTCAAATGGCCTCCACAGTCACCAGATCTCAATCCAATAGAGCATCTTTGGGATGTGGTGGAACGGGAGATTCGCATCATGGATGTGCAGCCGACAAATCTGCGGCAACTGTGTGATGCCATCATGTCAATATGGATCAAAATCTCTGAGGAATAATTCCAGCACCTTGTTGAATCTATGCCACGAAGAATTGAGGCGGTTCTGAAGGCAAAAGGGGGTCCAACCCGTTACTAGCATGGTGTACCTAGTAAAGTGGCCGGTGAGTGTATATCCCCATCACAACACAATTGACCTCACTCTCCCACACATATAAAACATCCCTTCATTAAAAATATATATTCTACTCCAATAACACACACACATATATATATATATATATAATCACCCCTAACACGCTTAAAACGAATATACCGCAACCTGTTATTGTTAAGTTACATACAGCTCCTAATGAATATATACATCACTCCTTAGTACATATATACCGGAGACATATATATCTCTCCCAATTAATTTTTATACAGTCCCCCTTTAATGTATTTAAAGGCCTTTATATACAATCGCCCCCAATTAAATTATACACAGCTCCCAAATACAGATCTCCTCCAACTTCAATATAATCTAGCCCCACATATACAGCCATCCCAGCTTAGTAATATAATATACCTAATATACAGCCGCCCACTAGTTTAATTTAAATACAGCTCCAGAATATAGAACTCAATAGTTTAATTATAAACTGTCTCCCATATAGTTCACCAGCCCAGGTAAATTACGATCTGACCCCAATATATAGCCCACCCCCTCAGTTCAATTATATACAGCCGCCCATATAGTACCCCTAGTTTAATTAATACCTGGCCCCCATATTTAGATCCCCCCTAAGTTTGACACTATAGAGCCTCTTCCCCCAGTTTAATTATTATCTTGCCCCCAAATATAGATTCCCCCAAATCAGTTCTATTATATTCAGAAGCCACCCACCAGTTCAAATATATACAGCATCCCAAATAGCCACCTCCAGTTTATTTATATTATACCCAGTACATATATATTCCCCCATTAGGTTTATTTATATACCGACCCCCCACCTCACCCCAAAGTATACACAGCATCCGTAATATATATTGATTTGTCAAAATACTAAAGTTTTTCTTATAATCCACAGATCTTATATTTAGGTAGTCTCAGAGAATCTCCTGTGACATGCATGACTAGCGATGGCATATGTGAAATGTAATCATCCTCCTGTCAGCGCTGTGTAATGAATGAATTAAGCTGTAATTTAGTTATCGCGGTTACGTGAATGCGTCCTCTTCTGACGCCCGGTGACAGGCATTTATATAGCCATGATCATCAAGGTGACACGGCACGGAAGACAGGCAGAAAATGTGTCTGAAGACTTCCGTGTACTGAAGCGTCAGCCGCCATATGTGCCACACGTGAAAAGAGCGACTACATATCCAGAAGAAAGTAGACACATCATATACTGTACTATACGCATCCGGGAGAGGTCAAACCATCACTCCATCCTCTAATACTATATAGGACATTACAAGTTAATTATTCTTTGAAATATAGGACTGACGCAGACATGTAGGTGTGAATTCACATCATCCATTATCTATGCCCTAGTAATTTCATTTATGCATAATATGCCAGCAATTGTTCCATATTCCTTAACCCCTTAACGCTGAAGCCACTTTTCACCTTCCTGACACGGACCATTTTTTAAAATCTGACATGTGTCTATTTAAGTGGTTATAACTTTGGAACGCTTTAACATATCCAGTTGATTTTGAGATTGTTTTTTCGTGACACATTGTACTTCATGCTGGTTGAGAAATTTAATAAATATATTTAGTATTTATTTATGAAATAAATGGAAATTTGGCAAAAATTTTGAAAAAAACAATGTTTTCCAAATTCAAAATTTTCTACTTTTTGGAAAGTTGGTCATATCACTAAAATAACTTGATAACTAACATTTTCCATATGTCTGCTTTAACTTGGCATCATTTTTCAAACATCTTTTCCTTTATTTTGGATGTTAGGAGGCTTATAACTTTAGGTGCAATTTTTCAGATTTTCACGAAAATCATCAAAACCTACTTTTGGAGGGTCAATTTAGTTAGAAGTGACTTTATAAGGCCCACATGACAGAAACCCCCCACAAATGACACCATTTTAGAAACTACACCCCTCAAAATATTCAAAACAACCTTTGGGAATTTTGTTAACCCTTTGAGCGTTTCATGAGCGTGAAAGATAAATGAAAGTGAAATTAGAGAAATGTAATTTTATCTTACTATAGATTCATTGAACACTAAAATTTGCACCTTCACAATGGGTTAAAAAGGAAAATGCATTTTACAATGTTGAGGGCAATTCCTCTTGAGTATGCCAATACCCATTTTGTCACTGTACCCTGCTGTACGGGCACAGGGGGGCACTTGGAATGGAAAGAGCGTTGTTTCGTTTTTGCAGGGTAAATATGGCTGAAAAAGTTTACATGTGTCAGGATGCATTTGGAGAGCCATAGTGGTACCAAAACAGAGGAAAGCCCCAACATGAGACACCATTTTGGAAAGTACACCCCTTGGAGAGTTTAGCAAGGTGTAATTTGTGTATTTTCCCCAACAGGTGTTTGATTCAATTAGGCCCCAAAAGGGAAAAAAGGTGAAAATTTTCTAGAAAAAGTCACTTTTACCCCAAATTTTTGTAAGTCACAAGGGATAAAAGATGAAACAACCCCATAAATGTGTAAAACTATTTCTCCTAAGCACAGAACTGCACCACTTTTGCATATAAAGTGTTGTATGGGTGCAAAGTAGGGCTCAGAAGGGAAAGAGGGGCTTTGGCCTTTTAGAAGCCAGATTTAACAATCATCCTTTACATGTGTCAGGATGCATTTGGAGAGCCCTAGTGGTACCAAAACAGAGGGGAACCCCAACACGTGTCACCATTTTGGAAAGTTCACCCTTTGGAGAATTCAGAAAGGTGTAATATGTGTATTTACCCCTACAGGTGTTTGCTTCAATTAGGTCCCTAAAAGGAAAAAGGTGAACATTTTCCCAAAAAAGTCACTTTTACGGCTAATTTTTGTATCCCATAAGGCATTAAAGATGAAACAACCCCAAAAAATGTGTACTAGCATTTCTCCCGAGTATAAAATTGCCCCACACATGCAAATAAAATGTTGTATGGGTACGCAGTGAAGCTCAGAAGGGAAAGAGGGGCGTTGGCCTTTTAGAAGCCAAATTTGACAGACATCCTTTACATATGTCAGGATGCATTTAGAGAGCCGTAGTGGTACCAAAACAGAGGGGAACCCCAACAAGTATCACCATTTTGGAAAGCACACCCCTTAGAGAATTTAGCAAGGTGTAATATGTGTATTTGTCCGTAAAGGTGTTTGATTTAATTAGGACTTAAATAGATAAAAGGTGAACATTTTCTTATAAAGGTCATTTTACTCCTAATTTTATATAGCCACAAGGGATAAAAAAATGTAATAACCCCACAAAATGTGTAAAGCTATTTCTCTCAAGTGTAGAAGTACCCCACATGTGTATATAAAATGTTGTATGGGCACACAGTAAAAGGAAAGGGGAATGTTTGCCTTTTAGAAGCCAAATTTGACAGAAATGTTTGACATGCATTTGGAGAACCCTAGTGGTATAAAACAGATAAGAATCCGAAAAGTGACCCTAATCTTTGAATGCACACCCCTTAGAGAATTTTGCAATGTGTAATATATGTATTTGCCCCTACAGGTGAATGATCCAATTAGGCCCGAATCATTAAAAAGGTGAAAATTTTCCTATAAATGTCACTTTACCCCTAATTTATGTAAGCCACAAGGGATAATATATTAAATAACCCCAAAAAAGGTGTAAAACTATTTCTCCCGAGTGTAGAAGTACCCCACATGTGCATATAAAATGCTTTATGGGCGCACAGTAGAGGAAAAGAGGGATGTTTGTCTTTTAGAGGCCAAATTTGTAAGAAATCCTTCACATGTGTCAGGATACATTTGGAGAGATGTAGTGGTACCAAAACAGAGGAAAACCCAGAAAAGTGACCCTAATTGTTGAATGTACACCCCTTGGGGAATATAGCAAGGTGTAATATGTGGTTTAGTGTAATACACGTGGCGAAATGAGCATTTTGAACATATAGGTGGTTTCCAAATATGATGTGCAATGAAGTCCGAGATGGAAATTGCAATTATTTTTGGAAAGTTCAGTGCCCGTTATGTGGCGCCCCTTATGAAATAATGGAGGGGTATAGGGAGCAATGGGACATAACAGTTGTTACAATTATTCATTTTACCGAAATTAATTCACAATAGGTTGGGCGTGAATTGTGAATGTCTAGTGTATAAGGAGGTAGAATATATCAGGGGACCAACTAAACTTTTGTCACTCTGGAGGTGTCGCAGGTCTATTAGTAGTATATAGTGTCCATCCTTAGTATGTAGTGTCCATCCTTACTCCTCTTTTGGAACAGACTCTTTATTGAGTCCTACCATTAGAAGCAGCAGAATTCACCGGGAAAATGCTGTCCTGGCAAAACACAGGAACATCTAAACCATGACATATCATTGCTGAATTCACAGCCAGATGTCTTCAGCTCCGTGCAGCACATCCCAGTATCCCTAAAAATACCAGTCACTTACATTATAAAGTCACCTGGATAACAACACCTAAATCATATATATCCCCATCACAACACAAGTGACCTCACTCTCCTACACATATAAAACATCCCTTCATTAAAAATATATATTCTACCCCAATAACACACACATATACATACACGCACCGGCCACTTTATTAGGTACACCTGTCCAACTGCTCGTTAACACTTCATTTCTAATCAGCCAATCTCAGTGCATTTAGGCATGTAGACATGGTCAAGACAATCTCCTGCAGTTCAAACCGAGCATCAGTATGGGGAAGAAAGGTGATTTGAGTGCCTTTGAACGTGGCCTGGTTGTTGGTGCCAGAAGGGCTGGTCTGAGTATTTCAGAAACTGCTGATCTACTGGGATTTTCACACACAACCATCTCTAGGGTTTACAGAGAATGGTCCGAAAAAGAAAAAACATCCAGTGAGCGGCAGTTCTGTGGGCGGAAATGCCTTGTTGATGCCAGAGGAGAATGGGCAGACTGGTTCGAGCTGATAGAAAGGCAACAGTGACTCAAATCGCCACCCGTTACAACCAAGGTAGGCAGAAGAGCATCTCTGAACGCACAGTACGTCGAACTTTGAGGCAGATGGGCTACAGCAGCAGAAGACAGACAAACAGAATGAAATGGGAATGAATGGTTTATATTCATCCCCCTTCACTCACAGAATAGATAAACTCCATATTCATTATAGTGAACATTGCAGAAGACCAAAATTGTCAGCCAGGCTCCTCTTTGTATCATATGCTTCTTGGAGTTTTCCTCTGCCCGTGTCATAGGTGTTGTATCATATGCTTCTTGGAGTTTTCCTCTGCCCGTGTCATAGGTGTCTACAGGCACACCTTCAATTAACTCTGACTCGCTTTGTCCCTTTGTGGCATAAAGGAATGTTTCTACCCCAATAAAATACCCCTACACAGCACTTTCTTTGGTTTTGCCACTTTCCGTAAAACAAGGAGATGCAGGATACTAGGTGAATCTCTGGGTGCAGCAGACAGTGAGACATGGAGATTTCCGAAAGGTTTATGGACGCATACATTCAGGTATTTGATATACCACTGGGTAATGGAATCCTGTGTGTCAATAAGAAGAGGCATCAGGTCTCCCCTAACGCCTTACACTAGTAGGATGATCACTAAAGAGAGTTTATCAGCTGATTACTGTGTGTGTGATATAGCCAAGTAAGGAGAGTGTCATTGTGCTTTATATCTCATGGATCTCATCATCTCTGATCTGTCTCATCTCTCTTCTTCTATGTGTGAGATACTAGTGAATGTTCAGAAGCTAAATAAAAGTGTAGATAAACCTGGACCCGAGGTATATATATATATGGCCGATATACGCCCCCCATAGACGGCAATGGACGCGCGGCGCCCTATGGGAGCGGTACGGTACCGCACCGCCTCGTACCCCGTGAAAAAATAGGACATGTCCTATTTTTTCAGGGCATACGGCACCGTGCGCCATGTATCCCTGTGGAGAGGGCAGCGCTCTCCCTGTGCTGCGGTACGGTGGGCACCGGTCATGTGAATCCAGCCTAAGATTATAAAGTAAGAGGGTAAAAATTATGTTTATCGTGTAAACATAATTAAGGGGTTAAAATTTGAGAACTTTCCTTTTAATGGGTAAACCCCTTTAACCCCTCAGTGACCGTCCAAATGAATTTCTCCATCGGTCATTAAGGTGCCTTGTGCTAGGCCGACGGGTTTCTCCAAGGTCTGCAGGGGCCCCCCTGTGCAGGGACGAGCAGTGCTCGGGCTGTCTTATGACAGCCGGGACCCTGCTCTAAGACCCATTCCACACTTGCGGGTGTGATGCGATGAACTCACATTACACTCGCAGCGTGTGCTGCCTGCATCTCCCGGCATGAACGCTGCGAACCGGGACTGAACTGACATACTGAGTTCAGTTCCAGTTTGCAGCATTTGGGCCGGGAGATGCAGGCAGCGCACGTTGCGAGTGTGATGCGGGTGTGATGCGATGAACTCACAAGTATGGAATGGGCCTAACAGTCCAGATGGCTGTTAACCCATTAGATCCCACACTCAATGCAGTGACCGCGGGATCTATGTACCTGTAGATGAAAGTGGGGAGTGATAAACAGAAAGTAAAATGGAAAAAGCCCATCAAGGGCAAGGGGTTAACAGCCCCTCTTACCACATGATAAAAATTTTACAAATTCTCAGGGACAAAGGTTTGTGGTACCTGAGGCCACGTTCACACAAGGCATTTTGGTTACGTTTGGAAACGCAATCCAAATCTTCACTCATGATCACATATTTTGGTAACATTGTGTTTTCAACACATTAACTGAACGCAAAGGGAAAGCAATCTTACCTCAATGTGCAATCACAGGTGGAGCCTTTGGCTTGCCTTTCAAAACGCAACCAAAATGCCACTTGTAAACGTGGCCTCAGGGGCTCTACAAACACGTCATGGCACCTGAGAACTATTCTGCCACAAAAACGGTCAATGGCTCCTTCCCGCCATGTGCCCTGACAGCCGGTTACATCCACATATGGGGTGTCCTCTTACTCAGAAAAAGCTGCACAATATATTCCTAGATGCATTTTCTACTTTTATTCAGTTAATGTGGGTAAATTGTGCAGCTAAATGAATGTATTAATGATAAATATTAGTGAATTCCAAATCAAACCTTCATTTTGTTTGAATTTCTGTAAAATACATAAAGGGTCAACAAGCTTCCTACCTGCTGTTTTGAATAGTTTGAGGGGTGAAGTTAATAGAACAGGGTGATATGTGGGGGGTTCTATTAAGAGAACTTCCAAAACCCCTACAGAAATAAAATGGTCTCTAAAATAATTTATTCAAAAATTTTCTTCAAATTTTGAGAGAATGCTGTTCGATTTGTGATCTTTCTAGCGTCATAATAAAACAAAATAAAACACTTATAAAATGACGCTAACACAAAACTGAGATATGGTAAATGTTAGTTAGTAACTAATTTGAAAAACTGAACATTTTGAAGTTTGAAAATAGCTAATTTTTTCAAAATGTTTACCAAATTCACCTTTTTTTCATAAATAAATTCAAAATATATAAACCAAAATTTCCCACTAACTTGAGGTACAAAATGTCACGGAAAAACAAACTCAAAAACATTGAAAGCGTTCTAATGTTCGAACTGGATAAAGTGACACATGGCGGTTTTGAAAAATACGCCTTGGTCATCAAGGCGCAAATGAGCTTGCTCACTATGGGGTTAAGCACCAAAAAGGGCAGGAATAGGACCCAATTTTGGCAGGGCCAGTTAGCTCACCAACAAGGTTGGAGAAACAGCAGACACACAAACTAAACAAACATCACATAAACCAATCAAACTCCTAAACATGTCAACATCAGAATATCAATAGCTATTACTATGAGGTTCAGTGGATCAACCCCATTATGTCAGGGGGCTGCTGCAGAGCGGCAGTGCTCCACTTGGCTTATGTATATGGGACCCAAACAAGGGATGAACCATGTGCCCATATGACATTACCTGAGGTATTCTTCTTCTTTCAGTCTTTTGGCTGCCTGTGTGGATCTCTTTATCTGCAAGTCCAATCTATGAAGGAAGTCTTTGGCAGATAGCTCTTCATCTTGTGTAACTACTGGTCGGCCTGTTTCGGGAGAGCTGGGTGGAGAGGGACGATTTGCTGGAGGTGACACCTCTTCATCCCCATCCTCCTGACATTCATTTTCTGGAGAGTCTAATAAGTTAAGTCCATTAAAAAGAGAAGGTTTTTCTGTTATCACTGGGATATTCAGAGACTTCCTCAAGAAGATACAATCAGTAGAAAACAGTTTGTTCGCCCTTTTAATCTGTTCCATCTGAAAAACCATGGAGAAAACAACATTCACTATTATTTAATAGACAAGAATTATATAAACTATTAAGGTAGAACAAAATATTGTATTCTCTGCTCCATGATGTAAATTGTAGTGAAAGTAATGGACATAGAGCACTTCTAGGGAGACTATTAGGGCTCCCACAAATAACACTTATCCACCATCTTGAAATTTTCTCATTTTTACTTTACATACAAAAATGTTAATGCACAGCTTTTCTTTAATATGATATATTCTGTACACATAAGGTAAAACTATACTTTTTCTAAAATATTAAAGTTTTTGATTCCCTACTTCCTGCATTTATCAGTGTGTCTAAATTGGCTTTCCCTTATTAAGTTTCTTTTGATTTAAAGGGAACCTGTCACCACATAGGCCCTACTAACTAAATGCTACACTTCTATTAGCTAAAAATTATTTCCCTCAGATCCCCATAAAATGAACTTTACAACTTTGCCTTGCATATAGCCATATCTAGAGCAAGTCAGACAGAGATGCTTAGCACTCGTTGGCCCCTTTGCCTTCACTCTGCGGTCCAGCTCACCCCAAACCATCTCGATTGGGGTCAGGTCTGGTGACTGTGGAGGCCAGGTCATCTGGCGTAGCATCCCATCATTGTCCATCTTGGTCAAATATCCCTTAAATATCAAATATCTATGTGCTTGTGGTCACTGTCCTGTTGAAAAATATGTGATGGTCCAACTAAACGCAAACCGGATGGAGTAGCATGCCGCTGCAAGATGCTGTGGTAACATGCTGGTTCAGTATACCTTCAATTTTGAAAAAATCCCCTACAGTGTTACCAGCAAAGCACCCCCCTCCCTCCCCCACAATCACACCTCCTCCTCCATGCTTCACGGTGGGAACTAGGTATGAAGAGTCCATTCATTCACATTTTCTGCATCGCACAAAAACATGGGGGTTGGAGCCAAAGGTCTCAAATTTGGACTCATCAGACCAAACCACAGATTTCTACTGGTCTAATGTCTATTCCTTGTGTTCTTTAGCCCAAACAAGTGTCTTCTGCTTGTTGCCTGTCCTTAGCAGTGGTTTCCTAGCAGCTATTTTACCCTGAAGGCTGCTGCACACAGTCTCCTCTTAACAGATGTTGTAGAGATGTGTCTGCTGCTAGAACTCTGTGTAGCAGTGACCTGGTCTCTAATCTGAGCTGCTGTTAACCAGCAATTTCTGAGGCTGGTGACTCGGATGAACTTATCCTCTGCAGCAGATGTGACTCTTGGTCTTTCTTTCCTGGGGTGGTCCTCATGTGAGCCAGTTTCTTTGTAGAGCGTTATGGTTATGCACTTGGGGACACTTTCAAAGTTTAAGGACCACTTGTTTTTCTTTACTTAGCTGCTTTTTTCTAGCCATAATACAAATTCTAACAGTCTATTCAGCTGTGTATCCACCTGACTTCTGCACTACACAACTGATGGCCGCAACCCCATTTATAAGGCAAGAAATCCCACTCATTAAACCGGACACCTGAGAAGTAAAAAACTTTTCAGGTGACTACCTCTTGAAGAGTGTGCAAAGCAGTAATCAAAGCAAAAGGAACCTAGAATATAAGACATATTTTCAGTTTTACACTTCTTTGTTAAGTATATAATTCTACAAGTGTTAATTCATAGTTTTCATGCCTTTGGTGTGAATCTACAATTTTTATAGTCATGAAATTACAGAAAACTCTCTGAATGAGAAGATGTGTCCAAACTTTTGGTCTGTACGGTAGATTGTGAGCCCTCATGAGCGGGATCCTGCTTCAATTTGTGCCAGTTCAATCTAGTTTTTGACTTTTGTACTTGTTTTTTGCTATTTATTTGAACCAATTTTTGAATGTACAGCTTAATGGAATAAAAATCAGTTACACGATAAGTCCAGAGGACACGTGTATTTGCTTGTAGAGATAATGGCTGCTGCTGACAATTACCAACCCAAAGGGTTTTGCCGCCAATCAATAACCACAAGGATGTATGGCACAAAAGTCAGGTGGGTATACATGGACATCATCATTACCAGGCAAGAAGAGACCATCGGGGACCAGTGAACAATAGCATTACATTGGGGGAGGGGTAGGGGTTCAGGAGACTTTTTTTATTTTATAGTATTTGTTCCACATTTTAAATAGTATTAATTCTTTATCTTTAAATGGTATAAAACGTTGTTGCCAATTTTACACAAATGACTCTTATTTGCTGATGATGATGATGTACAAAATATTCCATGTATGTAGCAGCTGCTTTCCTTAAAGGGAACCTACTTATAAAAGGTAGGTGGTAGGTGGATGAATGGGACGCCCCGCCCCAGTAGCCTTTTTTCTCCTCTTACCGTTTCATCTTCGGTCACGCAGCTACAGCCGGTGCTACTGCGCATTCGCAGAACGCCGCAGACGCCGGGTACTCGGGCGAGGGTGCGCAGGAACGAGGAGCTTCGCGCCGAAGATGAAATGGTAGGAGGAGAAAAGAGGGTACTGGGGCATGGAGGAGCCGCGACGTGTAGCCTCATGTCCGGCTACTCCATGCCCCAGTAGCCGCTTAAAAAAATTTACATATCAGCGGATAAAAGTTTTCTAAAAGATAGCCGGGACATGAGGATTAGCCCAAAAAAGGGCTAATCCTCACGTCCCATTCATCCATATACCACCCGTTCTACCTTTATAGGTAGAATTGTGGTTGCAGGTTCCCTTTAATAAGTAAAAGTAGCTGATAGAATTTGTGTAGGGTTTGTTCTCAAAGTTGCAACATACCCTCAAGATATATCTAGCTCATGCTTTCAGATTATCTATTGGACAGATGAAAAAGCAATGCAGAGCAGAACATGTTTTATCCTTCACACAATATGACTTACAAAACGGAAGAGGAAGCAATGAAAATTTTTAGGTTGGGTTTTTCTGCGGGGATATATATTGTACAGAAGAAGTTTCCTGCATGTAAATTCAGTTACCGACACAAAATTTACTTCACAAGTTTTCATTAATTTTTCTTATATTTTATTACATGACCTCTCTGGAATCTTCAACAATAATCTTTACAACCACAAAGGAGAGGACATAGAACAATGGCGCTATATATTTATAGCGACTCACAGCAACTCTACAAAGCAACAAAAGCAGACACAACTGTCAATATAATCATACATTTCCAGGAGGAATAAAAAAGGATGGAAAAAGATCTAGGGGAAAAAATTTTCAAAAACTGCAAAGTATTTAAACTGTGAAAAAGATCCTGTTTAGCATGAAACACTTCTATTGTTTAACATTACAGACATAGGTTTGTTCTTAATTTGAATGTGTATGCAATTTGGAACTGTATATTTTATAGATGCAGCTCCAGACAATCTTTTTTTCCTGTAATGGGGCCAAGGATTATCAATAAAGCTTCATTATTGTCAGGCTCCAGGGGTAGTGGACCCACTGGACCACCATGGATGATGATGATGTACACCTGGGAACAGGGACCCGGTTTTCACCATGCAATTTTTTTACTTTTTTCCAACCACCAGCAATCATTGGGGAAAATCCACATGACAAAAATCTGCAAAGCCATGTCAGGAAAGTGACATGATCATAAAGTTGCTTTTTTTCAGAGTTTTCACCTTGAGGGGGAGGCTTTTTTAAAAATCAAATTCCCTCTTAAAACTCAAAACTATTTAGCATTGTGTCACAAAAATATGTATGTCCTTAAAGAGAACCCGTCATGCAAAATAACCCCCCTAAACTAATATATTTTTCAATACACGGCCATTAGGAGACATTGGCCTCTATCCCTTCATATGTCCCCTCTACATGCCGGTAACCTAGCAATGAGGGTCCTAAAGCTGTATCAAATGACTCTGGTGAAATTGTCCATGAACATTAGCATATTCGAGCTGTCCTCCGCTTATTCTGAGTGGGAGGTCAGGCCGCCACCCCAGTGCTGTAAACTTACAGCTTGTAAATGATGTGAGGACTGTATAATGATGTGCTTCCTGGGGCTCTGGTGGCCACGCTCCCCTGCAGTGTGTGTGTCTGTGGTGTCTGTGTGTTCTGTGTCTGCTGTTGTGTCTGTGGTGCTGTGTTGGTGTGCTGTGTGTGTGTCGTGTGTGTTGTCTGTGTTGGGTGTCTGTGTGTGGTTGTCTGTGTGCCTGTGTGTCTGTCGTGTTCCCCCCCCTGTGTGTGTGTGTCTTGTCTGTGTGGTCGTGTGGTCTGTGTGTGTTGTCTGTGTGTGGTGTGTCTGTGTTGTGGATAGGTCTGTGGTTTGTTGTGTCTAGTGTTGTGTGTCGTGTGTGTGTGTCTGTGTGATGTGTTCTGTGTGTGTTGTGTGTTGTGCTGTGTGTGTTGTGTCGTGCTGTGTGGTGCTGTGTCTGTGTGGTGTCTTGTCTGTCGGTGTGTGCTGGTGTCGTGTGGTCTGTTGTGTCGTGTTGTGTGTGTGTGCTGTGTCTCTGTGTCTGTGTTGGGTGTCGTCATGTTGGTGTGTGCCCCTACGTGTGTGTGTGTCTGTGTGTGGTTGTGTCTGTGTGTAGTTGTGTCTGTGTGTTGTGTCTGTGTGTGTGTGGTCGTTGTGTGGTGTGGTCTGTGTGTCTTGTGTCTGTGGTTGTGTTCTGTGTGTGTGTGTCTGTGTGTGTGTGTCTGGTGTGTGTGTGTCTGTGTGTTGTGTCCTGTGTGTTTGTCTTGGGTGTGTGTCTGTGTTGTTGTGTCTGTTTGTGTTCGTTCTGTGGTGTGTTGTGTTGTGTGTGTGTGTGTTGTGTGTGTGGTGTGTGTGTGTGTAGTGTCTGTGTGTGTGTGTCTGTGCTGTGTGGTCTGTTCTTGTCTGCGTTCTGTGTGGGTCGTGTCTGTGTGTCCTGTGTCCTGTGTGGTTTGTGTTTCCCCCCGTTTGTGTTCTGTGTGTGTGTGTCTGTGTGTGTGTGTCTGTGTGTGTGTGTCTGTGTGGTGTGTCTGTGTGTGTGTGTCTGTGTGTTGTGTGTCTGTGTGTGGTTGTGTCTGTGTGTGGTGTGTCTGTGTGTGTGTGTGTCTGTGTGGTGTGTCTGTGCTGTCGTGTCGTGTGTCTGTGTTTGTGTCTGTTCCGTGTGTCGTGTGTTTGTTTGTGGTGTGTTTCTGTGTGTGTGTCTAGCTGTGTGTTGTTGGTTCTTGTGTGTGGTCTGTTGTTTTCGTGGCTGTTGTGTGGTGCTGTGTGGTTGTGTCTGTGTGTGGTTGTGTCTTTGTGTTGGTTGTGTGTTTGCCGTGCTGTGTGTGTGTCTGTTGTGTGTGTGTCTTTGTTGTGTTGTGTGGGTGTGTGGTGTTTTGGGTCTGTGTGTGTGGGTCTGGTGTGGTGTGTCTGTTGTTGTGTTGGTGTGTCTCCTGTTGTGTTGTCATGTTGTGTGTCTGTAGGGTAAGTTGTGTCTGCTGTGCTGATTGCCACTGGCCGTGGTCCTGTTGTGGTGGTCTGTGGTGTGTGTATAGGAGAGAACAGCAGCTCCAGACACCATGTTACAAGCAGACATGTCAGATTCATGTGTAGGCTTGTCTGTGTCTCTCACTTTGTATTAGGAGGATGCAGCATGTCAGCACACCCACACTAGCCATGCTTTAACTATACGTACACAAGACATGAGCAGGGAGGAGAGGGGAGGGGTAACAGGGGTGACATCACTGCCTCTGACCATGTGTACCAGCCTCATTTACATTAGTAAGCATAGGATGAGTTACAATTATTAATGTATGAAATAACTAGATAAAGGCTGGGATGGGATCCTTGTGAGCTGCTCCAACAGGTAGATGTGACAGGACTAGTGGCAGAGACCTGATGACAGGTGTCCTTTAAAACCCTTTCAGACTGGATCATCAAGAGGTTAAAACAAATGTAATTTCTTCAAGTCACTTTACACTCTCACATCGGGTCACTTTGTTCTTTCTGCCCAACATCAAAATGGAAAGTTATTCACTGCTGTGAACATAAGATGTGACAAAAGCCCTGAAACCACATATTGTACACCTGGCTGCACAATGATAAGGACAGCGGACCTGACACATAGAGGACAACACAGCCCGGGATAAGATCATCTCCTCAAGGAGAAGCCAAGTATTGTAACTACCTACACCAACAAGAACCAGGTGGATATAGTCTATGATTTCTCAATATAAACTATAAAACAATAGTTAAATTATTCAAATCTCACAAATACAAAGTTCAAAAATGAAGCAGCTACAGCAAAAGTGCCAGTTCCAATAACACTTAAAGGGGTATTCCAGGAATCAGCATAATTCATATGCAAATGGGCACTAAAAATATAAGCTAATGTGTAATTAGTTGTTATTTAAAATTTTGCTCCCCTTAGCAGAAAAATGCTGGTGACATAGACTGTAATGAAGAATTAATATGCTACTGGCCCTTTAATCAGTCCATTAATTTCCTCCGCGCGGTCCATCGCAGAACAGAAGATGGCCGCTGGTCACATGTCCACATCACATGTCCTGCACCCGCCTGGGCAGGTCATGTGATCACCACTATGTTTGGCTGTAGTCAGTTGGTTACAGCGCATCCAGTATGGTCAGTGTTGTGGTGATGGCAGTTACACATCATTACTATGGTAACAGAGCAAGAAAACCTGTTACATCATCACTGGGTGCAGAGCCTGAGAGGTAGGAGGAGTTCCTGAGAACTAAAGGATCATGGGACTTGTATTTTCCAGTGGCGGCCATCTTGGTGATAACTCCACCTACTTTATAGAGGACATAAAATGTTGTGAATCATAAAATCAAACTATTTAAGCTCCGTTTTGTGACTAATGAAATTGAGTATTGTTGTATTCATTTATTTATATCATCATGGGTTTTTGTGTCAGACATTCATATTCCCGGAATACCCCTTAAAAGGGGTATTCTCATAATCTGCCATATATACCCCTTTTTTTCAATTAGATGTTATTAAAAATAATTTACCTGTGTGAAGATAGTTGACTCGAGTATAAGCCGAGTTAGGGTTTTTGAGCACAAATTTTGTGCTGAAAAACTAGGCTTATACTCGAGTATATATGGTAACTATACATATATCTCCAGTGCTGTGTTACCGGGTTTACTTACAGCCTGAGCATTCAAGAGAGTCTAAACACTAAGAATTTACTGGTATCAGTACATCTGCAAGGAATGAGTACATACGGTCCATTAAATATGCACTGAATGTCGGTTGTAAAAACTTATGAGTTGTGTATGGTGACTCTCCCCTGAAAGCTGATGTGAGTGTAAGAAAGAACTCATTCTTACACTTTCTCAACTAATAACTATTCTATTACTCTGTAATGTCTTATTTTTTGCATGATCTGTAAAGCAGAATATGATGGCGAAATTAAGATTTATCAACTGGTTATTGTCTGTTGAATAGTTAGAAAACAATAGGTATGCCGACAAAGCCATTTAGACTTTCTGGGAACCTTCTTCATGGAAAATTAATTTCTGGGACTGGTAACTATTGAATGACAATTTCAAAGATTGTCTAGCTTAAACTATTCTCTCTTATTAAAGGGGTTATCTAGGGAATACAAAAATCTAATGGAATTCAGATATTCTAATTGTTTTCCTCCAATTTATCTGCTTTTAAATCATATAAATAATTGAGGGATCAGAAACCAGTGGGGCTCATTTACTAAGGGCTCCGCGGCCGCACTTTCGTTGGATTTCCCGAATTTTTCCGTTTTGCGTCGGATTCCAATGGGATTTTGGCGCACGCGATCGGATTTCGGCGCAATCGCGCTGGCTTTCACGTGGCCATTGGACAACTCGACGGATTCGGAAAAAACACCGAATTTAAAAAACGAAATGTGTCGCAAGATCAAGCACTCACATGCACCGGGAAAAAACAGGTAAACTCCGGCGGACCTCGGCGCAGCAGCGACACCTACTGGACATTGGACGGACGACCTAAGTGAATCCTGGCAGAACCCGAATCCTCATTGGACAACGCGCCACGGGATCACGACTGGACCAGGTAAGTAAATGAGCTCCAGTGTCTTTTCACTGACTTGCATGATGCTATGAGCCTCTTGAGGGTGATGCCACACATGGTGTTTTGAACCCGTTTATGGTCCGTTTTTAAGCAGTCCGTCCAAATACCCATGCGATTTTTTGACCATTTTTAATTAAGATTATTGGTAAATCCTATCAAAAACAGATGCGTTTTTTAACGGTCTGCTTAAAAACAGACCAAAAACGGGTTCAAAACGCCATTTGTGGCATCACCCTAAGTCGTAGAAGGGTCTTCTGAGTTGTTAAATGGCACATGTGCTCTCAGTGCAGTGACTGAGGGGGCTGGGTTTCTTTAGTATAGCAGCTCCTGGTAACATGATGCAATGACTTTAAATCTAATGAGGTTCAGATTGTATGATCCAGAGTCTGAGCGCCAATTGCACAGCAGGGGAAAAAAACACAGAAAGTGGAGAAGGTTGAAGAAAAATTGGTGAGATAATATTACTCCATGTTCAACACACTGTTAAGTTTTTAAATTCTCTTTATAACTTACCGTATACTGGCTGAACAAAGGGGCGCTAAAACAACCAGATATTGATGGCTACTGATTCAGCATATCGGATGACAAGTAGGTTTTCTACATTGTCAATTGGCATACAGATAGTTAAAAAGATGTAAGGTCATTATGATCATTCTTCCTCAGCTAAAATATCCCTATTCCAAACACCATACATTAGGCTAAAACTGCCTACTCCCGCTCGCACAGAATCTATGACAAATATGATAGATATTTTATGATCCATTTTTCCTTTAATTGACTTACAAAAGATGAATCAGGGTAACTGCACTAATCCTGTCTCCTAAATTGAACATAATGAATATTAATAACCCAGTGAGCAGAATAATCCTATTTATTTGCAGATCTGAGACGTAATGCTTTTATTAGGCCTTTATTGCCTTTCCAAAAAAGGCCATTAGCCATCATTTGTGTATGCGTCAAACAGAAGAGACTTATAAGTTCCTTCTACTGATGTCCTCCAAACATTAACTTATCTACATGCAGACAAATGAAGCCCAGTATAAGCATTTGTTTCAGTTTATTGCTAAATACTGTGTCATCATGGATCTCCTTTGGATATTAATAGATTAACTGTGCATTAACTTCTCTGGCTTTAAGTTAGCTTATGGCCAAAACCCATAAACCACTCTTGAGACCTCCTATCTTGAGGCTTTGCAGCTCTTGACCTGAAAATGACACAGGAAATGCCAGTACACCACAGAGAGTAATACAGAACATCTTTAAAAATTCTGTAATGAGAACAAATCTCTGAATTCAGAAGGACATTGATACATTTTACAGTACCTGTAGTGTTCAGAAAATTATAAGTGCAGCTTAAGCCAAATGCCCCTGTGTTATCCATCATTCCGCTTATACAGGTACAGTAAATAGCATTACCTATTACATTGGCACATAGCAGGTGCAGGCAGGGGTGAACCAAGCCTTTCTGCTGCCTGAGGCGAGCCATAGAGAGACGCCCCCCCCCCCCCATATATGTAATGTAATATATCTGGGAATGTCAGAACAAGATCCATCATATTGATTTGGTGTTAAAATAAAGCACCGCAAAATGCATACAGCGTGCCGCCATATAGTATAAAATGCATACAATGCACCGTCATGTAGTATAAAATGCATACAGCATGCCGCCATGTAGTAAAAAAAAATTCAGCGTACCGCCATGTAGTAAAAAATGCATTCCGCGTACCGCCACGTAGTATAAAATGCATACAGCATACCGCCATGTAGTATAAAATGCATACAGCATGTCACCATGTAGTATAAAATGCATTCGGCGTACCACCGTGTAGTAAAAAATGCATTCAGCGTACCGCCATGTAGTATAAAATGCATGTAGCATATCGCCATGTAGTATAAAATGCATACAGCATATCGCCATGTAGTATAAAATGCATACAGCATACCGCCATGTAGTATAAAATGCATACAGGGTGTCACCATGTAGTATAAAATGCATTCGGCGTACCACCGTGTAGTAAAAAATGCATTCAGCGCACCGCCATTTAGTATAAACTGCATACAGCGTACCGCCATGTAGTATAAAATGCATACAGCGTACCGCCATGTAGTATAAAATGCATACAGCATACCGCCGTGTAGTATAAAATGCATACAGTGTACCGCCATGTAGTATAAAATGCATACAGCATGCCGCCATGTAGTATAAAATGCATACAGAGTACTGCCATGTAGTAACAAATAGAAGCCCTGATAAATATCACAAATACTGCATATACATACAGCATATATAAAAACATATACAAACAGTATATACAGCATAAACACACACTGCACATACATACAGCAAATATACATATACACATACACATATATACACATACATATATATATACACATATTTACACACACATACACATATACACATATATACACATAAACATCTATACACACACACATACACATATATACACACACATACACATACATACACATATATACACATAAACATCTATACACACACACATACAAATATATACACACAGATACACACATACACATATATACCCATAAACACATACATACACACACATATATACACAAACACATATATGTAAGCACAGATAAAGTTACTTTACCTTCCTTTATGGTCCTGACAGTGGGGGAGACCGGTGGCCGGGCACTCGGTGCAGGCCAGCGGACAGTCCCATGGTGCCAGCGGCCTGAAGATCGGTGCGTGCTGGCCAGGAGATCGGTCCCGGCGGGAGCACGGGCAGGAGAATGGTGGTGGCCTGCAGGCGGTCGCATGGTTACGGCCGACGGGCAGTAGCATGTGCGGCCGACAGCTTGGTTCCGGCAGGTCAATGGGGAGTGGGCGGCCAGAGCGCGGGCGGGAGGATGGTGCTGGTCGGAGGCCATGCGGACGGGAGCTCGGTGCGTGTCGGCCGGGAACCCGGTGTCGGGTTGGAGAATGGGGCGGGCAGGAGAACGGTGCGGGCGGCTGGTGGGAACACGGTGCCGCCCCCTCGGTTCAGCAGGAGGTGTGCCGCCTGAGGCGAGATTCTCAACTCGCCTCATGGCAGGTGCGCCCCTGGGTGCAGGATATATAAAGCTGGGTTACTTAAAGGGAACCTATCAGCAGGAATTGTCTTAATAAACCACTACCAGTATGCTGTCCAGCAGATTAACACATTCCAGATCACGGGGCACATTTATTATATGATATGGGGTTTAACTAGGAGAGGCTAGGCTCCATAGCAGAATTAAGCATGGGGCCCCCATACCACTTAAAAAGATTATTTGTACATAAACATTTATATAATAACACTCATATTAAGTTCTACACTCATACAAATACATTTAAACACTCTTACACACATACATACATTTATACTCTCACATACACACATTTATGTACTCTTATATAAATGAATAATCTATACATACATATATACAATAATAATACACTAATACATGTACAGTATATTCAAACTCATACAGTATATAAACACAAACAGTATGTACACTTCCATACATTTACACACACATACAGTATAGACACATCATATACACAAATAGTATAGACACATCAAATTTGCAGACATACTGCAGACTGTATAGTACATATTATAATACATAATATACATACATATAGTGTATATATAAATCATATACTTAGACATACAGTATATCACCATATATACACATACATACATTATACACAGCATATGCACAATATGCACACACATACAGCAAATACACATATACATACAGTATATACACAGCATATACACACAGCATATGCAGGCAGCTCTTGGGTTACATACAATATAGATGGGTTTGTACTTAAGTTAAATTTGTATGCAAGTCGAAACTGTATATTTTATAATTGTAGCTCCAGACAAATTTTTTTTTGCCCCAGTGACAATTGGATTTTCACATTTTTTTGCTGTAATGGGACCAAGGATTATCAATAAAGCTTCATTACAGACACCTTACAGCTGATCATTGCAGCCTGGGACTAAAGTAAAGCATCCAGAGAGCTTTACCAGAGGTCACAGTGGGCAGAGGGGTCTTTAACTAGGGGCTGTCTGTAAGTCGGGTGTCCTTAAGTAGGGGACCGCATGTACACACAATATATAAAGCATATAAACACACACACAGCATATAAACAAATACAGAATATGTACACATACATACACCATTTACGGCATATATTCACACACATACAACATTTGCAGCATATATACACACATACAGAATATATACACACATACATACAACATACACACCATATATACACATACATACATACATACACATATACAATATGTGAAGGATATATACACATATGCATCATATACACACCATATAAACTCATACAACATACACATAAACACACATACAGCATATACAGACACACATACAGCAGATACACACATAAACTGGCTGTGAGGGCAGTGGTCGGGTAGTTGGCTGGCATTGCAGGCAGGTGGTCGAACAGCTGGCTGGCTGTGAGGGCTGGTAGTCAGGTAGTTGGCTGGCTGTGCGGGTGGTTGTGCAGCTAACTGGTTGTGCACGTGGGAGGTTGGGCGGGTGTCTACTTGAGCTGTCAGCTGTGTGACTGGATAGCTGTGTGGGCGGGTAGCTGTGCGGTTGGATAGCTGATGCCCCTGGCAGCAGAGAGGGAGGTGCCCAGGAGAATGTCCATCCCAGACCCATGTGCACTACCGCTCCCAGCTTTTACGGCTATTTATTAGGAGGCTCCGACTGGTCACGTGCTCCCCTTCTCTCTCCTCTACGACCATTTGGCTTGGAGGTGGCATAAGGGGGAAATAGGTGCAATTCATGAATTGGCGCACGAGCTCTGATAACCCCCCCATCATGTCTTTCTTGGCCCATGGTGGTGGCATCCAGAAAATTAGCTTGAAATTGAGATGTAATTTTGTTAATTTTACAGAATGTTTAGTACTGCTCTCCCCTCCTTAGAGCACCTCATCAATTACAGTGCAGGGAAATATCAGATATCTGATTAGATTGATCTTTACTTTACTTCACATGCAGCCCTAAATTTCATTGTCTTGTGAGACTTCCTTATGTTTCTAGACATTGTTCCCTTTACCTTCAGCTTAGTTCTTCCAACTATACTTTCCCAGGTATCCAAAACCTCTCTATGTATGAGACTACTTGTACACTTGTGCTGTCCACGGATCTGAGCCATATGTCTGCAAAGACTGATGTCACTACCTTGTCCCAACCCTTTAGAGGGTCACAAGATGGCAACAATGTGTGTCATCCGTATTATTCATGTCTCCATACACTTCTATGGGAAGGCTTAATTCTTGAGGAACAGAAAATGTGTTTGCATGGGTTTTCGCCGGGTACTCCCGTTTCCTCCCACAATCCAAAACATACTGTTAGGTTGTTTAGATTGTGAGCCCCATGGGGACAGGGACCAATTTGGCAAGCTTTGTGCAACACTGTGTAATCTGTGTGCGCTATATAAATAAAGAATTATTATTATTATTTATGCTACAGTTAAGTATTTGTTAGCAATATGGCACTTTCAAGTATATATGGTACCTTGATAAGAGTGAGTTTATAAAAAGGGTTAATAATCTATACTGTCCACTTACATAACTAGTCAGAAGATTTATCAAAGTTTGTAGCAAAGGCAAAAAAAAACATGAATCACAATCCGACTTTTTCATAATATATCAGATGGGAAACATTTTGGCTTCACTTGCATCATAATACAAACCACATGTTCCTCTTGCTGCAGAAAAGACAAACAAGCCACCTCCATTATACTACAGATATATACAGATAACAGATACAGTACAAATACATGGAGGGAGGACCTCTAATAGAATGGACCTGGTAACACACACTGCAAATACTGGAAGTGCTTACACATGGTAACAGTTGTACAGAAGGTGAGGCTACGTGGCCATGTGCCTAGAACTAGTTACAAGAATAAAAAATATAAATGGTATTCCTTTAGCCTTCCTGGATCCTGAAAATAATTGATATCTGAAGGATCAAAAGCTCAATGGTAAATTTACAAAGGCAATGCATTCATCACTCCGGGCTATTAGAAGGCTTCTGTATTTGGCAGAAAGTCACCCTCAGTGCAGCTCAGGAGACGCTGGGACTGTGCCATGGTTTAACCAGGTACCAACCAGTCCATGATCTGTTAAGTGTGTATTGTTGGTAGTACGCGGCCCCAAACAGTGGAGTGTGTGTTTCCTACTCCAATGGGTACATAGGTCCCTCACCATCTCAGTGAGACATTTTGTACTTTTAAAACTTTTATACTTTAAAAAAAAAAATCACACACAAAAAAATAATCTCTGTGTTGTTGATATCATGTTTTGCATTACCTTTCTTTTCTCCAGTAAATGGCACATAGTCCTCTCTGTCTTGGTGCTCCATGGCTTCTTTCTGCAAATAGGCCAATAGATGCTCCCTGTCGAATGTTCCAGAAGCCTCCTTGGTTGTCTGGTCTTTCTGTCGGAAGCCTGCTGGTAATAGGGCATTCTGAAAAAAAAGAAAGAATCACATTATTACATTGTGTTCTGTTCTCAGTGTGAACAATGAATTCCAAGGTCTGTATAGAGTCATGGGGGTGGAGCTGCACTGTGAGAAAGTCATGCTAGTCAGCCCTGATCTTGGCCTAGGTGATGGTCTAGAGTTGTACTCTATTCAACAAAGATCCTGGCACTCGCAGTCTTGATCAGCTTAACTGTTTTATTTGTTATACACTCACCGGCCACTTTATTAGGTACACCTGTCCAACTGCTCGTTAACACTTAATTTCTAACCAGCCAATCACATGGCGGCAACTCAGTGCATTTAGGCATGTAGACATGGTCAAGACAATCTCCTGCAGTTCAAACCAAGCATCAGAATGGGGAAGAAAGGTGATTTGAGTGCCTTTGAACGTGGCATGGTTGTTGGTGCCAGAAGAGCTGGTCTGAGTATTTCAGAAACTGCTGATCTACTGGGATTTTCACGCACAACCATCTCTAGGGTTTACAGAGAATGGTCCGAAAAAGAAAAAACATCCAGTGAGCGGCAGTTCTGTGGGCGGAAATGCCTTGTTGATGCCAGAGGTCAGAGGAGAATGGGCAGACTGGTTCGAGCTGATAGAAAGGCAACAGTGACTCAAATCGCCACCCGCGGCCTCCCCTTATTAAGAACATGTCCAGCAGCGGCCTCCCCTTATTAAGAACATGTCCAGCAGCGGCCTCCCCTTATGAAGAACATGTCCAGCAGCGGCCTCCCCTTATTAAGAACATGTCCAGCAGCAGCCTTCCTTCCCTAATAAAATACCCCAGCGGCCTCCCTTTACTACTAAAATACCCCTAGCAGCCTCCCTTTACTACTAAAATACCCCTAGCCGCCTCCCTTTACTACTAAAATACCCCTAGCCGCCTTCCTTTACTATTAAAATACCCCTAGCCGCCTCCCTTTACTATTAAAATACCCCTAGCCGCCTCCCTTTACTAATAAAATACCCCTAGCCGCCTCCCTTTAAAAATAATATAATAATAAACTTATATACTTACCCAGTGATGTCTTCTTCCCTGTAGCTTTACTGGCAGGTCTGATGATAATGGCGGCTCGGCTCCTCCAGGTTGCACCGCGCGCCTCGGGTCACGTGACTCACGTGACCTGACGTCAGGTCGCCTCAGTCACATGACGAGCAGCGCGCACTGCAGCCTGGAGAAGCCGGAGGCGTTGCAGACGGTGGGCGGACCAACGCGGCGCCGGACAGGTAACGGGGGCGGGACATTAACACAGGGGCAGCACATTACACAGGGCCGGGGGCGGGACATTAACACAGGGGCAGCACATTACACAGGGGCAGCACATTACACAGGGGCAGCACATTACACAGGGAGGGGGGCGGACCGCGGGCGCTGGGCGGCCGTGTGTCACCAAAAATGGCTACGCGTGTCAGTGCTGACACGCGTGTCATAGGTTCGCCATCACTGGTCTAGACGCTATAGATGCATTCACATCTCCTCTTCTCACCACACGTGAACACACCATTATACGTTTTTGTCAAAAATGTTATGAAAACCACAGGGAAGACATATTTGCTAACTATGCCTAATTTGTACGGACAATCCTTAATGGGGTTGTCCAGGAATAAAAAGATTGTTATACACTCACCGGCCACTTTATTAGGTACACCTGTCCAACTGCTCGTTAACACTTAATTTCTAATCAGCCAATCACATGGCGGCAACTTAGTGCATTTCGGCATGTAGACATGGTCAAGACAATCTCCTGCAGTTCAAACCGAGCATCAGTATGGGGAAGAAAGGTGATTTGAGTGCCTTTGAACGTGGCATGGTTGTTGGTGCCAGAAGGGCTGGTCTGGGTATTTCAGAAACTGCTGATCTACTGGGATTTTCACACACAACCATCTCTAGGGTTTACAGAGAATGGTCCGAAAAAGAAAAAACATCCAGTGAGCGGCAGTTCTGTGGGCGGAAATGCCTTATTGATGCCAGAGGTCAGAGGAGAATGGGCAGACTGGTTCAAGCTGATAGAAAGGCAACAGTGACTCAAATCGCCACCCATTACAACCAAGGTAGGCAGACGAGCATCTCTGAACGCACAGTACATCGAACTTTGAGGCAGATGGGCTACAGCAGCAGAAGACCACACCGGGTGCCACTCCTTTCAGCTAAGAACAGGAAACTGAGGCTACAATTTGCACAAGCTCATCGAAATTGGACAGTAGAAGATTGGAAAAACGTTGCCTGGTCTGATGAGTCTCGATTTCTGCTGCGACATTCGGATGGTAGGGTCAGAATTTGGCATCAACAACATGAAAGTATGGATCCATCCTGCCTTGTATCAACGGTTCAGGCTGGTGGTGGTGGTGTCATGGTGTGGGGAATATTTTCTTGGCACTCTTTGGGCCCCTTGGTACCAATTGAGCATCGTTGCAACGCCACAGCCTACCTGAGTATTGTTGCTGACCATGTCCATCCCTTTATGACCACAATGTACCCTGTAACATCTGATGGCTACTTTCAGCAGGATAATGCGCCATGTCATAAAGCTGGAATCATCTCAGACTGGTTTCTTGAACATGACAATGAGTTCACTGTACTCAAAT
Source organism: Engystomops pustulosus (assembly GCA_019512145.1). Lineage (NCBI taxonomy): Eukaryota > Metazoa > Chordata > Amphibia > Anura > Leptodactylidae > Engystomops > Engystomops pustulosus. Next base: position 57,200,550 of record CM033644.1, read on the forward strand.
GGCCTCCACAGTCACCAGATCTCAATCCAATAGAGCATCTTTGGGATGTGGTGGAACGGGAGATTCGCATCATGGATGTGCAGCCGACAAATCTGCGGCAACTGTGTGATGCCATCATGTCAATATGGACCAAAATCTCTGAGGATTATTTATTATTTATTTTTTTTACCAGTAAGTAATTGTTTAGCAATATGGCACTTTCAAGTATATATGGTACCTTGATAAGAGGAGTTTATAAAAAGGGTTATAATCTATACTGTCCACTTACAAACTAGTCAGAAGATTTATCAAAGTTTGTAGCAAAGGCAAAAAAAAACATGAATCACAATCCGACCTTTTATAATATATCAATGGGAAACATTTGGCTTCACTTTGCATACTAATAACACCACATGTTCCTCTTGCTGCAGAAAAGAAACCAAGCACCCTCCATTATACTAACAGATATACACGATAACAGATCAGTACAAATACATGGAGGGAGGACCTCTATAGAAGACCTGGTAACACACACTGCCAAATACTGGAAGTGCTTACACATGGTAAACATTTGACAAAGGGAGGCTAGTGGCCATGTGCCTAGAATAGTTACAAGAATAAAAATATAATGTATTCCTTTAGCCTTCCTGATCCTGAAAATAATTGAATCTGAAGGATCAAAGCTCAATTGTAAATTTACAAAGGCAATGCATTATACTCCGCGGCTATTAGAAGGTTCTGTATTTGGCAGAAAGTCACCTCAGTGCAGCTCAGGGACGCTGGGACTGTGCCCATGGTAACCAGGTACCAACCCGCATGACTTAAGTGGTATTGTTGGTAGTACGCGGCCCCAAACAGTGGAGTGTGTGTTTCCTACTCCCAATGGGTACATAGGTCCCCACATCGCAGTGAGAATTTTGTACTTTAAACTTTATACTTTAAAAAAAAAAATCACACACAAAAAATATATCTCGGTGTTGTGATATATCATGTTTGCTTACCTTTCCTTTTCTCCTAAATGGCACATAGTCCTCTCGGTCTGGTGCTCCATGGCTTCTGTCTGCAATAGGCCAATAGATGCTCCCTGTCGAATGTCCAGAAGCCTCCTTGGTTGTTGTCTTTCGTCGAAGCTGCTGGTAAGAGGGCATTCTGAAAAAAAGAAAAAATCATTATTACATTGGTCGGTTCTCAGTGTGAACAATGATTCAAGGTCTGTATAAGTCATGGGGGTGGAGCTGCACTGTGAGAAAGTCCTGCTAGTCAGCCCTGATCTTGGCCTAGGTGATGGTCTAGAGTTGGCTACTCATTCAACAAAGATCCTGGCACTCGCAGTCTTGATCAGCTTAACGTTTTTTTGTTATACACTCACGCCACTTTTTAGGTACACTGTCCAACTGCTCGTTAACACTATTTCAACCAGCCAATCACATGGCGGCAACTCAGTGCATTAGGCATGTAGACATGGTCAAGACAATCCTGCAGTCAAACCAAGCATCAGAATGGAAGAAAGAAAGGTGATTTGAGTGCCTTTGAACGTGGCATGGTTGTTGGTGCCAGAAGAGCTGGCTAGTATTTCAGAAATGCTGATTACTGGGATTTTCACGCACAACATCTCTAGGGTTTACAGAGAATGTCCGAAAAGAAAAAACATCCATGTAGCGGCAGTTCTGTGGCGGAAATGCCTTGGTTGATGCCAGAGGTCAGAGGAGAATGGGCAGACTGGTTCGAGCTGATAGAAAGGCAACAGTGACTCAAATCGCCACCCATACAACCAAGGTAGGCAGAAGAGCATCTCTGTACGCACAGTATCGACTTTGAGGCAGATGGGCTCAGCACAACAGGAGACCACACCGGGTTGCCACTCCTTTCAGCTAAAGAACAGAAACTGAGGCTACAATTTGCACAAGCTCAACCGAATTGGAAAAACGTTGTGGCCTGATGAGTCTCGATTTTGCTGCGACATTCGGATGGTATAGGGTCAGAATTGGCGTCAACAACATGAAAGCATGGATCCCATCCTGCCTTGATCAACGGTTAGGCTGGTGGTGGTGGTGGATGGATGCTGGGCAAATATTGCACTCTTTGGGCCCTTGGTTTACCCAATTGAGATCGTTGCAACGCAACAGGCCTAAGCCACAGCCTACCTGAGTATTGTTGCTGACCATGTCCATCCCTTTATGACCACAATGTACCCAACATCTGATGGCTACTTTCAGCAGGATAATGCGCCATGTCATAAAGCTGGAATCATCTCAGACTGGTTTCTTGAACATGACAATGAGTTCACTGTACTCAAATGGCCTCCACAGTCACCAGATCTGAATCCAATAGAGCATCTTTGGGATGTGGTGGAACGGGAGATTCGCATCATGGATGTGCAGCCGACAAATCTGTGGCAACTGTGTGATGCCATCATGTCAATATGGACCAAAATCTCTGAGGAATGCTTCCAGCACCTTGTTGAATCTATGCCACGAAGAATTGAAGCAGTTCTGAAGGCAAAAGGGGGTCCAACCCATTACTAGCATGGTGTACCTAATAAAGTGGCCGGTAAGTGTATATGTAGGCTTCCAGCATATTGACGTAGGTAGAGTTCTACTCTACATTGAATCATAGAAAATTGGAGAAACCAGCTCACCTTGCTCCTTAAGTGTTGAGTGAGGCACGGGCCACCCCTCTGCTGGGGTATACGTATACTTGTAGCACCAAAAATCCAAGGTCCAGCCATGCTCCAAACACTTGAAAAACTTTGTTCTTTATTAAGGCATTAAATAGCAGTACAGGAAATCCACTTATAACAGACACATCACAGCTTACGCGTTTCGGACAGATGTACTGTCCTTAATCATAGCTATTAACCGTTTCTGTCTCTGTCTCTGACTGACTCCAGCTATCTCTGACTGGCTCTGCCTCTGACTGTCTCTGCCTTTGACTGTCTCTGCCTCTGAATGTCTCTGTCTGTTTTTGTCTCTGTCATTTTGTCTATGGGGAGATTTATCAGGAGTGTATGAGAGCAGAACTATTAGCCCATAACAACCAATCAGAGCTCAAGTTTCATTTTTCGAACAGCTGTTTATAAAATTACAGCTGATCTCTGGTTTCCATGGGCAACTGGAACAGTTTTACCTTAGACATTTCTGATAAATCTCCCCCATCTCTCTCCATCTTACCTCACACATAAGCGTCTTATACTCATTGCCTACAGTTACCAAAACTCGGAGCTCATATTAATGACCTGTGGCAGAATAGCAACCAATCACGGCTCAGCTTTTAACTGCCACAGCAGAAGCAGACAATGGGAGGGATTTACTAATTCTGGCGCAAGCACGACTGTCGGCATCAGAGATCAGTCTCTGGAATCACAGCCAAACGGCGCACTGCTGTAAGTAAATAATGGGTAGACGGTAATAATCAGTTGTGCGCCATAAAAATGCCGACATCAATGTGCGCCAAAATCTTACATGGACTGCGCCTTGATTTTGCTCACTGACCATTTTTTCCCAGGTCTATTGTGCGCCAAAAATTACACCATCTCTCAGCACTTACAATGCTGAGAGATAGGGACGGATGGGAGGAGCCGGCCACATCGCCGGCCGGAAGCTCCCTGTGCATGGCTACTGTGCCCCTGTAAACAAACAGGGGCACGGATCAGATGGACCGTGGCAAGGGACATCGGCAGCGCCAGAGGAGGTAAGTACATGTTTATTATTTTTAAATAGCCCGCCCCAGCCCGGCACTAATTTATTAGTTAACTCGGAAAACCCCTTTAATCACACTGCAGGTTCTGGTAATGAAAGGGTTATTGCTTTGTTCCTTTTAACACTAATCAGCTGAATGAATGTGGTTCAGGAATCAGGCACACAACTATATCACTTTCTATTTCTGGTTCGGGAGCATTGTGAGAAAAGTGAAGTTACTCATTTACCTGACGGAATGGAAATTTCTGCACATTTTCTTTTCCTAAAACTAACACATGTTTCATTTCAAGAGGAGTCATTTGTTCCCGGCTAAGGTGACTTTGCAGTCAATAAAGAGTATTTCAGTGTTGTTCTTGGCTTCTGTGGGAAGAGCAGCTGCCAGCATGCGGGAGACTTGGAGACAACAACCCAGAGAATGTAAAATGAAAGCCTTGCAATTAAGTTCTTGCGAGTAACATGACTGGTATTAATTATTATAATGCGTCATGACTTGGATGGGATGGCCAGAGCGACATCCATGTGACATACATTAACCCTAATGACAGAAGTGTTTCTATGGGCCCTGTGATACTGATTATATTATGCTAAGACAAAAAGCTCTGAATTTATAGCTTTTCACTATGTATAAGGCTGTGTTTCCCTTCTGCAGATTTATAGCTATTTTTGCTGATTTTGTGGTAAATGTGCCAAACCCGCAACAAAACCACAGCAAGGTAACACAGCTTTAGCTTGATCCATAAGTAGGCAAGGATCAATAAGGAAAAAAGTATGGAAAAAAGATACCAATTCTCATTAGGTCATGGCTGCACAGCCGTCACACATCTTAAGTTCACTGTGTCACCCTACATCACAACTTACCGTATATACTCGAGTATAAACCGACCCGTGTATAAGCCGAGACCCCTAATTTTACCACCAAAAACTGGGAAAACCTATTGACTCGAGTATAAGTTGAGGGTGTAGTATACAGCTAGCCAGCCCCCATGTAGTATACAGCCAGCCATACCCAAGCCAGCCAGCCCCAAGTAAGAATAAGTATACAGCCAGCCCCAAGTAGTATACAGCCAGCCCCATGTAGTATACAGCCAGCCCCAAGTAGTATTCAGCCAGCCTCATATAGTATACAGCCAGCCTCATATAGTATACAGCCAGCCCCCACTTAGTATACAGCCAGCCACCATGTAGTATACAGCCAGTCCCCATATAGTATACAGCCAGCCCCCATGTAGTATACAGCCAGCCCCCATGTGGTATACAGCCAGCCCCCATGTAGTATACAGCCAGCCCCCACGTAGTATACAGCCAGCCCCCTGCCAAAAAAAATTAAAAACTTAATACTCACCCTCCGGTGTCTGGATTATTGGCGCGGGTCCCGATCTTCAGCGCGAGGTTCTCGATCTTCGGCGCGGGTCCCGGCAGCTCCTCTTCTCTTGCCCGCAGAGTCATGTCCATGCGATACATTTTTTGTGCTGAAAAACTCGGCTTATACACGAGTATATACGGTATGTAAGTGAATTGGGTTGCATCATTTTAAAGCCTTTAAGTCATCAATATCATATTGCTGGGACAACATCCACTGTGATGACATATTGATCACTCTAATAGTTTGGCCTGGGCTAGGGGTGGCCCCAATACTATGCTGGGTCCGGCAGGCACCACAGAGGTGTGTTGCTGCTCTCCGGAAGGGATGGTAAGGCATGGGGAAGCCCAATGGGAATTAAGTCCAGAGATTCAGGGTCTGCAATAAAGGGTTACCTTCTTTACTGAAGTAATTCAGGTGCAAAGCAATACAAACAAAGAATAAGACTGACTTCTCCAATCTCCTCCCTGACAGAAGTAGTGTTCCACATTGAGGAAAGGCGTGGGATAGCTGTCCCTCTTTTTCCCTGGCAAAAGACGTGGAGCCTGGGGTCAATGTCAGCATATCCCAGTCTCAGCTTCTTGTACTGGCAGTAGCATGGCAGTCTTCTCTCCAAGCTATGTTCCCTAACTGCAAGATACTAAGGACTGGGAGTGTTCTCTTTATATACCTTCTATTTCAGCACAATGATACTGCTTTCTCCCATAGATTTACATTGCGTACCCATAATATTCTATGGCAGAAAATTTCTAAAGTGGTACACAACTTCCCAGACAGCAGTATGTCTTATCTTCTGGTAAACAGGTCAGTTTTTTCCTCTTCAAAAGAATTTCTAGTATAGCTGTGGAAAATTACTAACTTCTCTTTAGTTAGAGATATACAGTCAGAGATGTCTCACAGTGTTCACTGACTCTTTACTCTAGCAATAATAAACAGAATGTATATAACAAAATACTATTGGTTAATGCAAGTTAACCCTTGATGTCAAATAAAGTAAAAAGTGCTTTGTATAGGAGAAATATTCAAATGTCCATAGTTCAATGCTTCTCTGATCCACAGCACTACAGCTACAAAGCACAGCCACTATACAATATACAGCACTGTGTGTAATATTGCAGTCACATGAAGCATTTCATGAGTGGAGGTGCTGGGGCTCGGCCCTTACCAGTATGAAATTGATGACTCAAAATAAAGATAAGTAATCAACATTTTAGTCCTGTTATGTTTGAAGCAGGTGAGAAAAACAAACTGGGTGTTGAATTTATTTATTTTTTTCTTTTTAAATGAGTGTACAACTTGATTGTTTAAGAAATAAGGATAAGGCTCTGGATCTGGACAATGTACCCATAATACTTGTATGGGCTATGTGGTACGCAGTTTTCAATGTATTAGAAAACAATGATGATGCAAATGTGTTGTTATGTGTAGAGTAAATCCCTATTCCCTTGAGATCTCCCTACACATACCTCAGGGTCCAGCTCTTCTAAAACGTTCTCCAACTGTTTCAATTCATCTTCAGATAATTTGTTTAGAATCTCATCTTCGTTTATATTCTTATATTTGTCAAAGTCTTTCCTGAATGGCAGAGACATGACTGAATGATCCACAATGGTTGTCCTGTAATAAGATAAAAATGTTAAGAAATAAGAAATAACATGCACCGACCATGAACAAGAGTGTAAACTGAATATGGCCTCATGTATTTCTATGTGTTTGTTGCAAACCTCCTCTTATCATTCAAGCGGAGCGTAAGAAAGCAAAAGGGCATCTTAAATGGGTGATAATTATTCCTGCAAGTTATCTTCGCATCTCATTTTGAACCAAAGTCATTACTAGAGATGGAGAACATAAAATCTGACACAGTGAAGCAGTAACAGATTATTGACTCCATCAACTTCTTGTCCTGTGAATACAAGTATAAGGTTGGATATACAAGGTGAGGCCGTAGCAGAGGCCATAGGTGTGTCGATCTGAACGGCAACTAATATTTTACATGATAAGGCTACATTAACACACATGTATGGGGGACGTATATACGGCCGACGTATGTACGGCCGATATACGTCCCCCATACACTTCTATAGGCTCACGGCCCTGTACGGGTGCGGCACCGTACCGCTCCGTAGCCCGGGAAAAGATAGTACATGTGATACGGAGAGGGGCGGAGATGAGCAGCGCTCATCCCCTGCTCCATTCCGCAGCGCCGATGTATGCCCGCCTTACCGTAGTACATTGTGTGAATGTAGCCTAAATTGGAGGTGAAAAAATTGTCGGCTCGATGGGTGTCGCGATTGCTCATGGTGGACAACAAGCGGATGCGGCTGTTAACTTCAAAGCAGTGTTTGGAGCAATTTAAGCGAGATCCAAAGGAGATTTTTCAGCGAGTTGTCACCATTGAAGAAACCTGGATTCATCATTACGAACAGCGTCATCCTCATGGATTTTTTAGAAAAAGGAAGAACGATCACTGGGCAATACTACAGTGAGTTATTGGACCGCTTAGACAAAAAATTGAAGGAGACACGGCCGCATTATCAACACAACTTTTTCTAACATGAAGAAATGGCTCAAACGAGAAAGTAATCGCCGAGACAGAGCGGTTTTTTGGAGAGTTCGACAAATCTTATTTTTTGGAGGGGTTAAAGAAATAGCAGGAACGTTGGGAGAAGTGTATCTTTCTAAAGGGGACTATGTTGAAAAATAAATTTTTTTTGAAAAAGTGGTGTCTTCATTTCTAACACAGGTAGTTATTGAACCGCCCTGGTATAAACATAGGGGGTTACTTATTATTGGCTCTGCCCAGTTATTTTTTTGTTGCTCATTTTGGGCACAGCTCTTCAGTCCCTACACTTTTCCTGCACTTCTAGTTTCCTGACACTTTTTTGGCACCTTTTTGTGGTGCATAATTAGACCAACAAAAATCAGGTCTGGCAACTTCTAAACCCCTTCATGAATGTGGTTTCTCAATTCTTTCGCTCATTTGTTCTTCTTACAGTGCACCAAGTACATTAAGGCCGCGCACCACAATATACCATCATATATGACCACTACAATCGAGCGCCAAAAAATAACAGCTAGCACCAAATATGATGAATGGCCCCACCCCCCATAGTGTTTTGTTTGGATGACATCTGACATTTTGTCAGGTTTTTATTTTTTTGTGAACCCATGAACTTCGATGGAAGCCTGTGGTATGAAGGCAAGAAAAAAATTGTGCATGGTGTAATTTTTTTTCTCAAGGTCTGCACGCCTCTGAAAAACAAACACCTAAATAGTTTATACGGGGGGTCTCCCAATAGGGAGTGGGTCACTAAATATAATAGAGAACTGTGTCAGTCACAGTAAATTTTTCCTGCAATGGGGGCACCATGCCTGCCTATTATAAATTCTGGCTATGGAAAATGATTCAAGTGTTATATTTAGTGCACGAGACAGAAAGTAATAAATACAAAGACAAAACTGAACTATATTTAGCTCCTTGTGCTTAAAAGAACTGGAGATTAACTAAAGGATACTCTGATGATTAAGACCATTAAGCCTATTAGAAGCTGCAAAAAGGAATATTTCATAAACATTTGTTTCACTTTGCTTGTAACTCAACAAAAGACTTAAAAGAACTGCAGTAATATGAAGAGATTTAATAAAGATTTTACATATACTTATATTTGCATAATTGGGGGATTACGGCATAAATACAGCATTATAATGCAGACAGTCCCCAGGTTACATACAAGATAGGTTCTGTAGATTTGTTCTTAAGTTGAATTTGTATGTAAGTAGGAACTGGATATTTTATCATTGTAAGTCCAGCTAGAATTTTTTTTGATCTCTGTGACAATTGGATTTTAAAAATCTTGGATTGTCATAAGAACCAGTATTAACAATAAAGGTAAATTACAGACACCAGTAATAACTGTAAGTGCTGTTTATTGTAGCCTAAGGCTAAAGTACAGTAAATTAAAGGTCCGTTTGTAACTAGGGGTCGCATTTAAGTCGGGTGTTCTTAAGTAGGGGACCGCCTGTACAGCAAAAGTGAGCCTTAGACAACTACAACCCTCCTACAAGGACAGCAATGGCCACATTCATACAGGATAAAACAATGGCTTCAATGAGGTGGAAATCTGTTCCAATATAATCAATGGACTGTTCTGCATTCAGAAATTGTACGTCTAACACTAGCTAGTAAGTGATAAGTTTGTGCTACAAATATTACACTACCGCCCAATGGATTCAATGGAAACATCTCAAAACTGTGAAACAAGTCTTAATTTTCAGTGACTTGTACTGAGTGTCTAAACATCTTTGGATTGCACAACTGTAGATTTTTAATGCTAATGAAAGCCAGATTTCAGAAATTTCATGACACTACATAGTTATACACATCTAACCAATACATTCCTTCATATATGTCATGTGGTCAGGTGTGAGCTGACTAAACACATTTAAGGGGTTGTCAGGTTATAGTAATGTATCCTTAGGAGAGGTGATTAATTTTAGAATGACAAGTTTCAGACTCTCACTGGCCACACTATTTTGCAGCCGTTTTGGTACTATAATAAGCAACGTTTCTGATCACTCGTGCCACATGTTCATTTGTCATGTGGCCTGGTTGCTACTCAGTTCTCTTATAAATGATACAATAACAAATGCAATACCAAGCACAGGCTATAGCAGTGTTCTCAGGCTCGGATTGGCCCACCGGTGGACCGCTGAATTTACCAGTGGGCCCCGACACCTGCCCTGGGAAACCAAATGTAATTCTTATTATTCCCCTACCCTGACATAACTTCACCCCTAAAAACCCCTATGTACAAACCAAGAGGCGTGCACTGAAAAAGAGGGAAGGAGAAAGGTACTACTTTATTTTTTATTTCATTACCTTCCCCCACCAGTGCCTAAACATTCTTTGATCCTAGGCTCCTGTAAAATCGGAAATATTTCTATGTAGCAGGGCCTCCAGAATTAATTTCACTAGTCGGCCCTAGGTACCCCAGACCAACACCAGGTTTGCTTGGCATGAGGTGAAGAGGCTGCAGTAGTCACTTCATTTGAAGGGGGTTGCCCATGAAAGAAAGAGCTCAAATTTTAATCCCCAAGTGATGTTTACACAATATAGGTAATTTTTAACCCCCTTACTTTACAATTTTACTCCATTTTATTGCTGTTTTTGGTCCCGTCACTCAAAGATGGTCATTTTAAGAATCCATAGTGTGGGCGAGGACTCTCTAAGGCGGCAATCCTCTGTGCTATGAGATGCTGTGTGCTGACAATGTGCTTAGATTATCAGGGTACAGGGTTTAGCTACACTTTAATTTATCTTATGAACATTCTACAAATAGAATAGAAAAAAGAAATGAATCAGATCAGAGTGGATGGATATATGACAATAAAACATTCAGCTCTGCTATCTCACCTATAACATACACAGCCAGCACTGCTATGCCCCCCTCCCCTAGAATAAAGACCTTATCTTGTCTGTAGTTTGTAGAGTAAGTCTCTGCACACTGCTGCTTGCCAACATGAAGTGCCTGTGTCTGAACTGGTCTTGTAAAGCAGGAGGCAGGGAGCACTGCACCACGTACAAAAGAAAAGCTTTGCATGAGAAGAATCTGACCATAATAATACTAATAATAATAATCTTTATTTATACAGTCAATCCCCGGGTGACATGCAAGATAGGTTCTGTAGGTTTGTTCTTAAGTTGAATTTGTATGTAATTCGGAACTGTATATTTTATCATTTTAATCTCAGCCAAATATTTTTTGGTCTCTGGATTTTAAAAATGTTTTATTGTTATAAGAACCAGGATTAACAATAAATCTTAATTGCAGACGCATTTGATAACTTTTAAAGCTGTTTATTGTAGGCTAAAGCTAAAGTACAGTAGATTACAGTCAGGGCTCTGAGTCTGTGGACCTTTTGGTACACCGCGGGAGATGGTACTACCGGACACTTGGGACCGGAGTCTTAAGTGGCACCTAATCAGGATGGTCTTGCTGCAGCGGGGTACCACCAGGTCGTTCCACTAGCCCGAGGTGGCAGCCAAGGTAGCAATGCAGGAGACAGTCAGTACCCAGGGTGACAGCGGGAGAACAGTGCAGTAAGGAACAGAAGAACTCTCGTCAGGAATCCTGAGCTGGCACATGGAACAGAAACGCAGGAACAGACAAGCACAAGTGGCAGGAACGCAGGAGCAGGATCACGCAAAACACAGGAATGCTGTGGGGGGGGGGAAATATTGGGAGCCGCTGGATTAAATGCAGACCCGTGAGTGGCCAGCACCAATCACCTGTGCGCTGGCCCTTTCAATCTCTGAGCACTGCGGCGTGCGCGCCCAAGGGAGCAGGGCCATGCGCAAGGCCTAGTCCGGATGGGAGCAGCAGCATGGAGAGGTAAGGCCAGGGCCGGTGCAGTGGGACCACGGGGGGGGGGGGGGGGGGGGGGTGCACCCGCTATCCGTGACATGGATCGTGGGGTTACCTGTGACAATTACCAACATCAAGAGGTCCATTTGTAACTAGGGGTTGTCTGTAAGTCGGGTGTTCTTAAGTAGTGGATTGCCTGTATAGCTATAGTCACAATATTTACGGTCGGATCCAGGGACAACCAAATTGTGTACCCCAGGACTGATAGAGACAGGTTGGAACTATATCTGTGTAATGCTGTATTTCTGTTAATAACACCGAATTAAAGAATGTGTTATTTTGTTATCCTTAGAATATTTAAGAATCTTGTCTTTGAGGAAATACACCTTTAACTACTCCTGGACAACTCCTTTAAACGAACATTAACTCAACCCACTGTATTTGTGCAGATATATGATTACCGGAGGATCCAACTATTTTTTAAGGAGATAATCCAACACCAGAGGTGCGTAGCTTAGGTTTCATCCCATCTCCACAATGAGGACATACGTATTTGCAGCCAAATGGATCCTTCATAGTTATGAAAGGATTTCCAACAAAAATGGCTACCAGGAAGCCATTGTTACAAGATTTCTGGCCCCCCAAGGGTACATTGGAGGCAGTCCCGGACTCTGATCATGGTCTATCTTGTAACTCTTAATATTTCTGTGATAAAGAATACAGTAGGAGTTAATCCTAAAAACTGAAAGTTCACAGGGTTTCTAAATGAATAGTGTAGCCATTGTCTAAGCCCTTCCTTTGCAGTGTATCCATGGAGAATGTTCCCTTTGACTAGGCAGCTAAGATCCCCTCCTATCATTGCCAATGCCACAATGTTCTGTGATGTTTCATTAAGGCACCAGAAGTGTAGATGCTTGTATGGATTTATTTATCTAGACCAAGAAACTACACATGGGAAAAGCACTGTAAATTTAGTCTGAAAAATCTGTGAAAATGTTAGAATAGTGCCACGTGTGATTTCTATAGACTGCCCTTTTTTCCTGTCCACCCAAATAAATGTTCCAAGAAGGACACACATGATCAGTCTTATCACTGTCTCTCCTTTTCCTACTTTGCAGAGAAAGTGATAAGGTATGATAGTGATACTGCAGTACTTCTCTAGTGAAGATGCTGCTGCTACAAAGGCGGTCAGCTTGCCAAACCAGGAATCCATCATAGATAAGGAAGAGAAATACGACTAAGCATTTAGTGAGGTGGATCCAAAAAGGTTGTTTAAAGGGGTATTCCAGGAATCCGCATAATTAATATTCAAATGGGTCATTAAAATATAAGCCAATTAGCGATTTAAGATATAGCAGAATGCTGTTAACATACACTATATAGGTACATACATAAAGAATTAAAATGCTACTGGCCCTTTAATCAGTCCATTGATTTTCTCAGCATGGAGCAGACACAGGACAGATGGCTGCTGGTCACATGATGTGCCATGATGGCAGTTACACATCATTGCTATGGTAACAGCCCTAGAAAGTCTGTTAAATCATCATTGGGAGAAGAGCATAAGAGGGAGGAGGAGTTACTGAGAACTAAAATATCATGGGACTTGTAGTTTCCAGTGGCAACCATCTTGGGTATGGCTAATGACATTGAGATTTGTTATATTCATTTATTTATATAATCATGGGTTTTTGTATCAGACGTTCATACTCCCCTTTAAGAGAAAACAATCAAGCATTATCTAACATTGTTAATGGAGTAATGTTATATCTGTTGGTGTCCCCACCCTGTGATGTCAACACCCATCCTGAGCCATACTTGTGATGCCATAATGGGCAGTGTCAGTAACACTAAGTCTATGATGTTAACTCAAACTCACTGCCTTACAAGTCCCTTTTGTCACACCCAAAGCAACACTGCAGGCTGTGAAGCCTTTAAATAAGAAGCAACACATTTTCAGGAAGGGTAAACCCAGCTGTTCTGGGCAGATGCCATGACTATATGATGCTATGCCCATTTATAGTGATGGCATATACTGAGGTGTTTCAAATTGCCATGTCGACATCCCCATCTATAACAGTCACCAGTTTAAAGGGGTTGTTCAAGTTAATTTATTTTTTTACATGTCCCCCAAATGCAGGTTGTATACAACTGCAGTCCAACATAGTGCACTTGGAAAAAACAAGCTGAATCCAGTTTAATAATTTTGGCTAGCAAGTGTGTGGCCTGGGAAAAAAATGAATGAACTGTGACAAGCCCTTTAAATAGCTTACCTTAACCTGTCACCTCTTCTGACCCACTGTTTTTAAAATACTGTATATACTCGAGTATAAGGTGACCCGAGTATAAGCCGAGACCCCTAATTTTACCACCGAAAACTGGGAGTCCAGCCTGCCCCCAGTAGTATAGAGCCACCTCAGCCTGCCCACAGTAGTATACAGCCAGCCCAGCATTAAAAAAACCCAAAAAACTTATATACTCACCCTCCGGGGGCCCCGATGCGCAGCGCTGCTCCCCCGATGTCAGCGTGGCTCGTCTTCTGGCTTCCGCGCCTGTCTTCTTTCTTCTGTAACATCGTGCTGGGCGCCGCCATTGTTCTCCCCCGGACGGCAGGCGCATAGTATGACTCGCTGCTGCTGACGTCATACTAGGTGCCGCCCGGGAGAAAAACATGGCAGCGCCCAGCACGATGTTACAGAAGAAAGAAGACAGGCGCGGAAGCCAGAAGAGGACCCGCGCGGACATCAGGGGAGCAGCGCTGCACATCGGGGCCACCGGAGGGTGAGTATATAAGTTTATTATTTTTTAAGTGCATTGACATTGTGTATTGACTCGTGTATAAGCCGAGGGGATGTTTTTCAGCACCTTTTTTGTGCTGAAAAACTTGGCTTATACACAAGTATATACGGTAATTACATTTGCTGTAAAATCACAATTCTGGAGCATTTTATCAATGCGATTATTTGTTTATGTGTATATAAAGATCAACTGTAAAATCAAAGTAAAAAAACAAGTAAAAAAAGAGATTAGTTGGACTTCTGTGTGATCTAATAGTTTCTGTGAATACATGACCGTTGGTTACCCTGATCTGGAAGTCAGAAATGGACAACACATATGTAGTACATGGGACTGTTTGTTTGGGGTCTGCGTAATGTCAGTGTCTTCTTCAATAACAACATTGTACATTTAGGTCAAGCTAGACAATTGTGTTACTGTTGGGGCTGAAAACAATCCGGAAACATCACATGCTGGGATATGAGTTCATGCGTCAAGGATGTTTGTATGTACAATCAACAATTTTGAGATAAAAAAAAGCGTGTTATAACAATAACTCTGCTTGTACTACTTTCATTTACTATTTTATTTTCATTGTGCCCTGATTCTAAAGGACAATCCGATTTGCTTCCTATTGAGAGGTCTATTTGCTCCCTATTGAAGTAGGTGGGGTAGCATAGACTACTGGGAATTGGAGTAGCCTTTGTTACCACACCTGGGAGAGTCTACTCCCCAGTAGCCTCTGTCGAAAATAGATTAGCATTAGTTAGATAAAGTTTAAATCAGGTTAGGAAATGTTGCAGGATTAGAGAAAGATAGTTTAATGCTTACGGTTTTAGTAGGAACCCACCATTAGATATACCTTAAAGTAAAAAATGCAAGTGGCCAGAGGGGGTTTGGGGGTGCTGAAAATAAATAAATAAATAAATGTGCACTAACCCTCCTCAGTAGTCCCCGTTTCCTGCTCCGGGGCTCTCCGTGCCATGCCACTGTTTGTTTACAGGCAAACAACACCTCATCAGTATGGTCAACTTCCGCCTGGACATCTGTCTCATGTCCAAGCACCTAATACAGCGCCAATACATCAGCTGTAAACAAATAGGGGTACGGTACAGAAGGACCATAGCTCAGGAAACCGGGAGCGCTGAGGAAGGTAAGTATACATTTAGTTTTTCTGCATCCCATACCCCCTCCCTCGGTTACTGTGCAATTTTTACTTAATCACAGACAACCCCTTCAATAGGCAGATAGGTTGTAGGTTTCCATTTTATTATGTTGGTACATAAGTACATTAAATCTAAATAAGGAAAATATAAAAATCTGTAAGAAATTGGGTTTATATATTCAGAATCATTTCATTAATGGTCAGAAAAACAATCCTAGAAACTACTGTATTCCTAACATATTCCTTATGTGACCCGGTATATCTTGTACAAGAAAAGAAGGTCAGCTCCTAATAAATGATTAAGAAATTGTTTCCATGCAGGTAACACTGTCTGTATCTGCAGGCATGGATTATCAGGTTTATGACGACCTTCCTGATTCCCTTAACTAATCCTCCTGCATAGGGACAAATATGGATTTACATGTGACCGTGCTCCCAGAATGATCTGCATAGAAATATCATTAGATATCTACAATGTATTTCTTATGTTTATTAATATAATAAAAAGAAAATAGTAGAAAGAAGAACTTGAGGTGAAACCCAGTTCTTGGAACGGAGAGGATTTGAAGAGTGATTTACTATCAGATTCTTCACATTGGGGCTCATTTATTAAGGGCCCCACGGACCGCACTTTCACTGGACATCCCGACGATTTTCATTTTGCGCCGCTGGGACATTGATTTAAAAGGGGTTTTTGGCGCATGCGATCGTATTTTGGCGCAATCGCACCGGCTTTCATGCAACACAAATCATACTTTTTTCTGCCTCTGGATGGCTCCTATCGCTGCCAATTAACACACTCTACCATGGCCTGCATGAAGCAGGCTGTAATAAAAAAATCTGTATATTCACAATATACTACAAAACAGTAGCATTGCAGTATATTGCATAAGTGATGAGACCCCAGGGGATCTAAAAATGTATAAAAGATGTAAAAAAAAAACCTTTCGAAATATTAAAAAATTTAAATCACTTCCTTTCCCTAAAACTCATATAAAAATAGATAAATAAAATAAATCAGGGTCTTGGTGCGGACTGACCCTGAAGTAGAGACTGAAGTGTCTGTTCCCAGATCGATTTGAGGTCCTGCACCAATTTTTCCACTGCAGGGACATCTGAGGGCACGGACAGAGGAAGAGGTGGGCGTGGAATTTGTACAAAGACAATAAAGAACGGGGCAGCGCCAGCAGACTCCGAATCCAAAGAGTTGTAGCAGAATTCTGCCCACAGTAACAGGGTAGACCAGTCATCCTGACGGGCAGAGACAAAATGACAAAGGTAACAGCCCAGAGTTTGGTTGTCTCTCTCTCTGGCAGCGAAACAAAATTAGACATCTTCGAGAACCTGTCGGTTACCACCCAGATGATGCAATTTCCAGAGGAAGATGGCAGATCCGTAATAAAGTCCATTGCCACGTGAGTCCATGGACAGCTGGGTAACGGCAACAGGAGACCAGCAGGTTTTAGGCAAGATGGCTTGTTACGAACACAGGAGGTGCAGGAACCCACAAACTCGTGCACATCTTTGGCCAGGTTTGGCCACCAATAGTAACGAGAAATGAGGGCCTTTGAACGCTGCACCCCAGGATGCACAGCCACTTGAGAGCAATGTCCTCAAGTCAATATCTTTTTCCGAAAAGCAGGTCGGACATATGTCTTGCCAGAAGGGAGCTGCCGCAGATCCACAACATTAGAGGCACGAGAGAGAGAGCATCGGCCTTGACATTCTTCTCAGCAGGGCGGAAGTGGATCAGAAAATTGAAGCAAGAAAAAAAAAGGGACCAGCTATCTTGTCATGGGGCGCTGAAAAGTTTGGAGGTACAGGAGATTCTTGTGGTCCGTATATACACAGACTTCCAAAAGATAGCGCCACTCTTCCAAGGTAAGTTTAATATCCAGAAGTTCACGATCTCTCAGCAGTGGAGAAGATTTTAGAAAAAAACCCACAAGTAAGTGTTCGTTTCTCAGTGTCAGGACATGTAAGGATAGGGGCAGAAGCAAAGGCAGATTTAAGCTTGGAAAACGCTTCTTTGGCCGCCAGAGGCCAGAATTTAAGCTCACCGTTTTTTGTCAACGCCACAATGGGAGACACAAGAGAGGAAAAATGCGGTATAAACTGCTGGTAGTAATTTGGGGAAACCCATGAATCTCTGTATCGCAGGAAGTCCTACTGGGCAAGGCCATTGAAGTACCGCAGATAACTTGGTTGGATCCATCTGTAGGCCCTCACCAGAGATGACGTATCCAAGAAATGGAAGGCTCTTCTGATGGAACTGCACTTCTCCAGTTTGGCATATAGACGATTGGACCTTAGGCGCCTAAGAACTCGTCGTACGTGGACTTGAGGAGACTCCAGGTCAGAGGAAAACCCAAGATATTGTCTAGGTATACCACAACACAGGTGTAGAGCAAGTCTCTGAAAATTTCATTGACAAATTCCTGAAACACTGCAGGCACATTGCACAGTCGAAGTGCCTGTCACGAGTATTGAAGACGGTCTTCCACTTATTGCCTTCATGGATGCGAATGAGGTTATATGCCTCCCGCGGATCCAGCTTGGTGAAAACCCTGCAGCACGTAAACAATCAAAAGGTTCTGTGATCAAGGGTAGTGGGTAGAGTTTTTTCACTGTGATTTTATTGACACCATGGTAGTTGATACACGGATGGAGGAAGCCATCCTTCTTGGAAACAAGGAGTCGTTATACCCGACCACGTGGAGAAGATGTGACGGTAGCAGCCCTACAGGACATTCGTAGGGATGGTGCAGAGGCAGAGACTCTGCTTTTTATTCTGAGAAGACATCAGCAAGGTCCATATAAACAGCAGGAAGACCCACCAATGTCTTGGAAGACTCAGAAGAAGACCTGGCGGACACTGGTCGGAGAGCCTCAAGGCAACGAGACTGGCACTGGAATCCAGCGAAGATCCTCCCCAGTCTGCCAGTTGAGGACAGGTGCGTGTTTCTACAACCACGGAAGTCCCAATAGAACGGAGTATGTGGAGCAGGGAAGCACAAAAACAGTCTCTCTTTATGTATGGCCCCAACTTGCAGGAATAGTGGTTCGGGGCAATACTGGACTGAGTCACAAAGGATCTGCCCACTGATGGATGAGATGACCAGGGGCTTCTCCAGACGAACCACAGGGAAACGATGGCGGGAGACCAGAGCAGCATCCACAAAATTCCCTGCAGAACCAGAGTCTAGGAAGGCCGAGACTGGAACAGGATCCCTGTTACAAAGCTGAGCAGAACGGGAAGATGCAGACGTTGAGAAGCTTTACTCTCGCCTAGGGACACTCCTCCTAGGAACCCTAGGTGTGATGACTTCCTAGATGCTAAGGACGCACTGGACACAATTGGAGGAAGTGTTACGGGCTGATCTGAAAGTTCAGAAGCCAGAATACGGAATTGCACCTCATAGTCACCCACAGAGGAGTCCCCTTGGCACAAGTTCAGGATGACAGTCTCAGCAGTAGACGTCTGGGCTGGTTCCTCAAAGACGGTCTGTAGTTCAGTGAAGAAAGCGGTGATGTCTGCTGTAACTGGGTCTCCCTTGTCCCAGAGGGGTGTGGCCCATGACAGGGCTCTCCCTGAGAGAAGATTGATCAAGAAGTTCAATATGCAAGAAGCACTGGGTAATAAAGCCTCTGTACAACTTCGCATACCCATCATATTTGGAAGGCATAGAGAGCCTCAGCCTAGGTTCTGTGGAAGGTAGACAAAACGGGGGTAGGAGGTGGAACTGCAGGAACTGGCTGCTGGGAGGACAATAGCTGCTGTAGAATGGCGGTGGCTTTTCCTAGCTGCTGATCTTGTACGGCAATTCGCTGGGAATGACCGGCCACGATGGCGGGGAGAACAGCCAGTTCTGGTAGTGGAACCTTGGCGGAATCCATGGCCGGATCTTACTGTCAGGATCTGAGGTAGTGAAACTGTCAGGATCTGAGGTAGTGGATCCTCTGTACCAGCAGAGCAGAGTCTAAGTGGCACCTGGTTTTCACCAAAGCCCGCTGCAAAGCGGGATGGACTTGCTACGGCAGGGTCCCACCAGGTCGCTCCACAAGCGCAACTTTGCTCGCGGTGGTGGCCAAAACGTGGTACAAAGTCGTGATGCAGAATCATGGTCGGGGAAAGGCAAGAGGTCAAGACAAGCAGCACGGGATCAACGTCAGGAACAAAGCAGGAGGTCAAGGCAGGAACGGAAGCGGAGTCACAACCGGAAATCAGCAGACAGGCACAAGGCAACGAAACAAGCTTTCTCTGAGGCATGAAGCACAAAGAATGCAGGAATGCAGGAAGTGGGCGGCTTTTTTAAAATTCCTGGAAATGGGCAGCACCAATTAGCAGTGTGCTGGCCCTTTAAATCTTCAAGCACCAGCGCGCAAGCCCTATGCGGCGGGGATGCGCGCTCCACACTGCCGGATCCAGAGCAGGAGCGTGGAGAGGTAAGGAAGTACAGGGGGGAGCTAGGGGCACATATCCGTTTTTTTACCATGTTAAACAGAACCATAGACCAAAGTATAAAAAAATTATAAGTGTCAGAATATGGTGAAAAAAGGGAAACACCACAAAACTATATAAATTTGGTATCCCCATGATCATACTGACATATAGAATAAAGGGGGTGTGTTATCTGGACTGCATAGTTAAAGCCTTGAATACAGAGGCCACTAGATAATGGTATAACTGCTTTTTTTGTGAATTCCACTAGTTTTGGAAATTTTTTGCAGCTTCACAGTAGATTACATAGAATTATAATGAATATGACTAGTAGATACAATTTGTTCCACAGATAACAAATCCTCATAAATCTCTGTAAATGGTAATATAAAAAAGTTTTGGCTTTTGGAATGCGGTAAGCAAAAAATGAAAAGCCAAAAACTGAATTTGGCCTGGTCCTTAAGGAGTTAATAAAACTCCAGCCACAGAGTCAGGTGCAGTATGAGTTCTCTTGTTCCTACTCTTCCCATCCAACATCAATCACATAATAGTTCCCAGCAGTGGGCGGCTGATTCCTTGACCCTATTCTGAGCCATTTTGCTTAACAACAGTTTAGTTAGAGATGCCACTCATGTGCTCCCTTCTTCTCTGAGGAACTGGAATGTTTTGAAGTCTATAAGGAAATTAGGATAATAACAATGGTCGAATTGTCAAATGCAATTTACATTAAAAATAATGTGTCATTATATTTAATAATACATAATAATCACATTTATATAAGACAGTATAAATATTCTCAGCTAGATGTATAATTCTGCTTTTCCATGGAAAGGTAAAGGGAAGGAACCTGTCTGCAGGTTTTGACCTATCAACCTGATGACAGGTTCCTATGGCTTACAACAATAAGAAACCAAACATGTTTAAAAAAAAAGAAGTCATTTACAAAATAAAGTTCTAGAATATATCTGGCTCACATCTGATGAAGAACCCGAGTGACGAGGGTGGTCGGTGGAAACATGGAGTCTTCCTGTTATCCCCCTCCTTTTCTTCTCCCTTTCAGTAACATTGTTGGTTGCACTGTTCAAATCCAACTCTGGGAATGCACATGGAGCAGTGGAGTCTACACCTCAGCGCATGCACATAGACACAATCTGAGGTGTGGACTTCACTTCACATTGCTGATTGAGATGGATTTGATCAGTGCAGCCAACTACAAGGTAGGAAGGTGAGAGGAAGAATTATGAAGGTGACTCCATAGGGGACATTTATCAAGGCTTGTACGCCAGTTTTCTAGCGAACAGTCAGGAACTTCAGTTATTTCCCTGTTTCCGCTACCTCCACACCTAGTGGATGTAGGGGGTTGTGAAGAGGGTTGTGTCCTGTGCCCCCACACTCTTTATAGCAACTGGTAATAGAGCAGTTCTTCACCAGACAGGGCGCAGAGCCTCCTGAGGTATCTGGCCCGGCTAAGGGGTGGGGCTTATATCTGACGCCAGAGCACGAAACGGTGTAAGATAAATGTCCCCCCCATGACTCTGATGCCCCATCGTTTACCCCATAACATGGATTTTTTGTTGGCAGTGAGTCAGGTATATTTTAAAATGTAAAGGTTCTCAGGGAGGGAGCTGCAAACCTGTACTTACCTCAGCTGTCAAACTCAGTGTCCCACACAGTGTCCGGCCTGAAGCTGAACTCAGCTTATCGCAACCAGAGAGGCGGCGGCGTGGGACAGGGGGAGGGACTGCAGCGGGAAGTACAGGTTTATTTTTTTAAGTCTTGGACAACCCCCTTTAACAGCAAAGATGACATTTTTCAGAAAAATTCTTGGTTATGTAATCATATTGAGAAGGGAGGACATGATGGGTGCCTTCATGTCAAAAGCAACAGTCCTTTTGCGCCAATCTGTGCTTCTCCCAGCCTCTGTTTTACACAGAGGTGGCAAGTAACACAGAGGTGGCAGAGGTGGTTGATCTACCACTGTACATAGGGGGAACAAGACTCATTGTTCTGCCACTATATTCAGGTAACAAGTGGTTTATTGTTAAAACTTATGTTTTTGTGTGTGACATATTTTATCATATTTCTACACAGCGAGGTCTCTTATAAGAGGGTTATTTCTCTGTAACATTCAGCAAGTAAAGCATGTAATGAACGGACAACCTCTTTAATGATAACCCCTTTAATGGTCCTTTAAAGCAATAATATATAATAATTATAGGTAATAAATATATAATAATATATTATAATAATAAATATATAGAGTAATAATAATAGGTATACAAAATACTATAATATACCACATATTCCAGTATTTCCTAACCACTGGAGGAAAGCCATAAGCAGGGGACCGATGTTTTTTAGGATGCCGAATACATTATATTTAACAAAACACACTGGAATGGCACCGACATTGTAAGCTACACAAAACATGTTTATCTTACAAAACAGGCATCTTTTCCTTTGTCTCATAGCTCTCCTTATATTGATTACTCCGGCTCTCCTTTCATTGTAATAGCAGGCCATGCATATGATATGACCTTCCATTATGGCCATGAAACATATGTGTTTCCTGCTGTTATTGATTTGCTGAAATTGTTCTGGAAATAAATCACATATGGTATCTCCATTATTGAAGGACACATGAGTGGCCAATTCTAAGTTGTGCCTTCTGTTAGTTTCCAGGACCAATGAGTAATGCTAAAAATACTTCTATCTTTTTGATAAATCCATTCATGTACACAAGCTGACCCAAAAGTCTTTTAGTTGATCTTTCAAAGAGCCAATGCTTTACCTTCACTCAAGTGTAAAAAAATAAGGAGGTGGTAGAATATCATTCAACACCAATTTTGACAGTAGTATTCCTAAGAATATGCCATATGTGCAATGGGAACCTGTTCCAATAGTTCACGTAAGCCTCAGAAGTGAAGGCGGTTTGCCGTGTCTCCATTCTCAGTGCACATGCCGGAGGGAGAGGGCTTACAGCACAAGTGCGACAACTGCTTGCTGAGGTGAGCCGACGTTATCAGGGTGATAGAAGAGAGAAGCAGTGGGATGGGCCGACTCACAGAGGAGCGATGCTGATGGGAGGATGGGTGCAAGCGAAGTATCATAAACTAGAAGATTGCTATTAACGTAAGGTAAACCATCACTTGGTAGAGTGATAGATGGGCAGTATGTCCCTTTACGGTTCCTGGTCTCCATGTTATAGGGGCCATGGTTTTGTAACTGGACTTTAGATCCAGGGTTTAGATATTGCAGGGTTCCTGCCTTGATGGCTCCTCTCCATACTCCATTACCTGTTATATACCTGACCCTTTAGCTGCAGGTGTGGGTGTTCAGATTGTTGAGGCGCAAATGGACAGAGGCC
Organism: Engystomops pustulosus; assembly: GCA_019512145.1. Taxonomy (NCBI): domain Eukaryota; kingdom Metazoa; phylum Chordata; class Amphibia; order Anura; family Leptodactylidae; genus Engystomops; species Engystomops pustulosus. Next base: position 57,223,700 of record CM033644.1, read on the forward strand.
AAAGTTGCTGGGTGCTGTTCTAAAGAGAAGACTAACTGCAGGTCCTGCACTACACAGCGGGAGCAAAAGCCTGAAAAGCTGGGTGAGAGCCATTGTTGGACTATTCCTTTGGTACTGCTACCCTGAAACTAAGGACATTATATTTTTGTTTTATGATGAAGAAAGCTTCTTGAGTTCTTGTTGGACTGTGTTAAATAAATCTTTGGACTTTTATTTGGACAAACCTGCCTGGATATGAATTTGTGCCAGACAACTAGTCTGTCTGAAGGGTCCCATTTCCCACAGCTAATAAAATTAAATGGACGATTGTAACCTGTCATTGCTGAAAAATGCCTTTCGGTATGACAGGTTCCTTTTAAAGTGTAACTAAAAATTTGAGTTTTTTTTTTTTTCATTTCAGAAATGAATAAAGCAGGTGATAATAGAAAAAACTTGTAATATATTTTATTACATAATAAAGCAGCTTCTCTGAGCCTTATTCCTGCTCTTTCTTCTGTAGTGAGCTGTGTATCTGAAAGCATTGTGAGGTCCATCCACTTTTAGACAGATAAGCAGGCTAATAAACACTTTCCATACCTAGAAAATATTTCCCTTGAAATATATTAGACTATCCAGGGACCATGTGTAATAAGATAAGTCATAAGGGCTCCATAAAGTGAACCTGTCCCCATAAATGTCATTTTTAGCTGGTGACAGGTTCTAATAGCCTATGATATCATTATTTTAAAAAAGCCTTTGTCAGCATTCTGAATCATTTCAATTGTTTAGATAAATTAAATTCACATTACCTGGCTCCCTGCCAGCAGCATGTGGCGAGTCCCAGAGGAGGGGGCAGCTGTTGCATCATGTGTGTGCCTGTGTCTCCTCACACCATCCCCCTCCCTCCCCTGCCTGCTCAACGTAACGTACATGAAAGGAAGTTGGGAGGGAGTTGGATGAGTGTGGATGAGAGGAGACTGACACAGGCACACACAGGCTGCAGTTGCTCCAAGGGGCTCACCACACACTGCTGGCAAGGAGTCAAGTAATGTGAATTAAACTATTATAAACTACTGAAATAATTCAAAATGCTGAAAAATACCTTTTTAAAATTAGCATAGCATAGGCTTTTGGAACCTTTCAACAGCTAAAATGACATTCCTGGTGACATGTTTAATCTTTCAGCGGAGAAAAGGTCAGAAAGCTATTTTACACAAACTTCTAATAAGAAAATAAAGTCAGAGGGAAAAAAAGACGAACATATTTCTTCAATAATGAATATAACAAAGTTTACTATTATCATCTGAACTACTGAGTTTTGTTTTTTTTTAACATTGACCACTGTCTCTTGGCCACAGAGAAATGGAGATGGCCACAGTTCTCTCCATTGTCAGTGTTACTAACAGAAATGTCAGAGAGCCCCCAGTCCCCTCAGAGAGCCCTCAAGCTTTCGCATGGGAAGGGGAGAATAACCCTTTGAGAAGATTTGTTAAAAATATAGGTCTGTCTACTCAAAATAAAACCCTACCATGAGTAACCAACTTCCTCATAAAACAGAACTTACTATTCAGTAAAATTTTCCTAAAACAACCTCCAAATATCTTATCTAAGAAGATGGACTGTATGTATAATCCATGGATGAAATGAAAATCTGCTCTCGATAAGGGGTGGTCTTCTCAAAGTATTGGTTTTCTGGAGATGATTCCACACAATATCTATACATTTTTATGTAGAGCTCTGTATGTTTATCTTGATTATGTTTGGATCTTATTTTATCCACATTAGTATTTGCCAGCACTGATGTGGATTACAAATCTCATCTCCATATTACTACAGGTCCACATTACCCTGTGATTATTCCAATGCTATTTTAATTAACCAGTGTTACATAACAGAGAAGGGAAGAATGAAGAGGAAATCCCAAATACTGTTCTATAAATAACAGGTAGAGAGCAGTCACTTGTGAGTTGAGAGAAATCACTGGGTCATGCTGCAGCACACACTCATCCTGCCGCATGGAGCTTACTTTCAGCACCATGACCAGTGCATATACATTATATCATAAAGATGATGATATAGATAATGTGGAGACAGCCAGTGGCAATCACTGATCATCGTGCATGAGATGTCTGCCTATTTACATGATACACCCTGCTATTAGTAGTGGAGCTTGCAGTACAGTACATGCAATCATTGCTAGAAGTGCAGCCTGATGGAGAGCACAACACACCCAGTTTCCATCATATACAATACAGGGCTGCTAACTGCACCAGTGTCAGTGCCACCTCCTCAGTACCCTACACAGTGCCTGGGGGGGCACACCCTGCACCTACAAGACTGGTGCCCCCTTATCCTGACCTATGCATTTCTGCACAGCTTTTACGACTATGCTGCAGCATGCCCATCCAGCTGTCTAATACACAGTGCTGCAGAGATATACACAGTACTGCAATCATCTATGTAGCAGCCATACGTCCTCTATTACATGCACATATACAGTACGATGTATACAAAGAAGCATCGCTGATCTTACCCTGTAGCCTCCCTGCTATCCCTTTCAGTGAGTGATGTCCAGCAAGGGTACCGCTTCTATCCTCCCGCCAACAGGTGGCGAAATACAAGCAGGGACTACAAAGGATTGACTAAACGATTACGCAGCCGCCATCTTTACTTTGGTATAAAGGAGGGATACAAGTGACTTTTGCCGTTAGCTAAACTATTGTGGTTTATCAGATATTTGTGCTACTTTCAGAGTGAGCGTAATAAGGAAATGCATTAGTAAGAAAGGTCGCTCTTGCTTGTTTACTGACATGAGTGTCACTCATGTTTCCAGTAGAAAATATGGCCGATATTGTTTGGAGAGATGAATGACGTCACACCATTGACGTCAGCGTTAATTTATAAAAGCACCGTGGGAAATGTAGTTTTGTATCGGTGGGTTATAAATGGTGTGGCGTTATAGGCGGATCTGTGAGGAGATGATGATGTGGGATGTCATAATAACAGGGATACTGAAATGGAAGAGAGGGGAGCAAGCCATGAGGCCATTATTAACCCACTCACTCCTGTGAACTTAACGTCTTGTCTTAAAAATGATCTATCATTACTCAACATACCTAATTAAAGTGTTACTTAAAGGGGTTTGCCAATGAGAGAAAATTCTCAAATTTCAATCCCCCTAGTGATGTTTACACAATAAAGTTATTTTTAACCCCTTTCTTTACAATTTTACTCAGTTTTATAGCTGTTTTAGCTCCTGGGCGGGGGCTTTCTAAACAGACACTTCATGATTCCTCTGTGCTATGAGATACTGTGTGCTGACAATGAGCTTAGATGATCAGGGTTTTACTTTCCCGTGATGTTATTTATTATAACATGCTGTATACTGGGAAGCAGGAAAAAAATTTCAAATGTGGAAAAATTTTTAAAAAATGTTGTGGGCTCAGTTTTAAAGACTTTCACTCTGTGCTCCAAATAACACCTCTACTTTATTCTTTGGTTCGGTACAATCGCGGTGATACCAAATTTATACAGGTTTTATTGCGTTTTAATACATTTTCGAATGTGTACGAAAATTTTTTAAAAAATGTTGCCATCTTCTGATGCTAATAACTTTTTCATACTTTGGTGTACGGAGGTGTCATTTTTTGCGAAATGCGCCAACGTTTTGATCATTTTTTATTGTCCAGTAAAAAGGTGTAAAAGTCACGTTTCGGACATTTGGGCGCCATTTCCCGTTTTTGAGGTCACCGCTGGCAATAACCGTTTTTATATTTTGATAGATGGAGCATTTTGGGACGCAGCGATACCTAATGTGTTTGTGATTTTTACTATTTATTATGTTTTATATCAGTTCTCGGGAAAGGGGGTGATTTTAATTTTTAATATTTTATTAATTTTTTATATTTTTTAAACTTTTTTTTTTTCTTTTTTTCTCACTATTTCTTAGACCCTCTAGGGTACATTAACCCTATATGATCCGATAGTTTCTACTATGTACTGCAATACTACTGTATTGCAGTATGTGACATTTTTGCATATGATTCATTACAATGAGCCACTGGCTCATAGAAACGAATCTCCTGAAAACCCTGCAGCCTCGGGTATGACGAAGACCCGAGACTGTCATGGCAACTGATCATGCCCATGCGGCGCTATGTTTTTAGTGCCGCCGGCGACTTTTTGAAGGTGGTGAGTGAAAAATGGTAGTGATAAAACTAAAAAGGGCCAGGTCGTTAAGGGGTTAAAGGGGTTTTCCCACAAATTCAAGTTAGGCCCTATCCGCAGTGATGAGACCCCCACAGATCAGAAAACAAGGGGACCGATGGGGTCCCACGTACCTCAGTCGCACCCCTTGTCACTCCTGGAGATTAATGGAGCAGACGGACGCGCATGACCGCTCACACAGAGCCTTTCTACAGGCAGATAAGGTCTTTATCCATGGGAGGGGGAGGGAGGCACAGCAGATCCTACAGTATTTTGTGGTTGAGATGTAACAGAGCTGAGAATGTAATTGTATATTATGTGGATCTCATCATCTCTGATCTGTCTTTCTCTATGGGTTACCTACAAGTGAATGTTCAGAAGCTAAATGGGCAAACACTATTTAAAGAGGACCTGTCACCCAGTTCTCAAGGAGCTTCTTAAGAAGCCTCAAGGAGCTTCTTACTAAGGGTGATGTCACACATGGCATTTTTTGGTTAGTGCGTTTTCAGATTGTAAAAAACATTTTTTGTCCGTTTTTAATTGCGCAAATTCGGAAAACCGGACAAACAGCATGCATTTTTTTAACGCATGTCTTTTTTACGATCTTAAAACTAAAAACGGCCCAAAACGCCCTAAAAACGATGTGTGACATCACGCTAAAGCAAGCAGTTCCCTAGCCTACCCCAGTAATGACAGTGTTAAATCATACGAATAAAGCTAGCAAACACTGCACTACATAGCCCTCAGAATGCTGGGTCAAGCTTACAGCTTCCGCTGGACCACCCCTCTCACACCAAATGCCGGCAGTGACTACCAGGTTTCATGTGGCAGTCACCGCCTCCTCGAACCACCCCCTCATGAATATGGCGGACCGCTGTAAGATTGGTCCAGCATTTGGAGGGCTATGTAGTCCAGTGTTTGCTAGCTTTATGTTCCGCTAAGCTAGCTATTTAACACTATTACTGGTGTAGGGCAAGGGCGCTGCTTACTTAAGTAAGCACCTCCTTGTGACATTCTTTCGGGTGACAGGTCCTCTTTAACTGCAACCAACATGGGGAGAGAAAAAGAACGGGACCGTGCATCCACACATCACACAATGATCTACTACCGCTAGGCTACATTATATAACGAGTGCAACTTTAACTGCGAGCTTATTGATTGGAATTGCCTGCATCTGTTATGAGCATAGTCTAAATGAATAGACAAATAAATTCTACCAATTTTTTTCCCTACAAAATTATACATCAATCTGCTCAGCTCTTGCTCTATAACAGTCTACCCACAGATCAGATTCTGAACCTGTGTGGAACATCAGCTTAATCAGAATTACATATACTGTATGTGCATGTGCATTCATAAAGGACTTCTCATTTCTCATTGTGAGAAGAAAAATGTGCTGGAATATCTGCAATTTTCTGCATAAAACACTGTGCATTATGCAAATCGTAGCCATTCAGGGTGCATTCACACATGGCGTTTTGGATGCATTTGCAACACCCTCGCCGATGCAAGGCAGAGGAGTGGTTGCGAATACGTCCCACCATGTAGCTTGCAGCCTGTGTAGGGTCTAGTCAGCCCCAAAGCATGTCACTACATCACACTACATAGTCCTTATAGGACACAGGGGAACACTGCAGTAGTAGATCCTGCCTGGCAAGGCAGGAGTTAACTGTTTTGTCTGATGTCATATGTGTCAGCCAATCACATGTGTTATACTTTGTCTCTGTGAGCTGAGATGTAAGCTGAGATGTAATTGGAGGGGTAGCCACCACCTGACCAGGGGAGTTACAAGACCCTGTCAGGAAACTTCTAGAAGCAGAAGAAGAGAAGGTCTCTCTCAGAAGAGAGTAGTTCCAGTCAGACCAAGGAGTCTGACACAGCTAAGGAAGTCAGTGCAGCTAGCACACCAGACAAGAGTGTAGTGAGTTAGACAGAGAGAGAGGAAAGGGATATCATCCTACCTTAAAGGGTGATATCTGAAGCAACCCAGGACAAGCTGAAGCATCCTTCTAGGACACAGCTACCTCCCAGCCTGCCATTGCATCCAGGCTGATGATCTACCTCCTGTGGCTCCCTCCAACTACATCTCCAGCACTCCATTATTCTGTGAAAGGCACGTTGCTGCGGTTCCTGTCGGTTCCAATAAAGAACTGTAAGTTGTTTTTGTTCAACCTCTGCCTCCGTCTGGTCCCTGCTACTACGGCTGCCATCATCACAGGCACCCTGTCCACTACACAGAGACTCATACTCTAGACACCAAAGGGTTGCCCCAGGGAGATCCGCTATAGCAGCCTCTCCCTCATCATTTCTTGCCAACACCACCCTACTGGAGACCTGCCAGGCTGTAGGACAGCCCTCCGGTTCCCCATACCTAGCACCGTGACAACAGCGTGCTAGGCCGCAACCGCCAGCCACTCAGGCACATGATACCATGCATTTGGCTGGTTTTAAAGCTTTTTCATTACTGTTGGAAGTGTAGGCAGCTGGGTGAACATTGGGACACAGCTGCTTACACTTCCAGCAATGAAAAAAAACGTTTTTAATCCAGCCAAATACTAAGTAACATTTGTAAGCCCGTAGGCGTTGGGCTAATGACTGCGCAAAGGAGGATTTAGTTAGCGGGAGGCGATTTCCTATTTAAGTTTTAATGATGTGGGCTACGTGACTAGGGGCTGGGCTAGTGTCGTGGGTGGTACAGGAAGTGAGCATAGCTTAAAGGGAACCTACCATCCCGATTCTACCTATAAAGGTAGAAGGGGTGGTAGGTGGATGAATGGGACGTGAGGATAGCCCTTTGTGAGACACTGAAGGGGTTAACTGTGGATGGGCGGTATGTTTCCCCTAGGTTTTGCTATTATGCAAGGCCTTAGTGCTGAGGTTGGGTGTCCAGCACCTTGGACACAGGTGATGGGAGCAGCCCAATCAGTTTTTTTTTTAAACCGCTCAGCAGAGCTGGAAGTGTTGTCTCTCTCTGGAAGGAGGCTGGAGAGCACACAGCCCTGACCTCTGTGCCTGGAGCAGCCAAGTGATTTTGTATAGTGGTGAGTTAGTGAACACCTGTATAGTTAGCACCCTGACGGGTAGGATTTTTGTTTATTTAATGCCTGAATGTAAAGGCTGTTTTATTTTGCTGCTACAATAAACGCAGGCGAGACCTGTTTTGGACTGTACTTTGGTGTCACTGTCTTGAACTGCATCACAGCACCCCGCTACCACGGTCTCTACTGGGCCTAATCTCCCACATATGGTGCTTCGGATTGCGGGCAGTTCAAAAGACACACACCTGAAAGGCTCGCTACATCCTGCAACATTGCATGGCCTGGGTGAAAGCAGCAGGCAAATTGCAGGATAAAGCCAAGATGGAGGACTTTATTAAATACCTGCAAGAGGAGGCCATGCTCCAGCAGCAGGAGGAGAGGTCCCGCCAGCAGCAGGAAGAATCCCAGGCTAATCGACAGCTGCAGCAAGCCATGCTCCAGCAGCAGGAGGAGAGGTCCCGCCAGCAGCAAGCCATGCTCCAGCAGCAGGAGGAGAGGTCCCGACAGCAGCAAGCCATGCTCCAGCAACAGCAGGCAGAGTCCCGAGCCATGCTACAGCAACAGCAGGAAGAGTCCCGAGCCATGTTCCAGCTGATGATGGAAAAGTTTTCTGGCATTATGGCAGCACCGCAAGCGACGACTACTGAGGGGTCCCATACTGGTTTGCAAGGGTACCCGGTTGTCCAACATTCCGCACGGGCTGCAGTGCAGAAGGCTTTACAAAAGATGACGGCGACCGACGACGTGGAGGCTTATCTCACTGTGTTCGAGCGAGTAGCTGAGCAAGAGGAGTTACCAGCTGAGCAGTGGGCAGATGTCCTGGCACCGTTCCTGACAGGTGAATTGCAGAAGGCCTACTATGACCTGAGTGAGACGGAGGCCCGTGAGTACCCCCAGCTAAAGGCGGAGATTCTGGCTCGTCTTGGGGTCACCGTTCAAGTTCGTCCCAGCCGGGTCCACCAGTGTGCATACTCTGAAAAACTACCCCCGCGCTCCCAAATGCATGACCTGATCCATCTTGTCCGGAAGTGGCTACAACCCGATGACTGCACCCCAGCACAGATGGTCGAGAGAGTGGTTCTTGACAAGTTCACCCGTTCTCTGCCCTCTCGGCTCCAGCGGTGGGTTGGACAGGCCGGTCCCACAAATGCTGAGGAACTCGTGTCCCTAGTAGAGAGATATCGGGCTACGGAAGATCTTCTACTTATCCCTCCCACACGAAGCAGTGCCAGTGACAAGGCCATTAAACCATCTGGTAGGACTGCTACTGCAGAAAAAGGGAAACAGGTCAGGTTGGGAGGGGGTACACTGGGGGGCTTGGATACACAGAAACCCCGTGAGACTCGTGACAGAGGTCATAGCCGTATCCAGTGCTGGCGATGCCATGAAATGGGCCATATTGCTGCCAACTGTCCCCTGTCAGTGGAGCCAATGGACTGCAACCAGACCCGGCGAATGTCACTGTTTGCCCGGCCGGTTCTGGCTGCCGAGTCAGTCACGGATGCAGAACCCCAAGTGTGTATGGTCACAATCTGTGGTCACACGGTGGAAGCCTTGCTAGACTCAGGGAGTCTGGTTACCCTGGTGCAGGGAACTTTGGTTGATCCTGGACTGTACAGTGGGCGTAAAGTGGGAGTGTTGTGTATACATGGGGACACTCGCGAATATCCCACTGCTGTCATCAACCTACATACACCTTGTGGTACTATTACCCATGAAGTGGGGGTGGTGGGGACCCTGTTTCATGAGGCTATTATCGGCAGAGACTTACTGGTGTTTTGGGACCTCTGGAGACGAAGACCCACCTCAGGTGCTGTTGCAGATAATGGACATCAGGTATGTCCGGCCTTGGCCCCTGAACCCTTTGAGGCCGATGTACCCACACCAGCAGTAGGGTTGACCCCATGTGATGAATTCTCTCCCCTAGAGGTCCTAGCTGGTGAGGTCGAGGGCCACGAGGAGGTGGCTGACATGCCGGACCTTGAGTTTTCCCGTGAGAATTTTGGGGCTGCACAGCTACAGGACCCTACCTTGTTTAAAGCACGGGAGAATGTTAAGGTGATAAATGGGGTACTCCAAATACCAGGGGCTGACAAAATATACCCCCGAATGGTGATTGTTGGGGAGCTGTTGTACAGGGTCGACCAGATACGGGGTGAGGAGGTTGAGCAACTTGTAGTACCCCAATCTCACCGTAGGCTGGTGCTAGAGTTGGCACACAAACATGTGCTGGGAGGGCACTTAGGTGCTGAGAAGACCCGGGAGAGGATCCTGCAGAGATTTTTCTGGCCCGGGGTGTGGGAGGAGGTAAACCGGTATTGTAGCTCCTGCCCTGAGTGTCAACTTACTGCTCCGGTGTCCCACTTCAGGAGTCCTTTGGTCCGGCTACCAATCATAGAGGTGCCATTTGAACAGATTGCAATGGATCTGGTTGGCCCCATAGTCAAATCCTCAAGGGGGCACCAATACATCCTGGTTATCCTGGACTACGCTACGCGGTATCCCGAGGCGATTCCATTAAGGAACACCTCCTCCAAAAATATTGCTAGGGAGCTGTTCCAGGTATTCTCCCGCACAGGCCTCCCCAAGGAAATCTTGACTGACCAGGGTACCCCATTCATGTCTAGGGTAATGAAGGAGATGTGTAAGTTACTGCAGGTAAAACAGCTCCGCACCTCTGTGTATCATCCTCAGACAGATGGCCTAGTCGAGAGGTTTAACAAGACCTTGAAGGGGATGCTAAAGAGGGTGGTCAGCAAGGATGGGAAGGACTGGGATTGTTTGTTGCCCTATTTGATGTTTGCCATACGTGAAGTTCCCCAGTCCTCCACGGGTTTCTCACCCTTTGAGCTGTTATATGGCCGTTCCCCACGTGGGCTTTTGGATATAGCCAAGGAGACCTGGGAACAGGAGAGGACCCCCCACCGTAGTGTGATAGAACACGTCTCCCTTATGCAGGACCGCATAGCGGCGGTAATGCCCCTTGTAAAGGAGCACATGACAAGGGCACAAGAGGCCCAGTCTAGGGTCTACAATAGGTCAGCCAGACTCAGGACCTTTAACCCTTTAACCCAGGCGACAGAGTGCTAGTTCTGGTGCCCACCGTTGAGAGCAAGTTCTTGGCAAAATGGCAAGGACCATATGAGGTCATGGAGAAAGTAGGGGAGGTAACCTACAAGGTATCTCAGCCGGGGAGGAGGAAACCCGAGCAGATATACCACGTGAACCTCCTAAAGCCATGGAGGGAAAGATAGTCCCTGATGGCCGTGGGAGTAGAAAAAGCGTCTGTCCCCAAGAAGGGGACACCGGAGGTAGGTGTACCCGATGCCAAGGTGCCTGAAGTACGGATCTCGGAGTCCCTCTCCAGGACCCAGATTCAGGAAGCGAAGGAGTTTGTGCTCCGAAATGTGGATGTGTTATCTAAGTTACCGGGACGTACTTCAGTCATCAAGCATGATATCATAACCGAACCCCACATCCGGGTACACCAAAAACCCTACCGGGTCCCTGAAGCGCGCCGGCTTGCCATATCCGAAGAAGTCAGGCAGATGTTAGACCTGGGGGTTATCGAGGAGTCTAAAAGTGACTGGTCGAGTCCTATTGTGTTGATTCCCAAACCTGATGGTTCCCTACGGTTCTGCAATGACTTTAGGAAGTTGAACGAGGTATCCAAATTTGATTCTTATCCCATGCCCAGGGTTGACGAGTTGATAGAACGACTTGGACAGCCTAGATTCTTCTCCACCCTTGACCTGACGAAAGGGTATTGGCAGGTACCCCTTACTGACAGGGCCAAAGAGAAGACCGCTTTTGTTACTCCTGATGGGCTTTTTCAGTACGTGGTACTCCCCTTTGGGCTACATGGGGCTCCCGCCACATTCCAGAGGTTAATGGATCTCGTGCTAAAACCTCACCGGAGATATGCCTCGGCCTATCTGGATGACATCATAGTTTATAGTAACGATTGGGAGAGTCACCTGGCCAAGGTGCAAGCAGTGGTAGACTCCCTGAGGGCAGCAGGGTTGACAGCGAACCCCCAAAAATGTGCACTGGGTCTGGAAGAGGCCCGTTACCTGGGGTACCGTATTGGGCGAGGTGTCATCAAACCCCAAGTAAATAAAGTGGAGGCGATCCAGCAGTGGCCACGACCTATGAGCAAGAAGCAAGTGAGGGCTTTCCTAGGCATAGTGGGCTATTATCGCCGATTTATCCCCGATTTTGCTACCATAGCGGCACCCCTGACTGACCTGACCAAGGGTAGCAGGGCGGTGATGGTAAAGTGGAGTGAAGAGGCTGAGGGGGCGTTTCAGCGACTTAAGATGGTTTTGTGCGAGGGACCGGTACTGATCACCCCTGACTTCACCAAGACCTTTATTGTGCAGACTGACGCTTCGGACGTGGGCTTAGGGGCTGTCCTGTCCCAAGTAGTGGACGGTGAGGAACATCCCGTGACATTCCTGAGCCGCAAGCTCACACCTCCTGAGAAGAACTATAGCATAGTTGAGAGGGAGTGCTTGGCGATAAAATGGGCTCTGGAATCCCTGAGGTATTACTTGATAGGGCGACAGTTTACACTAGTGACCGATCACTCTCCCCTCACCTGGATGAGTCAGGCCAAAGAGAGGAACGCCAGGGTCACAAGGTGGTTCCTAATGTTACAAAATTTCAAGTTCACGGTAGAACATCGAGCAGGAAAGCTGCATGGGAATGCCGATGCCCTGTCTCGTACCCACTGTCTGATGGCCAAAAGTGTTCGCCCCCACAGGGTCAAACAGAGGGGGAGGGTATGTGAGACACTGAAGGGGTTAACTGTGGATGGGCGGTATGTTTCCCCTAGGTTTTGCTATTATGCAAGGCCTTAGTGCTGAGGTTGGGTGTCCAGCACCTTGGACACAGGTGATGGGAGCAGCCCAATCAGTTTTTTTTTTAAACCGCTCAGCAGAGCTGGAAGTGTTGTCTCTCTCTGGAAGGAGGCTGGAGAGCACACAGCCCTGACCTCTGTGCCTGGAGCAGCCAAGTGATTTTGTATAGTGGTGAGTTAGTGAACACCTGTATAGTTAGCACCCTGACGGGTAGGATTTTTGTTTATTTAATGCCTGAATGTAAAGGCTGTTTTATTTTGCTGCTACAATAAACGCAGGCGAGACCTGTTTTGGACTGTACTTTGGTGTCACTGTCTTGAACTGCATCACAGCACCCCGCTACCACGGTCTCTACTGGGCCAAATCTCCCACACCTTTTTTGGGCTGAAGCCGCAGCCGCGCAGCCGATGCCACAGGACCCGGACGAGGGTGCGCAGCTAGCAGGAGCTGCGCGCCGAAGATTACCTGGTAAGCGGAGTAACGTGGCTACTGGGGCGTGGAGTAGCCGCGACTAGTAGCCTCATGTCCGGCTACTCCACGCCCCAGTAGCCGCATAAAAAAATTTGCATATACATGCAATAAAGTTTTCTGAAAGACACCCGGGACGTGAGGATTAGCCCAAAAAAGGGCTATCCTCACGTCCCATCCATCCACCTACCACCCCTTCTACCTTTATAGGTAGAATCGGGGTGGTAGGATCCCTTTAAAATGGTTCTTGTGTACATGTGTATTGATAGCAGGAACAGATGTACAAGGATTTCATGGATGAAGTTACTTTCAATTTTAAATTTGGTGTGTGTTTTGGGTAGCCATAGGCTCCCTAGAAGGCTTGGGCCCTGGGCTACTGCCCAAACCGCCTATATTATTATAATAATAATTAATAATAATTTACTACTGTATCTTACTCAGAAATCTGTTAGGCTGGCTTCACATATCATTTATGGTATATGCTCAGCATATACGTCGGGAAAGCTTGCTGAGCATACCCATTGACATATACTGACAGATGGAGGCACAGATTTTGACCAGTATATTATGCATCACTTGTGTCCCCACAAATAAAATGGAAAATCATTGATAACTATATAATGAGCAAAGCATTAGACCTAGTGATAAAAGATTTACAGCCTTGTAAACAATACGTTTACTGTACCATTGCTTCAACCACGTGAGACCTCCAACAACTAGAATTGTTCCTTGATCTTTTAGGGCACGTTCACATGTTGCGCATTTAGAAATGCAACACTAGCTCCGTGGGGCCGGCCCCGCTGATTACCAGCACTCGTCTTGTATTGTTTGAAAGCAAGACTCCAGGTTGTGGTTACCAATCGCAAACATTTCACTGGAAACGCATATGCATTTGGGCCGAGGTCCACCACCCGGTGCTACTGTTGCTGCCCCCGGCACCCTTAGGCTCCTGACAGGGCACATGGAAACAATAGAGATAACCCTGCAGCTCTCTGCCAAGCAAATCAGTAATGGACGGACTGTATCTGTGTTGCCGGTGTAATAGTTGGTAGCGGTTGCACTGCTTATAACATATGTATGTGTTGTCCACGGTGACCAATCAAAGAGCAGCTTTAATTTTAGGAGAGAACTATCAGAAATTAAAGCCATGTTATGATTGGTTGTTATGGATAACCAGGCCAGTTTTTCAGTTAGGCCTTCCTACTCTATGGACCTGATACCTCTGAAGTATGACTTCTTCACATGGTAAGGGGCAACCACTGGGGCAGATGCATCCATAGGGGCAGTTATTTGACTATGTCCCCTTATGACTGTGTGATATGTGATGTGTACAGACCCTGTATGGAACCTAATACAACAAAGAAACAAAGACACAATAAATACACAAAACACACTTCATTGGGAATTAAATGGCCAAATTTTTATTTATAATCCCAACCCCATGGAAGACCCCCGACTCACGAAGAGTCACCCCTCAGCACTCAGGAGAGGAAAAACCCCCTGTGGGGGAAACCTCTAGGGAAGCCATGGCTGAAGGGTCGCCCTTCCTCTGGGCTTAGAGGGTCACTGCCAATAAATATCTCTTACCCAATTTAGAATAATTTGGCTGATCTGGTGGTGGATGTCCCCTTCCTCCCTCGCAGCTCCAGGTCTGAGGCAGACAACCCCTTGAAGAGGATGGCGGCGCTGTAGTGATGAGTCCTGGGCTGATGGGGCGTCCCTGCTAGAACCTCCAAATCGCATCAAGGTAGGTATATTGTAGGTAGTCAAGCTCAAGGTCCAATGGCACAAAATGGCAGCGGGCACAGCAGTGCGGAAGATATTATGGAACCTTCAGTAATTATGACATCAGCACAACATCTGTGACCACTGAGGGCGTGTCTACACGTGTCATACATTATGATGTCACACACAGGGAGGGAAATGTTAACTCTTTAATGGATATTATACTTGCAGTACTTTTAAATTATTATATCTAGTCAGCAATGAATTTGGCACATTTAAAAAAAAAAACACAAAAATCCCTGGCAAGACACTGCATCTGTATTTTTGGTGCAAATTGATACAGATGTCTCCTTCTTTACATTTATTCTTCAATAGCAATGAGCAGGATGGTCAAAGTTCGGGTTTTGTCAGTGAAAATTTGGTTCGGGACCCAGAATTGATCCTGAACTTGAACCCAAACATGAACCTCATTGAAATCAATGGGACCCATACCTTAACACCCAAAAAATGGTTGTAAAATGGAGGTAGTAAGGGGTAAAGGGTTACAAAATGGGAGCTAGGGAAAGTACCAAAAATAATAACATAACATAAAGAATGTAATAAAAAGAAATAATAATTTTAAAAATTATTTGAAAAAATGCTGTTAAAGGGGTTTTCCCACCAAGGCAAGTTAGGCCCTATCCACGGATACGGCCAAACTTGCTGATCAGTGGGAGTCTCAGTGAGACCCCCGCGGATTGCGAGAACAAGGGGTCTGACCGACCCCCTCAACACCCCTCAGACTAATGGAGCAGATGGCGGCGCATGACCGTTCTGCTCCATTAATCTCTTTGAAGTTAGGTGAGGTGGAGGGCTCTGCACTTACAACAAAGGATTAATATGGTGAAGATAACTGGATGGAAGTTGAGGTACTGTCTGCCATGTAATTGACCAATGCGTCAACTTTGTGTGGCCTATTGGGGCCTACAAGCTGCACACCATGGCACTCAAAAAAAGTTGTAGCAGGCACTGACAGAACATGTCCTCTCCCTGTAGCACCAGCTCCATCATCACCACCAACAGCATAAACACGGACACATCCACGTCCTTTACCGTAATTCTGGCCTTCATCATTTTGAAACATTGTAAGTTATTCACAGATTAAACACTGTGATCACAATCCTATATGACTCCCCTATGCCTTCACTCCTATACATTTTTTTAACATTCTGGGGCACATTCACTAAGGTCCTTGCGCTAGTTTTCTGTCTGACTCTGCACATTCTTTTATGTGCAAACTGCTTGCACAAAAACTGCTTATACAAGCAAGAAGTGTCTGCGGCACATATGCGCCCCATGTGACCCTTCTCTGTCACGGCTGCACTATTCTTTCTAATTTCATCCCGGACTGTGCGGCACATTTATCATGCAGAGTCTGAGAGAAATGTGCCGCATGCCCCATGTTGAAGGTGCACCAAAAAAGTTGGCGCACTCTGTCGGAGCAGTGCATGGAGCACCAGATTCACGAAGAAACTGGTGCTCTCTGCACACTACACAGGCAGTTTGCACTGTTTTTAGTAACTGTGCCCCTCTGCCTTCACTTTTAACCCCTTAAGGACGCAGCCATTTTGTAGCTTAAGGCTCAGCCCGATTTTTTGGATTCTGACTTGCGTCTCTTTATACGGTTATAACTTTTGAACACTGTTACTTATCAAAGCGATTCTGAGATTGTTTTTTCCCCACATGTTGTACTTCATTTTAGTGGTAAATTTTGGCAGATAAGTTTTGCGTTTATTTACAAAAAAAAAGAAAATATGATAAATTTTTGGAAAAATTTGCCATTTTCGAAATTCAAAATCATTGCGTTTTCAGGCAGATCGATTTACCACCTAAATAAGTTGCTGAATAACATTTCCCATTTGTCTACTTTACATTTTCATAATTTCTGAAATATCTGGATAATTTATTTTGATGTCACGCGGCTTGCAAATAGAATATCGCTTTTCCGTATTTTCAGAATTGACTATTTTGGGGATAAATACAGTTTTGAATGAAATTTTACATATTTAGCATCAAAACCCCCCTATATAATCAACCCATTTTCAAATCTGCACCCCTCAAGCTATCAGAAACAGCTTTTACGAAGATTGTTAACCCCTTGAGATCTTCATAGTAATTGAATCAAAATGGAGGTGAAATTTAGAATGGTCATATTGTTCCCTTATACGTTCATTTAGCCCTAAAATGTACACATTTCCAAAAGATAAAAAGAGAAAACCCACCATACAATTTGTTCTGCAATTTCTCCTGAGTACAAAGACCCCCCACATGTGGCTGTGACTTGTGTTATGGGCGCACAGCGAGACGCAGAAGGGAAGGAGCACCCTGCAGCTGCCAGGATTTTAGTTTCCTCATTGGCCCCTTTTGAAGGCTATAAAATTTTCGCTTTTTCGTTATTGGGGCCATGTGATGCCATTTTTTTTGCGGGATGAGATGCTTTTTCCAGTGTTACCATTTTGGGGTTTTTATCACCTATTGTTGAAAATTTAGGAACTTTTTTTGAGGACAGGAGTAGAAAAGCATCAATTCTGTACTGGATTTTTTACTTCTTTTTTTTGGTGTTCACCGTATAGACTAATAATCATGTTATCTTTATTCTATGGGTTGATAAGATTACGGGGATACCAGACATGAATATATTTTCTTACGTTTTACTAAATTTGTCAAATAAAACCCTAATGTGGGGAAAAATCTATCATTTATGTATTGCCGTCTTCCAAGTGGCATAACATTGTTACTTTTTTGGCTACGGAGCTGGTTGATGGCTTGTTTTTTGCGGGACATGTTGTACTTTGCACCAGTATCATGTCGCAGTACATATGGTTTTTGATCACATTTTATAGCATTTTTTGTGGGATTGAAAAGGTAAAAATCATAATTTTTGGAGGGTTTATAACAGTTTTTTTTTACGGCGTTTATCGTGCGGGTTCAATAATGATTTACTTTTATTCTATGGGTTGTTACGGACGCGGTGATACTATATATGTGGGGTTTGTCTTATGATTTAGACTTTTTTTTGAGTTATATGTCTCTTTATATGTTTTGGGGGTTTGGGGCATTTTTAGTGATTTATGACTTTATTTTTTTATTGAATAACTTTTTTTTTTACTTTTTTCACTTTTATACCATGGTACATGAACAAGAAATCCTCTGATTGCTTGTTCATGATAATATTCTGCAATACTCATGTATTGCAGAGTATTATCAGTGTCAGCCTATACACTTGCATAGGCTGGCACTGTGCCAGTAAGATGACGTCACAGACGCCATCTTACTGGCAATTCTTGCAGGTAACTCTGGGGTCCAGATCGGACCCCAGAGTTACTATAGCAACGATCGGCGCACCCCGAAAACGGTTCGGGGGGGCCGATCGTAGCGGAAAGACCCCCCAGATACATGTTAGATTCCGCGGTCGCACTGGTCATTTTGATTATATGAAGGGTTTGGGGATAGCAACTATACTGTCCTCTTACACTTAGCCACTTGTGTAATCTGAACTGGTCCTAAACCTCCCTTTCCTCTAAAAAAGACGGTAGAAAACTGTAATCTTCTCTTTATTGATACGCAGACAGGAAAAGTGAAACTATAGGATGAATAACAGTGATATTCAGAATACATCAAATGATATGGTGCATGGAATACAAAATCTGTCATTCACAACAACATGAGGTAATACATCACTCATACTAAAGCTACAAAACATGTCAGCATATACATGGATAATGTGCTCACCAACTATGCTGGAACAGGCTGTTTGTAATGAACTTGAGGTCAAACAAGTTAGTGAAGTGGCTCCTCACACTGACAGACAATAGGAAACGATGGCTGCTGTTATACAGACTACAGTAAATAAGCAATCCCACAATGCTTCAGGAGATTTCCCATAGTGCATTGAAACTACAAACTAGGAAATGTGCTAAACCACCAGTAGATGGCGCTGTTACCAGCCTTACACTGCAGACGGAAACCTAGCAGCTAGATTTCTGCAGAGGACAGAATACTCCCCGCTTGACGGCGCCGACGTCACTATTATGTTCATTGGGTGAAAACAGATAGAACGATTTCTCCTACTGGTCTTAGGAACAATTTTGTCTCACTCTGTTCCTGTATTTAACTTCAACCTTCCGTACATTTCCATCTTTACTGGGAATGCCTTGGTAATGAGACCTAACGGCCACATCATTTCTCTTGACTGGCAATCTTTCATGAGCACCACATCACCGGCTGGAGGTTAGGCTTCATGGTTTGCCACTTTCTCCTTGGTTGAAGGGTGGGAATGTATTGTTTTCCCCACTTGTCCCAGAAAGTATTGGAGAGACTCTGAACTTGTCTCCATTGATTCTGTAAAGGTCTTATCATCGAATTCTGCAGGTGGTGTGCAACAGTGCCCATTTTCGGTGTAAGAGTATGGCTGGGGTAAGCACGGTTGGGTCGTCAGGATCATTGGTATCGGAGTCACGGTCTTGCATTTTGGTGCCTTCCGCTCATGGTAGCAAGGAGAGTAGCTATATGATGCTTCCGGGAACTATAACAGGATGCTTCTCTGCAAAATCCATTTTGACTTCCTTAATACGTCTCGTATTCTTAACAACCATCATCATCGAGACTGGGTCAAGTTCCTCAGAACACCGTCTTTAGGTACTGGTCTTGACTGATTACACAGTCGATTTCTTTGGCATAGGTCTCAAGCTGTCCCCCCGTATCTGACCTGGCTTCTTCGGTGATACCCTCCAAACATGGTAGGTACCAGCGCTCTTCAGAATCCAGAAGTTTAGGTCTAACTCTGCATGAACTTCTGGAATATCTTCTCCATGAAGGCAAAGATTGATCCCTCATCTCTGGTTTCCTTTGTAGTTCTGTCTTAGAGACAAACGTTTGTAAACTTGTTCTCTTTTGTTGGCAACCGATGTCTCTGAGGCCTAAATGGTAGAGTGTAATCCAGCTCTTTGTTTCGTTCTGCACCATTCCTTGTTCCATTATGTCTATGGACAGTCTGTCTTCAAATACATTCCCATACATTGTTCTCCTTTGTCTTGTGGAAAACAATGCACCCTAGATGATCTTGGTTTCCATCCCAGATGCGTTGTCTAGGCAGTTGCCATCAAAGGTACTAGGTGATGAAGTGTTGTGTTGGCAGATCTTTTATGAAAACTGATTTTCGCATCTGGAGGAGAGATGGACGTCCACTCTCAGTGTACTAGTAAGCATGCGTTGACTGTAGTTGCCTGTGTACACCTCCTAAACATACCTCTCCAACTATGACCCATCCTAGGTCGAGTCTCTGAGCATAACGGGGCATTTTGAGGGCCATGATCTGTTCCTAACCTTGTGGACTTGTAGGATATCTCTTCCAAGGAGCAAGACTATCTGAGCCTCTTGATCAAGATTAGGGATCAGGTGTTCTATACACTTCAGATGGGGTTGGTTTGCAGCTACTTCTGGTGTAGGTATCTCGGGCCTGTTGTCAGGAATCTGGTTACACTCCAGTATTGTGGTAAGGGCAGACACACTTGACCATTTATAGACTCAACTACGTAGCCACTGCTCTTCTTCCGGCGTCCTCTACGGTACCGCACAATTTTCAGAGAGAAGGGGCTGGGCCTCGGATGTTAAAGCTATCAAAGAAGGCAGATCTGGCTAATGACTTGTACTTTGGTCGTCAGAATAGCATATACCTTATGGCTTTGTTTGGTTCGTTGGCTGGGTAAATTCTTACTAGGGAGATTTTGGAGCATGACCTGCCTCCTATGAAATCTCTACAAAACCTCTGTGCAGTGTTGTGGTTACTTCTGAAGAATCAGGATTGTATCTTTCAACTCCCCGCATGCACTTGGGTGTGGGGCGAAGTCCCGAGGTGGTCCTGGGTGTAGGGCTGTGTTATACTCTGTGCTATCGCATTCAGTACACTTTGGGCTGACCTCACATCCTGGCAAGTGTAGTGTTGAAAGCAGCATTTGAAGCAGATGTTATGTTCCTTAAGGAAGGCCTTGCGGTCCTCAATGACTTTTCCCTGAAGGTTCTGCACTTAAGTAGGGAATGTGGCTTCCGTGTATAGGGCACTGTCTGCTGGGTCCTTGACTCTATCTCCCTCCTTGATGGTGCTGACTCTCTATGGGCTGAACCTGTGGAGGAAACGTTAATTTTGTGCACCTCCACCATATCCTGGCGAGGTTTACTAACGGGGTGCGCATGTTGAATGTACGACAGATCTATGGTTAATATCTGTTCGAGCTTATCGAAGAATACATAACACACATAGTCAACAATTGCTGTCTTAGTGCGCGACTTATATAGTGTGTTCGTTTTTATTTGAGACTCAATAATGAGCCACTTTTCTTGCAGGTTTTAGGGGAGTTTCTGCACTATGGGGTTCACACCTTTAGCAGTGTCAAGATATGTCAATGCCACCAGATCCCCTTGTACCTTTGCAACACACACTCCATTAACAAGTCACTTAACTCCCTAAGCTTTGCATAGCCTTTGTTTGCTATTTTAGGAAAGTCCTCAATTCTCTGAACAAGGCATTTTCTATGACTTTGGTGAGCCATACCATTCATCTAGTCTATCCCAAACCATTTTAAGAACCAATGTCTGGATAATTTACATTAATGTCTCTGATTCTTTTAGCGTGTTCAGCAGACTCGTGCCTAGCCATTTTACCAAGAGATCCAGTTCCTACTAGATGACAGATCTAAGTCTCTGGTGGCATTTTGAAATGAAGCTCGCCAAGCTCTATAATTTCAGCACGATCGCTGAACGTGACAAGTCCTGTGTGACAGCTCACGTCGAGCAAGGAACCTGGCAAAGTCCATCGTGGCTTGATTTGCACTGGACCTCTGGTGGTGTATTGTCAGAGTACATGTGTGGTGTGCAATCATACCTGTTGGAAGTCTCTTGGTTTTGTCCCACCTGCGTAGTAGTGTTCTGAAGCAAAGGGCATCTCTCTCAGCTGGAGTGGTTTTTGACCTTCGTTCGGAGAGAGGTGGCTGTACTTGCTTTACTTGGATGCAAATCTTCTTGTTTCAGCAGGAACTGATAGTGGACTTTCGGTGGTCCGAATAATCACGGTGGCTTGGCTTGTTAAGACGCTCCTCATCAATTGTGATAATAGTCTCGCTCTGACTTGGAATGTTGATAGACGTATTGTAAGGTACGTGATTCTGGATCCTGGTGTTCAAGCTCTGGCGGGAGATACTTCTTAGTTTCTGGAAGTTCTAATGATTCAAGAAATTTTCTCTTCTGCTATGGCGGCTGCTGTCTCTTTCTCAGCAGCAAGTTCTCTAGGGTGCTTGAAGGCGTGCTTTCTCCATACCCCGGGATAGCTCTCTATACCTGATCACTATTTCCTGCCTGCGAAGCTGGATTCGCTTTTGCCGCTTCTGCTTTTGCGCGGGCAATGGCGCAGCTTCTCTGATCGATGAGCTTTATGAGCCACTTGTGAGGGACCTTGTCTTGACCGAAGATGCTCTACTTTGAGACATGGTGCGACTGTTTGTGAGATTGTTGCGATATCCTATGCAGGCTCTGCGTGGATAATGGCGGACTCCGTATAGTCTGATCTCAAGAGCTTGTAATTAGCAGTTTGTTCACTATACTGGCCTCTTACACGTTAGCACGGTGTGTAATCTGACATGTAGCTAAACCTCCCTGTCCTCTTAAGAAAAGACTGTAGAAAACTGTAAATCTTCTCTTTATTGATAGCAGACAGGAAAAGGTGAAACTATAGGATGAATAACAGTGGTATTCAATACATCAAATGATATGGTGCATGGAATACAAATCTGTCATTCACAACAACATGAGGTAATACTCACTCATACTAAAGCTACAAACTCAGCATATACATGGAATGTGCTCACCAACTATGCTGGAACAGGCTGTTTGTAATGAACTTGAGGTACAAAAGTTATGTGAAGTGGCTCCTCACACTGACAAACATGAGGAAAGATGGCTGCTGTTATTACAGACTACAGTAATAAGCAATCCCACAATGCCTCAGGAGATTTCCCATAGTGCATGAAAAACTACAAACTAGGAAATGTGCTAAACCACCATAGATGGCGCTGTACCAGCCTTACACTGCAGACGGAAACCTGCAGCTAGATTTCTGGCAGAGGACAGAACACAACCTTTTTGCTTATTTTTCGCATAAGATTATATGGTTATACGCATACAACAGTGCTTATTTTCTTTGCACATTACATGACTTTGCTGCTATATTGAGACTCAGCACTGGATAGTGTTTTTTATTGTTTTTAATTGGTTTGGCATACACATTGGTTTATTTTATGGAATATTAATAGATCTATATTGTCACCTCTACTTGTATAGTATCAGTACCTATAACACGTCCCTTTTTCTTGGTATATATGCATTTTCACGGACAATGCACTTTGTGAGACTCCAGGAACGTATAATAATTTCCCCATAAGGATCAGTCCAATGTAGCTTCAGTTTAAACATAAGGATCAATACACAATCTCCAACCTATATAGCAGCTGATCTCAAGAATGCATATCCATTACGGAATGTTACGATATATTCATATTCCATTATATGAAATCCTATTCCACATATATGTTATTAATATCCACAATGGTACATTCACACAGGTATAGGGTGCTGAAGAGGAGGAAGGTTGACCCCCTCCCCTCTCCATAGGAAGTGGCTCTGCAGGCTGCACACCCACATGTATGGCACCGTACTGCCATTGCGTCTATGGGAACAATATATGCACCTCTTATTTGCCCCCCAGACATGTGTGAATGTAACCTAATAACCTCTTGATTCCAAAGTGTGCATCAGAAATACAAAAAGCAGAGTCTAATGGCACTTCATAAGCACTTATGCTGTATCCCCGCCGATTGATGGGGGGGTATTTATTATTGGCTTTACCACATGTTTTTTTTTGTTTTGGTGCCATGTGCGCCATATTTAATTTGGCTTCGTTTCTGACACTACTCCTTTTCTTTGTCCTCAATTTGGGCCAGCTTTTCAATGCCTACCTTCTAGGTTTCCAACATTTTTTTGGCACAATTTTTGGCGCCATGAATGTGGAGTAGTTTCAGACACTTTTTGGTTGTTGCCAATTGGTTAAGCCTTTGCACCACTAAAATCACAGTCATATAAACCACACAATTTTTGAAACAAAAGGTCCTGCCACACAAGTATGAATGCCCCCCAAGATGTCTAACTAGATGACATGTCATTCCCACTCTAGGGCCAGATTGCTATGCCCGCATTTTAAAGATGAATTGGGAATAAACATAACATAACACAATGCAACACTTTTACTTTTATGGCATTATTATTATCGCATTTGCATTTGTTAATGCAGAAATAAATACATAGTTACTGTAGACAGATTCTCGAGTAAATACGTGGTTACAGACATAATTGAGATGTTCAGACATTTTAAATGCATAATGTTTTTACCTAAATACTTACATTCTTACACCATTATGTTGATGTATTTGTTCAGACAAAGATTGTCATTTGTTTTGCACCTTTACTACACCCTTGCATGATTAACTACACACCTGCTTATCAGTGTTTACAATAGCACGACCCTCCACTCTTCCAGTCCTTACACAGTTATTTCCTGATTCATTGAGAATTCAGAAAGGCAGGACTAAGGCTGCATGCACATGAATTTTTAATACTTTCTGTATATATATAATATAATATATATATATATATATAATATATTATGCAATAAGCCTCCTGACTAAAACACTGAGAGTTCATTATTTTTGATGCTAGGTGCTTTTGGCACACCCTAAGTGAACAAATGAATTAGAAATTTTTAGGTTTTTGAAGTTGGTAAACTTGTTTTTCATAGATCTAGTTTCGCCCAAAAAAGAGTGTTGGAAACTAGAAGTGAAGGAAAAATGGGGGATTAAGAGCGACCTCCAAAATAACCAAATTAAAGTCCCTTTTGTTAAAAAATAATTATATTGTGGAGCTGACCTTTAATAAATATGGTGCAAAAAGGCCATCCACAACTTAAACTTCAGATGCTAAAACTGGCACAAAGTGAATAATAAAGCCCCCCTAAGTGTATAAATAGACATATACTGGCAAACAGAGGCATCCTTTTTGCCTCTGTCTGACTAGTATATGTTGCATACTGTGGGAACACAGAGAGAAATATACAAGCTACCATTTCTATCTGCTGCCTCCTTTTGAGCAACTATTGCTCAGTGGAGGCCATTGGAGCTATGGGGATAGATGCATTAACTGCATCCAGCTGCCTCTGCTGAGCATACGCATTGAGAGGTTCCCAGTGATGAAACTGTCAGAAACACTCTGAACATTCCATTTTCTGGGGGAGAAGAGAACAGGACTAAGTATCCCACTGAATAAGCATATAGAATATGTCACAGTGCTCCTTTGTAAGTGTATGTCAGGAATCCTCCAAACCAATCCCTACAACAGGGTGAGAAACACAATGTGCACTAGTTTAATAGTAGACACTGAAATAGCGACACACATGTTCCCTGCGCCGACATCTATTTCATATTTAGACCATAAGGCTCCGTTGATACTGATATCAGTGTGTACATTCGGTGAGACAAAGGGTATAGTTGCCCTGGTCCAGGATATTGGGAAGACCAATAAGATATTCTCTTTCCATAACGGGATGCTCTTAAACTTTTTTTTCTATAAACTTTTATAGAAGCTTGTACTATAGGTTGTATAAGTATAACCAAATTTATCACTCAAAATCAGGACTTGGTAAATGTACCCAGATACATTGGGGGGAATTCATAAATGTGTTCAGGCTCGACGACTGCAGGGCTGGTCACTTATAATGGCACAAATCAGTTATTTTTGGGGCGGCCGGAGCAATAATGAATTCCCCCCACTGTTGCGAATTAAAGTGAGCTTTCAGGCCATTTGGAAACCTAAACCACCAGCTGACTTTATACAGCTGGGGCTTATGATCCCTACTGGGGCAACGTGCCTGTAGCAGATTTCTTTCAGCATTGGCACATGATTTTATGGCACATGCTTTATAACACAATATTTAGTAATTGGAACAGAACTTAGCCGTAACTGTGACTAGTTCACCACTTTGTAGAAAGATGCACACAAAGGGGGGGGGGGGGGTTCTTTGTTAGTTTCCATGTGACATTTTAACTCATTCTCACCTCAATTAGTCAAAAACTTATGCCATAAGTGAAAATTGGCTCATATCCCTGTATGGACACATTTGTGATGCCGACAAAACCAACAATTGCCATGTGATAGTTTCAAAAAATAATCTAGGCCTGCACAATACCAGCGCTACATCGGCGGTGCAACACTTGTAATAAAATCTAGACAGCAGGCAAAAAGGGTGGGTGGGAAGATGCAGCATAAATAATAATAATTCTTAATGAATAATTATTTATTTCTGTAGCAACATATACCACAGCACATACATATCATTGGTACATGCAAAAAAAAGACATTACAGAGAAGCAACAGATAAACATTGAAAATATAGAGTAGGGTAGATAGTGGATAAAGATTGTAATAAGTGTGGAATAAAACAGTGCATGCATCATGCATATGTGCTTCAATATGTGCATGAAAAATTCTCAAAATATTCTTATTCTCTAACCATTTGATATGTAAAACAGAAATAAAAGTGACCTACATGTTTATATATTCCATCTGAAGTTCATTTTAGTCTTCTTCTTTGTCACACATTTTAGTGATTAAGCCAATCGGATCACTACTAGTTAAAGACCAACCATATATAGTGAGTTGCGGCCTGATTAAGTATAATTCATGATCCATCTGACTCCCGAAAAGAGATAAGGTAACATTTCAAAATTCCACACATATTCTTACATTTTCTTGAAGCTAAACCAGTACACTTAAAGAAATTAATATATGCCACAAAGAAGGTACAATATAGTCTGCAAAAACAAGCCTCTATATGGTAAATGGAAACTTATAAAAGTAATGGCTTTTGGATGAGGGAGTAATAAAAAACTGCAAAAATGCAAAATAGACTGGGTACTAAATATCAATGTCCCCATACACCCGTAACAGATATTCCTCTGGTCTTCGCCATTCTCATGAATTCTGGGCGCTAAAGCCTAAAATAAACAAAAGTTATTTTTCTCCCTGTAGTCTGAATTCCAAACATTGGAAAAGATAGCACTTAGGCCCCTTCCACACTTGCGTTGCAGATCACGTCAGAGTTGATCAGGGTGCGATTCGGGTTTAGTCAGCGAAAAACTGACATTTTTTATCATCAGAGTTCAATCAGTTTTTCAGTCAGAGTTTGTTCAGTGTCTCAGGATGAGCTCTATCTTTTCTATGGCAATTGATGCCTGAAAAACCATTGCACTTGCATTGTACTGCATGTGTCTCAGAGTGCAATGCGTTTTTAATGCATTTCCATAGACTTGATGCTGCGTTTTTCAAGCGCGTGACTTGCAAAAGTAGAGTATGTCGAGATTAAACGTGCGTAAAAAACACCGCGCGTGCGTGAAAAAAAAATGCAAAGTTTGAAAAAAGCCGATTGACTTACAATGGGTCAGAGTGCAATGCAAGTTCTGCACTTCAAAAGTCAGCACAAAAAAGTGTGGAAGGGGCCTAAGATTCCATCATTTTTTGCAGAAAAATAAGGAGAACCAAGCAAAAAGATAAGATATAAGCCCATACACTGGAAAAGAGGACCTTGGTGTCCCACAAACAAGTTGTGTAACCAGAAACTTTCCAAAAAGAGGCTCTCAGCTAAAACATCTGACCTCAATTGATTTTGGTGTAAAGAATATTATTATTAAGTAGAAAACAAGTGTGGTGCATTCTATGCCATGTGATGAGTGCTGAATATACCTCATAGAATCGAAGTGTATAAACTCGTATCCATGGCGCGGATCGTGGGTACACCCCGTGCCTCTCTGTGGGAGAGACTCTGAACTTGTCTCCATTGATTTCTGTAAAGGTCTTTATAATTGAATTCTCCAGGTGGGGTGCAAACAGTGCCCATTTTCTGTGTAAGAAGTATGGCTAGGGTAAGCACAGTTGGGTCATCAGGATCATTGGATATCGGAGTCAGCGGTCTT
This sequence comes from Engystomops pustulosus, assembly GCA_019512145.1. Taxonomy (NCBI): domain Eukaryota; kingdom Metazoa; phylum Chordata; class Amphibia; order Anura; family Leptodactylidae; genus Engystomops; species Engystomops pustulosus. Next base: position 57,251,084 of record CM033644.1, read on the forward strand.
GCATTTTGGTGCCTTGTCCGCTCATGGTAGACAAGGAGAGTAGCTATATGATGCTGTCCGGGAACTATAACAGGATGCTTCTTTGCAAAATCCATTTTGACTTCCTTAATACGTCCTCGTATTCTTAACAATCCATCATCATCGATGACTGGGTCAAGTTTCCTTAGAACACGTCTTTAGGTACTGGTCTTTGACTGATTACACAGTCGATTTCTTTGGCATAGGTCTCAAGCTGTACTGCTCGGATCTGACCTGGCTTCTTCGGGTGATATACTCCAAACATGGGTAGGTACCAGCGCTCTTCAGAATCCAGAAGTTTACTCCAAACATGGGTAGGTACCAGCGCTCTTCAGAATCCAGAAGTTTAGGTGCTAACTCTGCATGAACGTTCTGGAATATCTTCTCCATGAAGGCAAAGAAGTGATCCCTCATCTCTGGTTTCCTTTGTAGGTTCTGTCTTAGAGAGACAAATCATTTGTAAACTTGTTCTCTGTTGTTGGGCAACCGATGTCTCTGAGGCCTAAATGGTAGAGGTGTAATCCAGCTCTTTGTTTCGTTCTGCACCATTCCTTGTTCCATTATGTCTATGGACAGTCTGTCTTCAAATGACATTCCCATACAATTGTCTTCCTTTGTCTTGTGGAAAACAATGCACCCTAGATGATCTTGGTTTCCATCCCAGATGCAGTTGTCATAGGCAGTGCCATCCAAGGTACTAGGTGATGAAGTGTTGTGTGGCAGATCCTTAATGGAGAACTGATTTTCGCATGGTTGGCGGAGAGATGGACGTCCAATCTCGAGTATACTAGTAAGCATGCTGTTGACTGTAGTTGGCTTGTGTACACCTCCTAAACAGACCTCTCCAACTATGACCCATCCTAGGTCGAGTCTCTGAGCATACGGGGCATTGTGAGGGCCATTGATCTGTTGCCTAACCTTGTGGACTTGTAGGATATCTCTTCCAAGGAGCAAGACTAACTGAGCCTCTTGATCAAGATTTGGGATCAGATGTTCTATACACTTCAGATGAGGTTGGTTTGCAGCTACTTCTGGTGTAGGTATCTCTGACCTGTTGTCAGGAATCTGGTTACACTCCAGTATTGTTGGTAAGGGCAGACACACTTGACCATTTATTGACTCAACTTAACGCGGTGGGGCTATTTCTGGACAGACATCCAATTCAAATCAAACTTCATGACTCCTTCATCCTAGAAATCCTCTCGTTTTGCCTTGGGCCACAACTATCTTCGACAAGGTATATTAAGGCAAATATCTGGAACGGCCCCGGGCGTGCGGTGTGCCCCCTCTACGCAAACTCTCTTAGGTTGGTGGAGGAGACACAGGTGCGCCTCATGCCCGTTTCTGCATGCAGGTCATCAAATGGTATCGCTATATAGACGATATTGTGTTCCTCGGAGCGCAGGGTACGGAAGAGACATGTATGGAGTTCATTTCAGAACTAAATGACAACAACTTGAACATTAAATTGATCCCACAAATCTCAGAGAATACAGTAGAATTTTTGGACCTAGGACTCAGTATGGATGGAGAAAAATCAAACATCTCTATACCGCAAACAACAGCCACAAATAAGTGTCCTACTTATGACAGCTTCCACCCCAGAATCTCAAAAGGCAATACCTTACGGGCAATTTCTAAGATTGAAAAGAAATTGCAGTGATGACATGTGATTATAGGACACATACGGCTGATCTTACAGCACGACATTAAGGCATGAGGATACCCAAAAAAGTTATTTCCAGAGCCTTTATGCGAGCCAAAAGGCAAAATCGAGAGGAATGTTGGTCCCAAGGAGCAAAATGAAATCTGATAATCAGGTAAGAATGATAACCACTACAATAATCATGTCGAGTGAGCCGAAATTGGAGAGATTCATAAAAAAACGCCCCCCCACTGATAGCAAGGAGAGCAAAAGAACCTTAAAGACCAAACTTACCTCAAGTCATTTTGTAGGCCAGCTCAGGAACGAGGGGACACCGATATCAAGGGTACGTACTTCCTGTGGAGAGTGCAATATTGTCAATTCATAATTAACAAGAAGATGCTTTTATCAATCCCTTGAACAACAAGCAGTACAAACTCAGAGAATATACTAATTGCAAAACTCAAAATGTGGATATGCTATCCGATGCCCCTGTTGCAAAATAATGTCGAGCACAACAACTCAACAGTCCCCACAGGGCATTAATGAAGAATTACTATTTACCGGTTTCTACAGGTAAGTGTCTATGACATTCTAGTTTGGTTCCTTTCCACTTCTACCGTTTTATATATCCCTTTCTTTTCCCATGACCTTTATCCCTTATTTAATATCAGTAACTAGGGCATATTCCATTTGTATTTTTCACTTTTGGGATTATTACCCACTGTTTTTCCCTTCAACCATTTTTTTCACTAACTTTCTGTCACTAATTTTGTTGGTTTTTCTCACGTTTTTTCACAGGACTTCAGTCATAATATTTGGACACAACATTATGCAGTACGTACTGCTTAAGCAACACGGCGGAACAGATCACAGGATGCGTAGCAATTATCATCAATAGTTGCTCACCAGCACAGATATTCAAGATAGACATCAAAGCTCAAGCACGTCTACATCACCACAGACAGACGATCCTGGTCAGTCTCCAGCACAAATGTCACATGGAAACTAACGTTTAAATAAAGAAGAAGCATGCAGGGTTTCTGAATAAGGAATCAGGTCATCGGGAAATTGGACTTATGGAGCTTCTCGTTAAAAGAACTGATTTTCATTCCTTCCAACAATTACCATTGCAGTGATCCACTGCACCTTCCACATCCTCAGTAATAACAAGCTCATCATAATTATTATTTATCTTTTGTAAATTTATCCAATATTTAGCTTAAATCCAGCCCACGTTGTACCAGACTTACCTGTCACAGTTCCTGGCCCCGTCTCTGATGCAAACAGCGAGTGGGGGGTGGGCGTGTGCTTGGCCGTGACGTTGCATGGCCGGCCCAAGTTGGAGGTTGGAGGATTGGGCCGCGTCATGTGACCTCGCGCGCGGGGCTCATGCACAGACCCCACGCTCGGATTGATTCCACATCATTCGATCAAGCTCCACACAGGTGAGCGAGCAGCACCTTTTTGTATATAATGGGGACCACATTGGGTCTAGAGCCAAATACCCTGAGGAAGCACCGGCTCAGTGCGGAACGCGTGGGGAGCCAGCCCCATCTACCCTACACTCAGTGATATCTTTTCATTGTCTTGCCTTACATGTGTATGGTATATCACCCCTGTGCATTACTCATATGCTATATCAATATCTTGCTCAAATTATATATCTCTTAGTTATGCACTGGTCATTTGATATATAGTTGGGTAGTGGGGATAGCAACTATCTGTCCTCTTACACGTTAGCACGGTGTTGTAATCTGACATGTAGCTAAACCTCCCTGTCCTCTTAAGAAAGACTGTAGAAAAACTGTAAATCTCTCTTATTGATAGCAGACGGGAAAAGGTGAAACTATAGGATGAATAACAGTGATATTCAGAAACATCAAAGTATGGTGCATGGAATACAAAATCTGTCATTCACAACAACATGAGGTAATACATCACTCATACTAAAGCTACAAAACATGTCAGCATATACATGGATAATGTGCTCCACCAACTATGCTGGAACAGGCTGTTTGTAATGAACTTGAGGTACAAACAAGTTATGTGAAGTGGCTCCTCACACGACAGACATGAGGAAAGATGGCTGCTGTTATTACAGACTACAGTAATAAGCAATCCCACAATGCTTCAGGAGATTTCCCATAGTGCATTGAAAAAAAAAACTAGGAATGTGCTAAACCCACAAGTGGCGCTGTTGTACCAGCCTTACACTGCAGACGGAAAACCTAAGCAGCTAGATTTCTGCAGAGGACAGAATACTCCCGCCTTGACGCGGCCGACGTCACTATTATGTTCATTGGGTGAAAACAGTAGAACGAGTTCTCCTATGGTCTTAGGAACAATTTTGTCTCACTCTGTTCCGTATTTAACTTCAACCTTCCGTACATTTCCATCTTTACTTGGGAATGCCTTGGTAATGAGACCTAACGGCCACTCATTTCTCTGACTGGCAATCTTTCATGAGCACCACATCACCAGGCTGGAGGTTAGGCTTCATGGTTTGCCACTTTCTCCTGGTTGAAGGGTGGGAATGTATTGTTTCCCCACTTGTCCCAGAAAGTATTGGGGAGACTCTGAACTTGTCTCCATTGATTTCTGTAAAGGTCTTTATCATCGAATTCTGCAGGTGGGTGGGTGCAAACAGTGCCCATTTCTGTGTAAGAAGTATGGCTGGGGTAAGCACGGTTGGGTCGTCAGGATCATTGGATATCGGAGTCAACGGTCTTGCATTTTGGTGCCTGTCCGCTCATGGTAGACAAGGAGAGTAGCTATATGATGCTGTCCGGGAACTATAACAGGTGCTTCTCTGCAAATCCATTTTGACTTCCTAATACGTCTCGTATTCTTAACAATCCATCATTCATGAGACTGGGTCAAGTTCCTCAGAACACCGTCTTTAGGTACTGTCTTTGACTGATTACACAGTCGATTTCTTTGGCATAGGTCTCAAGCTGACTGCCCGGATGACCTGGCTTCTTCGGGTGATACCACTCCAAACATGGGTAGGTACCAGCGCTCTTCAGAATCCAGAAGTTTAGGTGCTAACTCTGCATGAAGTTCTGGAATATCTTCTCCATGAAGCAAAGAAGTGATCCCTCATCTCTGGTTTCCTTTGTAGGTTCTGTCTTAGAGAGACAAATAGTTTGTAAACTTGTTCTTGTTGTGGGCAAGATGTCTTGAGGCCTAAATGGTTAGAGTGTAATCCAGCTCTGTTTCGTTCTGCACCATTCCTTGTTCCATTATGTCTATGGACGTCTGTCTTAAATGACATTCCCATACATTGTCTTCTTTGTCTTGGGAAAACAATGCACCCTAGATGATCTTGGTTCCATCCCAGATGCAGTGTCTAGGCAGTGCCATCAAAGGTACTAGGTATGAAGTGTTGTGTGGGCAGATCTTTTATGAAAACTGATTTTCGCATGGCTGGAGGAGAGATGGACGTCCACTCTAAGTGTACTAGTAAGCATGTGTTGACTGTAGTGGCCTTGGTTGTGTACACCTCCTAAACAGACCTCTCCAACTATGACCCATCCTAGATCGAGTCTCTGAGCATACGGGGCATTGTGAGGGCCATTGATCTGTTGCCTAACCTTGTGGACTCGTAGGATATCTCTCCCGAGGAGCAAGACTATCTGAGCCTCTTGATCAAGATTTGGGATCAGGTGTTCTATACACTTCAGATGGGGTTGGTTTGCAGCTACTTCTGGTGTAGGTATCTCGGGCCTGTTGTCAGGAATCTGGTTACACTCCAGTATTGTTGGTAAGGGCAGACACACTTGACCATTTATTGACTCAACTATGTAGCCACTTGCTCTTCTTCCGGCTGTCTCTACGGTACCGGCACAAGTTTTCAGAGAGTAAGGGGCACTGGGGCCTCTGATGTCAAAGCTATCAAAGAAGGCAGACTTGGCTAATGACTTGTTACTTTGGTCGTCAAGAATAGCATATACCTTGATGGCTTTGTTTGGTTCGTTGGCTGGGTAAATTCTTACTAGGGAGATTTTGGAGCATGACCTGCCTCCTATGAAATCTCTACAAACCTCTGTGCAGTTTGTGGTTACTTCTGAAGAATCAGGACTTGTATCTTTCACCTCCCCGCTATGCACTTGAGTATGGGGCAAAGTCCACGATGGTGGCCCTGGGTGTAGGGCTGTGTTATGCTCTGTGCTATCACATTCAGTACACTTTGGGCTGACCTCACAATTCCTGGCAAAGTGTAGTGTTGAAGAGCAGCATTTGAAGCAGATGTTATGTTCCTTAAGGAAGGCCTTGCGGTCCTCTAATGACTTTTCCCTGAAGGTTCTGCACTTAAGTAGGGAATGTGGCTTCCTGTGTATAGGGCACTGTCTGCTTGGGTCCTTGACTCTATCTCCTCCTTGATGGCTGCTGGCCTCTTCATGGGCTGAACCTGTGGAGGAAACGTTAATTTTGAGCACCTCCACCATATCCCTGCGAGGTTTACTAACCAGGGTGGTGGCATATGACAATGTGAAATCAAAGCTAGGATCATTTCTAATTCTAGCTTGTTCAGAGACAAAATCTACAAATACATTAAATGGAGGAAATTGTACATTGTAAGTCTTTTTATATTGAGACTCAATAATGAGCCACTTTTCTTGCAGGTTATAGGGGAGTTTCTGCACTATGGGGTTCACACCTTTAGCAGTGTCAAGATATGTCAATCCCACCAGATCCCCTTGTACCTTTGCAACAACACTCCATTAACAAGTCACTAACTCCCTAAGCTTTGCATAGCCTTTGTTTGCTATTTTAGGAAAGTCCTCAATTCTCTTGAACAAGGCATTTTCTATGACTTTTGGTGAGCCATACCATTCATCTAGTCTATCCCAAACCATTTTAAGACCAATGTTGGATAATTTACATTAATGTCTCTGATTTTTTAGCGTGTTCAGCAGACTCGCTGCCTACATTTTACCAAGAGATCCAGTTCCTACTAGATGACAGATCTAAGTCTCTGGTGGCATTTTGAAATGAAGCTAGCCAAGCTCTATAATTTTCAGCACGATCGCTGAACTTGACAAGTCCTTGTGTGACCAGCTCAAGTCGAGCAAGGAACCTGGCAAAGTCCATCGTGGCTGATTTGCACTGGACTGGTGGTGTGTATTGTCAGAGTACATGTGGGTGTGAATCATACCTGTTGGAAGTCTTGGTTTTGTCCCACCTGCGTAGTAGTGGTCTGAAGCAAAGGGCATCTCTCTCAGCTGGAGTGGGTTTTTGACCTTCTGTTCGGAGAGAGGTGGCTGTAGCTTGCTTACTTGGATGCAAATCTTCTTGTTTGCCGCAAGGAGACTGATAGTGGACTTCTGGTGGTCCGAATAATCACGGTGGCTTGGCTTGTTAAGACGCTCCTCATCAAGTTGTGAATAATAGTCTCGTCTGACTTGGAATGTTGATAGACGTATTGTAAGGACGTGATTCTGGATCTGGTGTTCAAGCTCTGGCGGGAGATACTTCTTAGTTTCTGGAAGTTTAATGATTCAAGAAATTTGCTTCTGCTATGGCGGCTGCTGTCTCTTCTCAGCAGCAAAGTTCTCTAGGGTGCTTGAAGGCGTGCTTTCTCCATACCCCGGGATAGCTCTCTAACCTGATCACTATTTGCTGCTTGCGAAGTGGATTTCGCTTTTGCCGCTTCTGCTTTTGGCGGGCAATGCGGCAGCTTTCTCGATCGATGAGCTGTTAGAGCCATTGGAGGGACCTGTCTTGACCGAAGATGCTCTACTTTGAGACATGGTGCGACTGTTTTGGTAGATTGTTGCATATCCGTATGCAGGCTCTGCGTGGATAATGGCGGACTCGTATAGTCTGATCTAAGAGCTTGTAATTAGCAGTTGTTCACTATACTGCCTCTTACACGTTAGCACGGTGTGTAATCTGACATGTAGCTAAACCTCCCTGTCCTCTTAAGAAAAGCTGTAGAAAACTGTAAAATTCTCTTTATTGATAGCAGACAGGAAAGGTGAAACTAAGGATGAATAACAGTGGTATTCAGAATACATCAAATGATATGTGCATGGAATACAAAATCTGTCATTCACAACAACATGAGGTAATAATCACTCATACTAAAGCACAAACGTCAGCATATACATGGATAATGTGCTCACCAACTATGCTGGAACAGGCTGTTTGTAATGAAATTGAGTACAACAAGTTATGTGAAGTGGCTCCTCACACTGACAAACATGAGGAAAGATGGCTGCTGTATTACAGACTACAGTAATAAGCAATCCCACAATGCCTCAGGAGATTTCCCATAGTGCATGAAAAACTACAAACTAGGAAATGTGCTAACCACCATAGATGGCGTGTACCAGCCTTACACTGCAGACGGAAAACAAGCAGTAGATTTCTGCAGAGGACAGAACAGCAAACCTTTTTGCTTATTTTTCGCATAAGATTATATGGTTCATAGCAACAAGTGCTTATTTTCTTTGCACATTACATGACTTGCTGCTATATGAGACTCAGCAGGATAGTGTGTTTTTAATTGTTTTAATTGGTTTTGCATACACAATTGGTATATTTATGTGAATATTAATAAGATACTATATTGTCAACTTACTGTGTATATATCAGTACCTATAACACGTCCCTTTTTTTGGATATATGCATTTACACGGACAATGCACTTTGGTGAACTCCAAGGAACGTATAAGTAAATTTCCCCATAAGGATCATCAATGTAGCTTCAGTTTTAAAACATAAGGATCAATTACACAATCTCCCACCTATATAGCAGCTGATCTCAAGAATGCATATCCATTACGGAATGTTACGGTATATTCATATTCCATTATATGAAATCCTATTCCACATATCATGTTATTAATATCACAATGGACATTCAACAGGTATAGGGTGGCTGAAGAGGAGGAAGGTTGACCCCCTCCCCTCTCCATAGGAAGTGGCTCTGCAAGGCTGTCACACACAGTATGGCACCGTACTGCCATTGCAGTCTATGGGAACATATATGCAACCTCTTATTTGTCCCCCCAGACGTCGTGTGAATGTAACCTAAATAACCTCTTGATTCCAAAGTGCTATCAGAGAAATACAAAAAGCAGAGTCTAATGGACTCATAAGCACTTATGCGTATCCTGCAAGATTGATGGGGGGGTATTTATATTGGCTTTACGCACATGTTTTTTTTTGTTTTGGTGCCATGTGCGCCATATTTAATTGGCTCGTTTCTGACATCATCCTTTCTTTGTCGCTCAATTTGGGCACAGCTTTTCAATGCCTAACTTCTAGGTTTCCAACACTTTTTGGCACAATTTTTGGCGCCATGAATGTGAGAGTAGTTCAGACACTTTTTGGTGTGCCAATTGGTTAAGCCTTTGCACCACTAATCACAGTCTAATAAACCACACAATTTTTGAAACAAAAAGGGTCCTGCCACACAAGTAGTGAATGCCCCCCAAGATGTCTAACTAGATGACATAGTCATTTCCCACTCTAGGGCCAGATTGCTATGCCCGCATTTTAAGAATGAAGTGGGAATAAACATAACATAACACAATGCTAACACTTTTACTTTTATGGCATTAATATATATCTGCATTTGCGTTGTTATGCAGAAATAAAACATAGTTACGAGAAAGATCTCGAAGTAAATACGTGGTTACAGACATAATTGAGATGTTCAGACATTTTAAATGCATATGTTTTTAACTAAATACTTACATTCTTACACCATTATGTTGATGTATTTGTTCAGACAAAGGAGAGGGTGTCATTTGTTTTGCACCTTTACTACTCACCCTTGCATGAGTAACTACACCTGATCAGTGTTTACAATAGCACGACCCTCCTACATCTTCCAGTCCTTACATCAGTTATTTACTGATTCATTGAGAAATTCAGAAAGGCAGGACTAAGGCTGCATGCACATGACATTTTTAATACTTTCTGTATATATATATATATAATATATATATATATATATATATATGCCAATAAAGCTCCTGACTAAAACACTGAGAGGGGATTCATTATTTGTTGTAGCTAGGCTTTTGGCACAACCCAAGTGAACAAATGAGTAATTAGAAATGTTTAGGTGTTTGAAGTTGGTAAACTTGTTTTTCATAGTCTAGGTTTGCGCCCAAAAGAGGTTGGGAAACTAGAAGTGAAGGAAAAATGAGGGGATTAAAGAGCTGAACCCCAAATGAAGTAACCAAATTAAAGTCCCTTTGTTGAAAAATAAGTATATTGTGGAGATGACCTTTAATAAATATGGTGCAAAAAGGACATCCACAACATTGAAACTACAGATGCTAAAATCTGGCACAAAAGTGAATAATAAAGCCCACCCTGAGTGTAAACATAGACATATACTGGCAAACAGACGCATCCCTTTTGGCTCTGTCTGACTAGTATTGTTGCATACTGTGGGAAGCACAGGATAGAAATATGCAACAGCTACCCATTTCTATCTGCCTCTGTTGAGCCAACTATATGCTCAGTGGAGGCCATTGGAGCTATGAGGGGATACATGCGATGTAATGCATCCACAGCTGCCTCTGCGAGCATACGCATTGAGAGGTTCCAGTGATGTAACTGTCGGAAACACTCTGAACATTCCATTTCTGGGGGAGAAGAGAACAGGACTAAGTATCCCACTGAATAAGCATAAAGTAGAATATGTCACAGTGCTCCTTTGTAAGTGTATGTCAGGAATCCTCCAAAACCCATCCTACAACGAAGGGTGAGAAACACAATGTGCACCTAGTATAATAGGTAGAAAGCACTGAAAGAAGCAACACTATGTTGCCCTGCGCCGACATCTATTTCATATTTAGACCATAAAGGCTCCGTTGATACATGATATCAGTGGTGTACATTCGGTGAGACAAAGGGTATAGTTGCACCTGGTCCAGGAGTATTGGGAGGACCAATAAGATATTCTTTTCCATACGGGATGCTCTTAAACTTTTTTTCTATAAACTTTTATAGAAGCTTGTACTATAGGTTGTATAAGTATATACCAAATTTATCACTCAAAATCAGGACTTGGTAAATGTACCCAGATACATTGGGGGGGAATTCATAAATGTGTTCAGGCTCCGACACTGCAGGGTGGTCACTTTAATGGCACAAATCAGTTATTTTTGGGCGCAGGGAGCAATAATGAATTCCCCCCACTGTTGCGAATTAAAGTGAGCTTCAGGCCATTTGGAAACACTAAACCACAGCATGACTTTATACAGCGGGTTATGATCCCTACTGGGGCAACGTGCCTGTAGCAGATTTCTTTCAGCATTGGCACATGAATTTATTGGCACATGCTTTATACACAATATTTATTGAATTGGAACAGAACTTAGCCGTAACTGTGACTAGTCACCACTTTGTAGAAAGATGCACAAAAGGGGGGGGGGGGGTTCTTTGTTAGTTTCCTATGTGACATTTTAACTTCATTTCACCTCAATATGTCAAAAACTTATGCCATAAGTGAAATTGGTCATAATCCCTGTATGGACACATTTGTGATGCCGACAAAACCAACAATTGCCATGTGATAGTTTAAAAAATAATCTAGGCCTGCACAAACCAGCGCATACATCGGCGGTGCAACACTTGTAATAAAATCTAGCAAGAGGCAAAAAAGGGTGGGTGGGAAGATGCAGCATAAATAATAATAATTCTTAATGAATAATTATTTATTTCTTGTAGCAACATCATATTCCACAGCACATTACATATCATTGGTAATGCAAAAAAAAGACATTACAGAGAAGCCAACAGATAAAACATGAAATATAGAGTAGGGTAGATAATGGATAAAGATTTGTAATAAGTGTGGAATAAACAGTGCATGCAGTCAGGCATATGTGCTTCAATATGTGCATGAAAAAATTCTCAAAAATTCTTATTCTCTAACCATTGTGATATGTAAAACAGAAATAAAAGTGACTACATGTTATATATATTCCATCTGAAGTTCATTATTAGTCTTCTTCTTGTGTCACACATTTTTAGTGATTAAGCCAATGGACGATCACTACTAGTTAAAGACCAAACATATATAGTGAGTTGCGGCCTGATTAAGTATAATTCATGATCCATCTGACTCCCGAAAAGAGATAAGGTAACATTTCAAAATTCCACATATTCTTCATTTTCTTGAAGCTAAACCAGTACACTTAAAAGAATATTAAATATTGCCACAAAGAAGGTACAATATAGTCTGCAAAAACAAGCCTCTATATGGTAAATGGAAACTTATAAAAGTAATGGCTTTTGGATGGAGGGAGTAATAAAAAACTGCAAAAATGCAAAATAGACTGGTACTAAATAATCAAGGTCCCCATACACCGTAGCAGATATTCCTCTGGTCTTCGCCATTCTCATGAATTCTGGCGCTAAAGCCTAAAATAACACAAGTTTATTTTCTCCCCTTATGTCTGAATTCCAAACATTGGAAAAGATAGCACTTAGGCCCCTTCCACACTTCGTTGCAGATCACGTCGAGTTGATCAGGGTGCGATTCGGGTTTTAGTCAGCGAAAAACTGACATTTTTTCATCAGAGTTCAATCAGTTTTTCAGTCAGAGTTTGTTCAGTGTCTCAGGATGAGCTCTATCTTTTCTATGGCAATTGATGCCTGAAAAACGCATTGCACTTGCATTGTACTTGCAGTGTCTCAGAGTGCAATGCGTTTTTAATGCATTTCCATAGACTTGTATGCTGCGTTTTTCAAGCGCGTGACTTGCAAAGTAGAGTATGTCGAGATTTAAACGTGCGTTAAAAAACACGGCGTGCGTGAAAAAAAAATGCAAAGTTTGAAAAAAGCCGATTGATTACAATGGGTCAGAGTGCAATGCAAGTCTGCACTTCAAAAGAATGACACAAAAAAGTGTGGAAGGGGCCTAAGATTCCATCATTTTTTGCAGAAAAATAAGGAGACCAAGCAAAAAGATAAGATATAAGCTCATACACTGGAAAAGAGGACCTTGGTGTCCCCAAAACAAGTTGTGAACCAGAAACTTTCCAAAAAGAGGCTCTCAGCTAAAACATCGACCTCAATTGATGTTTGGTGTAAAGAATATTATTATTAAGTAGAAAACAAGTGTGGTGCATTCTATGCCATGTGATGAGTGCTGCAATATACCTCATAGAATCAAGTGTATAAATAACTGTATCCAGGGCGCGGATCGTGGGTACACCCGTGCGTCTGCTGTGTGCCAGTCCCCGTCCCCCCGCCCGGACTTACTTCTCTGGCTAACGGTTGTGCTTCGAGTACCGGCGTGCAGGCGCACGCCCCTTCCTTCCAGGCCACCGCTCTCGTGCTAGGGCCACGTGCGCCGACTTCTCGAATTTAAAGGGCCAGCGACAATCCGATCAGCCCTTTATAATCCGGCACCTCCCTTTCTTCCTGGCCGTATCTCAGCATTCTATGGAACTTCAAGGTTTCCACACCTCGCTTCCCACAGCAGTCCTGTTGAAGTGATTGCCCACCAGCATTTCAGACAGACGCCTCGGGTTCCTCAGCATTTCCAGACGCCCCAGAGTTCCCATTCGCTTCCTGCTGTGCCTTAGGCTCCAGTCCAGCGTGTGTCTTCGTCTTGCCAGTGTTACCAGTGTTCCTCGTGTTCCTGCTGTCACCCAGGCTTGGACTGTTTCCTGCACATGCCTGTACCTTGGCTGCCACCGCGGGCCTCATACCATCTCCTGCAGTGGTCCAAAGGGTCCACTGGTCCACAGCTCCTTCCTCTTCCATAGAGACTTCCTTCCGGGTACTCCCAGTATCTTCTGTTGTTGTGTGACCCGTTACAGTAACCATTCTCAATGTCGATATATATAGATAGAAATAGATAGGAATATCAAGGAAAAAAAGGTGACATGTGGAATACCCTTGTTTTCACTAAGGGAAACTAACCCACAGTCATTTAAAACATCATTGAAAACTTCTATACAGTTCCTCCACAGGTCTGTAAGTTTCATAAACTTGATAAATATGCCTATTCATATTCTTTTAGCTCATGATCATTTAGCTCAGTCATGTGTGCACTGGATGCTGAGGAGAAATCAGCTCCCTCATTCAACCCTACCTTAGGAATATCTCACAGTAAGTCACACAGCCAGCGTCACATTCATTCCAAAGAAGGGGGGGGGGATAACCTGAGGTGCAGCTGAGCCGGAAGAACACGAATATACCAGACTCGGCTAAAAGCAAAGACAATGATGGATTCACAAGGCGTCAGTTTCCGGCTGAAGAGGAACAGTATAGGGATAGTTGTACTGATGTATAATAGCAATTTTCAAAAGATGGTTTAGCTAGAGTGGGTTAGTTTAATTGACATATTCCCTTTAAGTTTCAACAACAAGCTTGGGGAAACATTCTAAACATAAAAATATGAAACCCATCTCAGAGAAAATTCTATTTAATATGCCTCCACATTATGAAAGATACTCCTAATGGTTGGCTGTGTGTATTGTATTTTAGTAGCAATGTTAGAATTGATTTCCCTTTCCATATTAGCTAATAATCATATGTATCACAGTGAGAAACTAATGCGGTTCCTATTACAGTAATTTTCCAAACAAATCCATGACTTTTTCATTTTCTAGCGTCTCTGATATTTCTTTGACTGGAGCCAAATATATTATCCTCCCTTTTTGAACTTTGATTTATTGTGCAGTAGAAAGAATTTTCTTCAAAAATGCTGCAAGAGTAGTGTCTTGGGGAAGCAGTATAAACCATGGTTAATAGTTATCCAGCATTATTGCAATGTATTGTTCAAAATGACTGTATTGAGCTGCATGCTTTCTTAGTGGCTGTTTTGTATGTCTCATTGATTTTCAGCACAGAGAAAATAAAAAGGCATACAAGATTCAGTATTGATATGGGCTGGTGCTGTCTGTGCCATCAGCACAATTTATTTTGAAATGAAGTAAACACCTAGTAACTTTAGAACACCACCTGATGGTTACATGGTTAGAGATACAGAATCCCTTCTAACTGTGAATAGTACATAAAGAAAGAAGTCAATGGAGTGATTTATCAACCTGTTCTAACAAAACTTTCTAAATGCGTTAAAATGGTGCAACATTTAAGAGCTTTACAACTAGAGGGCATGACATAATAAAAGGTGTGGCCTCATATTAAAGGGGAATTATGAAAAATGCACTCTTTGGGGGGAATTATATTGGGTTTTCAAACGGAAAACTGGCAGTGTTGGGTTTTTTTTTTTACCTCTCTGCAACTCTTGCACTTCATTTATGACACTCCCGAATTGTTTCTTTTTTTGGCGCAAAAATTTGGTGTCGCTGTGAATCCACCAGTTTTCTGCCACTTCTATTTTCCCGACACATTTTGGTGCAAGTTGTGAGCCCAGTTAAAAGCTGGTCTAGGGAGTCCTAACCTCTCAGCGTGCACCAATTCATTTATTTCTTGTGCCACAACTTACAAACCACTGAAAAATATAGAACGGTTCTAGCCGCCCTGCGCCAAAATTAATAAATGCCCCTCTATGTCGTTCTGTAGCATTATAAACCAACTGATAAGAGGTGCAAACTGAGACATGGCAGTCTTAAACCAGGACCAGATACTGCTATCGGTGCAATCATCCCCTCTAGTCTTACAATAGACACATTTTGATAAATTTGCCCCAATGTTTATTATATTAATTATATGTTGCTATGGTTAATATCTGAAACGCGTTTAAAAAAAAAGTTGTTCACAAAACAATATAACATTAAGGCCAATTGTAATCCCTCCTAACAACCAATGCATATTGTGCCTACTGTCACAGTGCCTGCGCCCATGTCTGGGTCGCAGGCGCACCCGTATACTCCCACGTGGACCACTGCACTCGGTGCGGGGGGGGGGCCCGCTGCCCACACTCACCTCGCCGGGTTCCAGCCGCGTCTCCCATGGTCGTCGACTCTGTAAACATCTAGTGCGCAGCTGATTTGTGCTGTCCAGCTGCCTTCCTAGATAAATTCACAGCCCCTTCCTGTGTCCCTGCCAGATCTTTGTGCTATATGCCTGAGAGAAGCTTTCTTCCATGCCCTTGCGATTATCCTGATTCCTGAACTACCGCTACGTCCCCAACTCTGATCCTGTGCTGCCTGTTGACCTTCTGCCTGTCCCAAACACGACCTTGCCTCCGATTCTGTACTTCGCCTTGGCCGCCACACAGACAAAGTCGCACCTGTGGAACGACCTGGTGTACCACGCCGGAGCAAGGCTCTGGTGAAAACCGGGTGCCACTTAGGATCCCACCCAGGTGTCGACTTATGTCATCCGCATCGGTCCAGAGGATCCACTACCACTGATTCTGACACCTACCATAGTGTACAATAGCTTACACGTTGTATGGAACAATTATCAGTCAATATCAATTATTGCTAAGGTAAGCTGCTGATTGTGACCAAGTACTTGTATTAAACACAGGAATAGATTATTCTCAGTACATTAAATAATAATAATAAAGCTTTGTTATATAGTCCATCATATTCTGCAATTGTCGTACAGATCATGGGTACATTATAAAGTATACGCAGTAATAACATAGTCAGATGACACAAAAGAGGATGCGGGCCTGCTCGTAAGAGCTACAAGTCTATGAGGATGAAGGGTTGACACATAAGGTGAATCATCAACAAGTCCTCAATAAGTTTGGTTGTATGTTACCATATGGATTAATTTACACGTCAGGTGTCAATCTATTAGGTGGAAAATGAGGGCATGTCCTATGGCACAATATCACCAAACTGGGTAACACGGGGACACGCATGGATAGGGTGATGATTACACCATCTTCAGCTAACAATAAACAAGGAAAGGGAACCACTGGTGTATTGTGGGGGAGAGAGATTGCAAATAATGATACTCGGTGGCGACCCTATACACATGCCCCTCCTGAGCTGTGTGGATCGATCTCCAGTGTGTTATGTATGTTTCTTGGGCTTGGCACAAGCATTGCAGCCCTGATAAATGTTTAACCAATAATATTTTTGAATAAAGTTATTTTTTTTTTTAATGTCCTTGCACATAGTCAGTTTGTGTAAGTTGACACAATAAGGTGACTCGTAAAATGGTCCAGCCATTCTTTAAGTGATAGAATAAATAAATAGATAAATAAATAAAAATGCCGAATGAACAGTCACAGCAATTACTAGTAGCCAACCATTTGGATACCTTTTATAGGTTAGAAAACATAATCACATAAATGTTGTCATTGTACTGGCAAACTCTTTTTCAAATAGATAGAAGAATCATCAGAAATTGCATGGTCATGGGCACCTCTAAAAAACTATTAAGAGGATGTAGGATACACAAACATGGGGTAGCACAGCTAGTATACATGCACAGAATTGCTGTAGAGCCAACAAATGAAAAAACAACATATTAAATACAACACTGGCTCACTTAAATAAAATCTTTATTTTGTGTATGTGGGCATCTACCAAATTATAATACCTTAAGATATTACATCAAAAACAATACCACGAGTACTACAAGATCAATGTTAAAATGTGTATAGTATCACCCACACAAACCTCCTAGCCTTGCTTTACTTTAGTCCCAGGCTGCAATGATCTTTATCATGAAGCTTTACTGATAATCCTGTTCTCATGACAGCACAAATGTTAAAAGGCAATTGTCACTGGGACAAAAAAATATTTGTCTGAGACTTACAATTATAAAATATATCTGTTCCGACTTACGTACAAATCAACTTAAGAACAAACGTAGGAGCAGAGAAAGCGAAACTCCGCCCCATGGCCGAAATCCAAGATGGCGTCCCGTCAGAAGTTACAAGTTGAACTGAAATTGTGTACTGCCAATTGTTAACAGTGAATCGAGAATGTGTTTTTTTTGGTATCCTGGTACATTTAAGAAACTTGTCTTTGTGGAATACCCCTTTAAAGTTGTGTATAGATGTGTTGCTGCTAGAACTGTAGGAGTAACAAAAAATGGTGTTAAAATCTATTTCTGAGCAATTTAGTGGCAGAAAGAGAGGATCTAGAGACTAGGGTCATTCACATGGTGTCTGCGTGGGCCGACAGTACGTCCCAATACCACGTGTGCAATTGTACTTAAGGGGGGAACTGTTCAATGCAGTTGGGCTTTTTTCATGCACGCATCTAATAAAGGCGTGACATAACCCGTACCAGCAGCTAACAAGAGGCTAGACCTCTTGATGTATCCGTAACGTGGCCTGGTCAACAAGGCAAAATACACGGCACCTGATGAGTTTGCTTAACAACCTGCGAAAAAATGTTATAGGCTTAACAGGAAACTCTCTGGTGCCAGCCCACGTCTACGGATGGCGTGCCCCACCATGCCCCTCACCCCACCATGGCATGGAGGTAGCATAATCGCCAAATGTATGTCAGTCATCTATACCAGACAAAACAATGCCATTGAAAGCACTGATAAAGATCCCTAAGATTTTTATATGACTTGATAGTAAATTAAAACATATATAGTTGTAAATCTGCAGTCATGGGATACATGTGCAGATAACCTAAGACATGGTTAGTAAAAATGAAAGCAGCCATAGTTATAATTAGATTTACATATATGGCAGGCCCTTAGAACAAAGCTCGTGCAGTAGTTTTCTTCTGTGACCCAGGAAGAAAGGGATGTCTTCATGAACTACATTTCCAAACTCCTTCCCTCCAAGTGGCTAAAAAAACACAAGATGGAGGAAGGCCGAAAAGCTTCCAGAGTACATGCGTGATTAACCACGATGTAGCCCTCTAGGAAAAATGTACAGAGTGGGGGATTTAGGAGGTCTCTAATCCAAAGAACAGTCACAAGTGACGCACAGGGCCCAGCACTAGATTGGGATATTATACTTGTTATGGCTACTTGATTAAGTATTGGTCAGTGTTACAGAAGATCATCCTGTTGACATTCCAATGTCACAGAGGATGTACCCACATACAGAGGATTATTAACAGTATAATGTTGCAAAAAGAATAGTCCCAGGATTTAAAGGCTGTAAATAATAAGTTTCCTCTTATTACTTTGGCAAAGCTTCCAGTCATGGCCACTAGTGATGAATGGTTCATACTGTTAGGGCACTGTCTGCTTGGGTCCTTGACTCTATCTCCTCCTTGATGGGTGCTGGCTTCTTCATGGGCTGAACCTGTGGAGGAAACATTCATTTTGTGCACCTCCACCATATCCCTGCAAGGTTTACTAACCGGGGTGGTGGCATATGACAATGTGAAATCAAAGCTAGGATCATTTCTAATTCTAGCTTGTTCAGAGACAAAATCTAAAAATACATTAAATGGAGGAAATTGTACATTGTAAGTCTTTTTATATTGAGACCCAATAATGAGCCACTTTTCTTGCAGGTTATAGGGGAGTTTCTGCACTATGGGGTTCACACCTTTAGCAGTGTCAAGATATGTCAATCCCACCAGATCCCCTTGTAACTTTGCAACACACAACTCCATTAACAAGTCACTTAACTCCCTAAGCTTTGCATAGCCTTTGTTTGCTATTTTAGAAAAGTCCTCAATTCTCTTGAACAAGGCATTTTCTATGACTTCTGGTGAGCCATAGCATTCATCCAGTCTATCCCAGACCTTTTTAAGACCAATGTCTGGATAATATACATTAATGTCTCTGATTCTTTTAGCGTGTTCAGCGGACTTGCTTCCTAGCCAATTTACCAAGAGATCCAATTCCTCACTAGATGACAGATCTAAGTCTCTGGTAGCATTTTGGAATGAAGCTCGACAAGCTCTATAATTTTCAGCACGATCGCTGAACTTGACAAGTCCTTGTGTGACCAGCTCACGTCAAACAAGGAACCTGGCAAAGTCCAACGCTTGATTTGCACTGGACCTGGCTGGTGGTGTATTGTCAGAGTACATGTATGGTGTGCAACCATACCTGCTAGAAGTCTCTAGTTTTGTCCCAGCTGCGTAGTAGTGTTCTGAAGCGAAGGGCATCTCTCGCAGCTGGAGTGGGTTTTTGACCTTCTGTTCTGGAGAGAAGTGGTTGTAGCTTGCTTTACCTGGATGCATATCTTCTTGTTTGAAGCAAGGAGACTTTCTGGTGGTCCGAATAATCACGGTGGCTTGGCTTGTTAAGATGCTCCTCATCAAGTTGTGAATAGTAGTCGTCGTCTGACTTGGAATGTTGATAGACGTATTGTAAGGTATGTGATTCTGGATCCTGGTGTTCAAGCTCCGGCGGGAGATACTTCTTAGTTTCTGGAAGTTCTAATGATTCTAGAAATTCTGCTTCTGCTATGGCGGCTGCTGTCTCTTTCTCAGCAGCAAGTTTTTCTAGGGTTGCTTGAAGGCGTGTTTTCTCCATACTCAGGGAAGCTTCTCTTAACCTGATCTCTATTTCCTGCTCTGCGAAGCTGGATTTCGCTTTTGCCGCTTCTGCTTTAGCGCGGGCAATGGCGGCGGCTTCTCTGATTGATGTCCTGTTAGAGCCACTTGTCATGGACCTTGTCTTGACCGAAGATGCTCTACTTTGAGACATGGTGCGACTGTTTGGAGACTGTTGCGATATCCGTATCCAGGCTCTGCGTGGATAATGGCGGACTCCGTATAGTCTGATCTCAAGAGCTTGTAATTAGCAGTTGTTTCACTATACTGTCCTCTTACACGTTAGCACAGTGTGTAATCTGACATGTAGCTAAACCTCCCTGTCCTCTTAAGAAAAGACTGTAGAAAACTGTAAATCTTCTCTTTATTGATAGCAGACAGGAAAAGGTGAAACTATAGGATGAATAACAGTGGTATTCAGAATACATCAAATGGTATGGTACATGGAATAGAAAATCTGTCATTCACAACAACATGAGGTAATACATCACTCATACTAAGCATAGAAACATGTCAGCATATACATGGATAATGTGCTCACCAACTATGCTGGAACAGGCTGTTTGTAGTGAACATGAGGTACAAACAAGTCATATGAAGTGGCTCCTCACACTCACACACATGTGGAAAGATGACTGCTGTTATTACAGACTACAGTAACAAGCAATACCCACAATTTCCCATAATGCTTAGAAGATTTCCCATAGTGCATTAAAACTTCAAGCTAGGAAATGCGCTAAACCACCAGTAGATGGTGCTGTTACCAACCCTACACTCTTTTTAATACATCTTTAGTGCTGAGTTTTTCTTCTAACCTGAATTGAGGCTTTATGAGACTGTAGAAATTTGGGAAATAGTGGAGATCTTCAAGTTTTCTTCCAGTGGCATGTCATTCCTCCTCTCCATGGTGGTTGTGGGGTCCAGTCATTGTCTCCAATGTTGTTTCCCTTGGATGATCTTTATCTTGTGGTTCTGTAAAACATTTTTGTATAATTTTTTTTAACATTTAAAATGACGGAAGACTACTCTCCCCTACAGACTGTTAAGTAGTTTTTTGCATAATCTGATGGAGCTTTCCTTACAATTTGTTGATTTGTAATTCTGAATGTAAATATGAATGACTTCAAAATTGATGTCACAACAGCATCTGAAATACTGCTTCAATCTACAGTGATCTTCTTCCTAGGTATTACATGGACCTAGACGTGTCAAGAGTGTTTTAGTTTTTTGTAAGTATGAATAATGCAAATAAAAATGGTACGCTGTTCATATACCTCATTGAAGGGACATCAGAATAGCTGTGGTAGATGTTTATTAACCTCCCTGTGCCGAAGTGCAGTCATCCTGTTTTAGTTGTCTAAGCAGGTCACAGTTTCAGAGAAATAAGCTTTTTAAAGATTGTAAATGACCCTTGGCCTGCGGCTCCGCACACAGCAATCAGTGACATGTCAGTGTTGACATCACCAGCCCTCCCTCTGCAGTTCTCGTGTTAGGCACGTTCTAACATTGCATCTATACAGTCTGCTATGATCGTGCATACGCGGGAACTCCAAAGGGAGAACCAGTAAGATCACACCAGCCTCTGACACTGTGTGGGCGGTGCCAACCGGGCTGTGGGCCATGAATAATTACTAATCGGCAGAGTCCTTAGATTATCAGCGTATTGTTTGCTTCAGGATTTAACTCCCGAACATTTTACTAATATCTGACACATAGAAAAGGAGGATAGATCAGAGTCATGAGATGGATATAAATTCCCATGAAAAACTCACCTCTTGCTCCCTGCTCACCCAGAAAAAAAAATAAACGTCCACATCAAAGGGCTATAACTTCGACTGTGGCACCTAGAAACACACTTTTTTCCCCTATGAAATAGGAGAACTCTTCTTTCAAATCATCTAAATATTTCTATGGAGAATTTGTGAGGATTGACCTCAGGAGTGCTGCACCTCACAGATAATGAAATATTGGGGCAGAGTACTTACCCGGTCCCCTTCCGATCCCGGCGCAGCGCGTTTGCGCTGGAGTGTGTTGGTCCGGCCGGGATTATTAAGGAGTCTCGTTCACCAGGTGGCGCTATTGCGCTAAGTTCCGGAACGCACGGAATAACACGAGCCGGGGAGTGAGTGAGGTAAGTGCAAGCCCGAACACTTTTTATTTTTAAATGCGGCGGTTTTTTCCGAACCCGTCGGACGCAAATCGGAACTATTCGGGTAACAATGTCGGGAAAACGCGATCGGGCCCTAGTAAATGACCCCCTCGTACTTTAATTACTAAATTATTATAAGGGATAATATGACTAATATTCAGCTTTAACCTCTCCATCAGAAAAATCTCAAACACTCTTGCTCTCTGATTACCTTATATTTTGTGATCATTTATTTGAGTGAAACAATGAACATTTGATCCTCTTCACCTTATGTCATAGTTATATGTAACAAACATGTGCTGAATAAAGTTTATTTCATACCATCCTCTTTATTTTAAACCCCTGTTCCGATGTACCCATTCTTTCGCGGAATGGTGTACAATTCTAAAATGTGACTTTGTTATCTCATTAGCTCGGTTTATGGATATATAGGTTTTATTGGGGTTCTGTTGTGTAAGGGAGGATACATAATTATACCTGTGTGAAGCTCAGTGCAATTTTCTGCCAAAAAATGTTTGGTTTAACATTCCCTTTGCTGCATATTTAGGTGAATACACATATGGGGTAGTAGGATCTCCCTCACATCTTACTGTTTTAGGACGTATATGCTTTTAGTATAATGGATGGGAAATAGTTTAGAGGAAAATATTTATCTTTTCCTGGGCTACGGTAGTGTATGGTGCCAAGTATGCTGCACCCACGCCCGTACGGGCGTGAAGCCCATAGAAGTGTATGGGGACGTATATCGGCCGCATATACGTCCCCCATTACTTAGGAATGCAGCAAAATGTACAATCATGCTGATTGCTACATTTTTCTAACCCACTCTCTTCATGAACTTAGATTTTCATTGTGGAATATAGACTGTGCCAGACAGATTTGAAGTACGGCTTCATTTAGGAGCACATCATCCAGCCCTCCAGGCATAGTAAAAACTTAGCAAACTAGATGCGCCAATTTGGAATTTTGATCTAAAAAGCTTGCATATTATTCTCCATTGCAGACATGATCTCGCATCGCTGATTTATCAAGGTCTAAGCACTATTGTTAATTCTGAGTGCAAAACCACGTATTTAGAAGTCCTGCCTAATGATAAACCTGCCCATCCTACTGTATTGCTTTTATTGGAAATGACATGTCTGCTAGTCTAAACTTCATCTGTTGGCTTCTGCAGTCTCTTTGGTTTATTCATATAATAATTTCTGGTCGGCTATCACAAACATTAACTCCAAACATTTTGTGCATTGAGTTTTACAGTAAGGTTAATATTCCTCAGGCAAAGACTACTCTGTAGAAATTCATTGATCAGGATGATGTAAGAAAATATACATTCTTCCTCCTGCTTCTCATCTCATCGCCGTCCGCTCTGACGCAGGATAATCAGGGCCTTCATCACTTTTCACGACTTATTTGTGTTGCCTCCTTAGCAATTTATTTGCGTAAAACAAAGTGCCACTTCATTTTAATGTGTCGCTGGCTTTCGTAATCGGAGAAGGTGAGAGTGCTCATTTAAATTAAGTCATTCATTATCTACGATGACCATTCATTTCGATAAAGAGGATTTCCATCGCAGGCCAAAGCCCATTCTGTATACAAAAACCTCTGTCTGCAACGTGCTAACTGTACACTCTCCTAATACAGGCAGTCCCGTGGTACGTAAAGGAATAGGTTCTGGAGGTTTGTCTTAAGTCGAATTTGTATGTAACGGAACTGTATCTTAAAATTGTAACCCCAGACAAATTTTTTGGTCTCTGTGACAATTGGTTTAAAAATGTTGGATTGTCATAAAAACCAGGATTAACAATTCGTTCTTGCAGCATCTTTTAACTGTTCAGATGTTATTGTACTAGGACTAAGTACAGTAAATTACCAATTGCCAGTGGTCCATTTGTACAAGGGGTCATCTGTAAGTCGGCTGTTCTTAATAGGGGTCCCTGCCCCAATGAACACAGGTCAAAAACAATCCACCAGAATATACTTTTTGTGAGTTTACCAAGCACCAAACCATAGCTTGTTCTAATACATGCTGTTGATACTGGACAATAGGGCTATTTGTACTATATGAAAAAAAATAATGTGACTATATTACAACTTAGTTATGGCCTTAGTACCCTAAATATCACTTCTGTACTATGGGTCTTTGAACTATCGTGTTTCTCATTTACTTTTACCTATGGGTCCCTTGTCACTTTCTTAAGTGTCAGCATTGACCTGCTTCCACTACAACACTATGGAAGTGTCACAAATTCCCAAGCACAAGAGTTCAGGATCTCCGGCACCCCATTTGCCACCTCCGGCCTGAACATTTTCCAACATTCCCATAGATTTGAATGGCAGCAGAGAATGATGATTCCATCTGCTACTTTATTCAATTAGTGAGAATATGACCCCATTCTGTCATCAGTGGGAGTCCATTCTCCTGATAAGAGGATCCCCACAGTCTGACCCCCACTGATCGGATTGTTATCCCTATCCAGCATATTCTAAATCATACATACTACAAAATGAAATATTAAAGGGTATTCCATTTCAGCAAATCACTGTTATTTTTCGGAGAAAATTATCACATTTTTCCAATATACTTTTTAATCAATCATCACAGTTTTCGATAATGTGAGTAATTGATACAGAAAGTTATTGGGAAATTGTATATTACTTTCATTATATTAAGAATAACATATATGCTGAAATGGGAATACCCCTTTAACATAATTTTATAATTCACGATAATCATTTATTAGACATATTTAAAAGTAAATGTTTTTATGTAAAGACTGCATTGGTTGTATAGTATTTCATAAATTTTCCTTTCATGCTTTTCTGGCAGCATTTTTGGATTATTATCTGTGAAGATGATGTTGTAGCAGGTTGAGTCCATTATATAGGCACTTTTGCACAAGCTGATAATTGGCCAAACAAGTGTTCTGAAAACCTTTGTTACAATCAATACCCATAGAAAAGGCCTTGTCTGGTTAGAACACAGTCATTGGCTTATCACTTTTTAATAATGGGCCACCAAAATCATGTTGTCGGGCAGCACATCTTCCACGTAAACCGCTTGTGTGGGTCCAACAATATGCATTATCCATTTAAATATGTGCCCATCAACACTGTTATAATGGCAGGGCAGCATCAAGGTGCATCTACATGTTCACGTTTGAAATAGAAATGGAAAATCACAATCATTGGGAACAAACAATTCATAACACACAATTAAATGTGTGCTGTTCAGACAAAGTTTTACAGTATGCCATGATTATACTGTATATAATAACAGAGACGTTGAACAATCCCCGAAGCTTCATTACGTGCTACATACACCTTCTGAAATGAGAGAAGGGTAGACATCATCAATAAAGCGTCTGCCAATGTTTTCCCATTCTTGTATTAGTCTATCTAGTCCATGTCCTGCAATCGGATAACCATTGGCTTATATCACCGTCTTTTGCTGCAGAATGATTTTATAAAGCCTGCTGGCGTCTAATTTCTTAACTTATTGTCTGCAGAGCTTCAGAGACGTGCAACCACTAGTTTTGCATTTTTTTTTGCTATACTGTATATGTATGGGATTTAGTAAGAACATCAATTTCCCTCACGTGAACAATCTACCAGTGATTTCCATACTGCTATGACTTGGCAAAGGAAATGAAAGAATCAATAAGGTGTGGATCTTATTTCTTTTTTCTAGATCAATTCTATCAACCCATCTAGGAGTATATCACTGTTACTTACATTTTCCACGTATGCTTTTATAGTTGCAATAATGTATTATAGCAGTAAATATGCGTAGATACACATACTTCCAATGGAAAATATAATATTGCATGAATCTTGCTAATATATATATATATATATATATATATATATAATATATTACTGTATACAGTACTCTCAATGCATCCTAAACTGTTAGGAGGTAAGCTATAAAGGTGTCAATTCTGTAGCACCTTGCACCATATTATAAATGCTATGTACCACATATATACCACCTAAATGTTTTAGACACTTAGGGGGCATTTATCAGGACTGGCATACAAGCCTTGAAATTATCACAATGCCCTGTGAGCCATCAGGATTGCAATCATTTGCCCTCAAATGCCATGTGGGTATAGGGGGGAGGGATGAAGGGGAGTTCAGTCGCGAGGTGAGTGGGGCATTCATGACACGTCTTTGCAAGTTGAACGCTCCTTGGCAAAAGGTTTAATCTACACCAGCCATGGCCTAGCATAGCTTTGTTCACAGAGTAGCCACCACCCAAATAATCAACAGGCTGGAGCCTCCTGATGTACATGGGGCATAGCCATATAAAACAAGTTTGCACAAAAAAAACACACCAGTGCATTTTTCAGTGGGGTGCATGATACATATATAAAAATATAATATATTTGATAAAAGCATCAGCCCCTGCTCCATGAAACTCTGACCACCTTGAGGGTCTCATTCCAGTGATACCATAAAAGGTCTTTTACAATAGAGTCAGCAATAGGATACCTGAAGTATGGAGAGGGCCGTGCTTCTCACATAGCTCTCTTTATGGCAAGAAGCTGACATAATGTATAATTTTTGTTCAACTTCTCTCTGATAACAAATCAATGGCAGTCAGAAGAGTAAAGCGATGGAGTAAAACCAGACTGTTTAGCTGATGCTAAAATCTAAGACAGACTAAAAATATATCTTGCACCATAAGTCTGAGAAACTCTGTGCACCATGTTCCAGGGAACCCTTCTATGGAGAATAATAAAAAAGTAAATAATGTCACCTACCGACCAAGGTTTAGGAGCTTGAGGACATCTTATCAAATAGCCTCTACATTCTCTTCTAAATTCTCATAGCAATCTTCTGAACAATATCTCTGCAGTGAGCGTGTGTTGTCCCATCTAATTGGTGAAGCCCATCCGGATCATCTGAAAGAATAAATGAATTGACCTCTTTAGCCATCTAGTTATATCATATCTAGAGAATGCTGCTAATGTTTCCTTCATTAGTGCTGAATGCTTAAACTTCATGCCCCTAGTAATTCACTCATACATTCATTCCATTCATAAATAGCAGCCGCATAGGAAGAAAAACCTATAGGGTATTAATGGTTTTAGGAATCAAAAGAATAAATCAACATTTAACTTATTTAAAAGTAGTCTCATTACTTATCAATCCTTTTCAAGAAAGACGCCTATAGAAACAAGCTGACTAATCAAGCAAGTAATAGAAGAATCTATATATATCCTATACAGTATAGACTTTAACTGAATTAATTCTTAAAGGGCAAATGAGAAAAAGTGTCAATTTTGATCTGTCAGAAATACTGTGCAAAGTCTTTTATTTTAACCTCAAACACTTTCGCAAAATACCAAATCTAATCAAATTTAGCACTACTTAAAGATTTTTAACCCTTAAAACTTTTATTGCATGACTATTCAAATGGCATTTTGCTCAGTTATTTCTAGTAAGTGAAATATCAAATCAGTGCAAGGGGGTTATACCATTAATTAGGCCCCTTTTTTTGGTCATCAATACTAGTGTCAACTAGAGACTAAACCAATGTAGTAATTTTATGTGTGCATATGTTCATTATATCAGAAGATCATGTTTGCTGAATTTCCACTGTACATGTTACTTAATGCTTCTTCTAATGGATAGATAGATATCTTAATTATCATAAAAGATCAGGAAAAATAGCTCGGATAGATAATAAAGTAGAAAAGCAGCGGATCAGATAGTTTTCGGGAAGAGAAGTGTCATCACCAAACATATGCAGGTTTCAACAGTCTTATCAGCATGCTTTTATGAACGTTGCATATTTTTGTTAAATTAAGCACGCCATTCTTCACCAAAAAACTAAGGAGTGCTGCTACTTTTCTTCTTAATATAACAGATTGGTGGGATCCCGGCAACTTGGATCATGAGTTGCGCACCCATATCTAAGAGACCCTGGGTAATTACAGATACTATAGTTAGAATACTATATATATCATATAAAGAGAACAATAATTTTAGTTAAACTTAAAAAATATAAATATGTAGCAAAACAGTGATTTTTTTTTTTGCCCATAGCAACTAACACTAAACTAGTCATACTTGAAAATAATGACTATTGGCAAACATTTTTAATTCATATATCCAATAGTAGAAAAGGATATAACTTGTCCACCAGTCAATAAGACATTATGAACTGGATAACAAATTTGCTCCTAGGGAACTGAAGATGACATCATAGACTGTATAGCGGGAAGGAAATGTTCTATATATATTGAAAGCATCAAATACCTTCATATTATAATCCACATACTTTAGTGGAGTCAAAATACTCACTGGCTTCACACGTTTGTTGAGTCTGCCTCATCATAGAAGTCCTGTGGTCACTGATGGGGCTCTTTGTCCAACCACTTCTTTGACATTTTTTTCTTTCTCAGCTACTGACATCAAGAAGCTCAAGTCTTCCACAATGAATCATTTTTTTCATTATCTACAGGATAAAAGCCTAACTTGTACTGTTTCTTCCTGACTAATAACAGCAGAAATGAGTGTTGGTGGTTAAACAAATTTATTCCTTTACTAGTTCCTTTGCTTACCGTATCCGCCTCAGCAATCTAAGGGGAAATGATGAGAACAGAAAGGCATGGCAGTCTCCCCAGAGTTCTTAGTTATTTAGTTATCTCTCAATAAAGGCGGGGCTGACACGTTGCCAACAATGATCATTAATCCTCAACACAAAGTATATCTGCTTCTAAAGCTATGTTTGTTAGGAAAAATACTGTCTGTATCAGGCAATTGGGCAACATATAGCTTACTCAGTGCACGTTGCATCTCCACTTAGACAAGTTGTCTTTTAATTAATATATATTTATGATACTTTACATTGAGACAACAGATATTATAGTAATGTTCTGCATAGACAATATATATTATCCCTGGAGCACAATTTCCGCACAATTTGACACTTACTATGCAAATGATGTAAAAGTACGGACACTTACCTGTTCTTCCAGTGGTCTCTTACACTTATATTCTGTTGTGAGAGGCTTGTCTAGAAGGAATAAATCAAAAATATATCAAAACTCATTACTGTGGTTCCACAGTTACATACAAACTATGACATGCAGCATAATGGCTTTCTACAACAAAAAAAAAGTGGTTTATTACTTTAAGATTTGTGTTCCTGCAAGGGATTTTAGTTGGATTACTGTAATCGTTGGATTATAGAGAACATCTGAGCTGCATTCTTTTCATATACATTCCTGTTACATCTTCTAAAGGGGAATACACATTATAATTAATATGTAACATTCGGCCCATAAACACTATGCAATACATGTAAATTACCAAAAGCAGCAAAAAAGAAGAGTCGAATTACCTTGGTACTGTCTGGTTTTGGAAACACCCATGAACAAAACATATCAATCAATAAGGGCACGAAGGGAAATACAGATTAAGGGCCATTTGTCAACAAGACCGTGTCCTTGTCCAACCTGCTTTATACTAACATGCAATGACTTCTATCGTCTGTATTGAGCTATAATTGATTTTATCAGAAGAAGGGCTGTAGCTAATCTTTGGGTAAAGATAATATGAGCTGGATCTGCCACTGCAGTACTGCTGGAGTATAGTTTGCCAGAGCCACAGGCTGTCCAGCAATTGTAGTGCTGAGTTCCTCTGACTAGTGCGCTAGTGTAGGCGGCGACCCAACCATGTCGATCAGATCAGCTGTATCATGCGTCAGGGTGGGTTCTGGAAGACCAGAGAGGTGGAGCGGTCGCATTGCCCTACAGTCTCATAAAAAGCCTCAATTCAGGTTAGAAGAAAAACTCAGCACTAAAGATGTATTAAAAGTGTCACAGAGTAAACAACTGCACAGTTAGATTATGTTACACCAGTTTACTAAGTCTCTGCTGGATGATGAGAAATCTAGTGTAGTTTGTGTAGCATGCCAATTAGGGGGCGTTCCGGTGCTCAGTCGAAGCGTCCGCCAGATTATCATGCAAATTCCGACAGAATTGTGTTGCACGCCCTGTGTTAAAGGTGCACCAAAAAAAAAGTAGTGCACTCTGTCGGAGCTGCGCAGCGAGCACCAGATTCATGAAGAACGTGCTGCAGAAATACTGATTCTGGGGCCCCCTGCATTTTACACAGGCAAACTGCATTTAGTGTAGTTTGTACTGTGGTTAGTAAATGTGCCCCACAGGCTGTGAGGTCATGCCCCCTTTTCCGGGGTAATGTCCCTTTTGCCATAATAGTAAGAAAAGTTTCAAAAGCAGTCTAAAATTCGTTTTTTATTTTGCAGAAAATGATGCCAAAGAGAAGGAAACTTTGATAACTATAATGAAAACTCTTATTGATTTTGTGAAAATGATGGTAAAATATGGCACAATTACACCAGAGGAAGGAGTCAGTTATTTGGGTAAGCAGCAGATGTTTAATTCATTTATTTCTTTGTTTTTCTGACCATACTGATAAAAGAAAAGAAAAAACATTTTGCAGTTTTCACACTGGTCAACGAAGCATGCACAATAGGCAAAAAATTGTGTAAAAATTGTGTTCTATCATTTATAATACTGAGGACAAGGCCCACTATGTAACCACAATTCGCTAACCATTCAAATGTAGCCATGATGTAAGTCAAAGTTTCAGACAATGCGGCAGATTTATCAAGTGTCTGAAAGTCAGAATATTTCTAGTTGCCCATGGCAACCAATCACAGCTCGCCTTTAAAATATTCATGAGCAATGGTAAATTGAAAGCTGAGCTGTGATTGGTTGCCATGGGCAACTAGAAATATTCTGACTTTCAGACACTTGATAAATCTGCCCCAATTAATCCAGATATAGTGCAGTTTCAGCGCTGTGTTGGTTTCTAGGTGGGGGTTGTTCCTAGGTGTCATGGATTCTGTATACTTTTCTGTACCTGGATGATTAGACATAAATTGATTGTTGATAAACTGTCCCTAAAAATACACTGTGCCTTGTAAGGCATCCTGAAATGTTATAAAGTTACTCCCTATTAAACCCTAATATATTCATTTTTATCATCCAAACACCCCTCATGGGTTATATCATATAAAGACCCCTCATGGCTATATTATATACAGTCTCCTTATTGGTTATATTATATACAGCCCCCTCATGGTTATTTTATATACAGCCCCACATGATTATATAAAATGCAGACCCCCCATGGATTAATGCAGCCTGGGGCCCTCCTCATGATTAATATACAGCCCCTCACACCCTCACAGCCCCTCTTCCGACTATGGATTAATTATATGCAGCTCCCCTCACCCCCTATGCATTATATGCAGCCTTGCCTCACCCAACCATGGACTAAATGTGGTCAGTAAAAAATAAAAAACACTAATACTTACCTCAGTCCTCAGGTCAATCAGAACAGTGCATCATTTATAAGGGTAATAGAAATAAATCAGTACCAAATGGAATGATGCAGTTTATAAGTAATATATGTAATAATATTAATGTAAAAATATTCTTAAAGGGAACTGTCACCACATTTTCACTGAAATGACGCCTTTTTCTTAGCTAAAAATTGTTCCACTGAGATTCCCATATTTTCAGCTTTATAGTTTTACTGGTATCTAAGCATAGCTATAGCAAGTCACGGTGGGTGTGGCTCCTCGGCTGAATCCAGCAGCTCCTCTCCATCATATCTCTCTATATCCAGCTGTAAAGTCATGGACCAGGGTGACATCATCACAGGTCCTTAACATTAGAATACTGTACACCAAGCATATATCTCAAGAAATCACAGATATTGTTATCACATGAAATCACAGCAACCTGCATGGAGAGGAGTAGAAAATCCATGCATGATGCTGTGATTGTATTATGTGGTCAGATGTAAATGTTCATGGGGTATAGTTTGATAATGTTTGATAATGTAATAAGTAGCTTAAGGACCTTTGATGATGTCACCCTGGTCAATGACATTAGGCCACGCCCCCATGACTGCTCCAAAGCTGCATAGATATAGCTAAAAGCAGGGTGTCAGATTAGTTACTAGGGCTCTATAGGAACAACTGCCACGACCTTGTAATTTGATGGTGAACAGGTGACAGGGGCCTTTAAAACCTTTGTGCCATATAAATGAGATGACAAGAAATTAATTGCACCATCAAAAAACCTAAGCTGCCGAATAAATTGAAATGATTTTTTATGCACTAGTCCTTTGTAAGTTTAAGTATCTAGGGCAGCTGGTTTATTCTTGATAGATAAGGGTTTTAAAGTCTTTTAAAAGATAAATTTCCAAGATAAATGTATAACTTAGATCAAACATGCTCTCTGATATAAATCTTTTTATAGCATGGATAGCTCTTTTTCATCTCCAAGATTGAATTATAAAAAGAACTGCGATGTATGTTGCTTGGAAGGAAAATGTCTAGACATGTTTAAAATAAAGAATAAAGACTTGGCCCTGGGCCCACCCTTTAAACCATGAAATCTGGCAATGGGGAAAATATCACCTATTTTAAAAGAAAATTTCATTTTTAATTTAACATACACTTTATAACTAGTATTCCAGTCCAAGGACAGTATATAAACCCAACCTTTAAAAAGTAATGAAAAACAACACCATATTACGAAAATATATCAATATTTATTGGATAATTATCATGGACATGGGGAAATAGTCAGCGGCTCTGTGAATTCTAAAATTATCCCCTGCCACTCTGCATTGTTATCTGTGAATTGAATCAGCTGAGTGTTCCTGAGTTGAGCTAAGTCAGGCTACAAACCCCTACCTCCTCAGTCCTCTTGTAAACACACCTATGCACGCATTCACCCCTTACACACTTCCTGTCATATCATTCAAACCCATATCCGTGCTGCAGCTTAGCAGGTGCTATGTACAGGAGGCGTGCAGGCGTTGTGTGCAGGAGGCGTGTAAGAGTGCAGAGGTGTGTACAGAGCGGGCGGAGGTGTGCAGGGGGGCGCTGTTGTACGAGGCGTGCCGGCGCTGGTCAGGAGGCGTTGGCAGCGCTGTGTACAGGAGGCCTGCAGGCGTGTGTACAGGAGGCGTGCAGGAGGTGTGTACAGGAGGCGTGCGGAGGAGGGTTGTCGAGGAGGCGTTGAAGGAGGTGGTGTACAGGAGGCATGCAGGGAGTGTGTACAGGAGGCGTGCAGGGAGTGTATACAGGAGGCGTGCAGAGGGTGTGCACAGGGGCGTGCAGGGGTGTGTTTAGAAGAGGACAGGAGGAGGAGGGGGTGTTGTAGCCCGACTCAGATCAGGAACCACCCGGTCGACTTAATTCACAGGATTACAATGTACATTTTATTATTAAGAGGAAAAACTGACTCATTTCAATCATCATGCAGAGCATCTCCATACATATGAATGAGGGTAGGACCTTGTCTGGGGGACGATGGTTCCTTTAAATATGAATATATATTTTGCCATCCTGTTACATATAAACAAACAAATTAATAATAGATGAAAACCGCTCTTCAGGGCGGCTGCACCTAACACTAACTGGAAATTTGCATGGTGAATTGAGAAATCTATCTTTAATTAATAACTTTAGTGGCTTAAACTACACCTAGGTGTAAAATCTTGAGCAATAGTGAACATTCTTTGCACATCTAGTTAGATATGGGGAGAATTTATAACATTCCTTTCTCTTATTTGCAATTCTTTTGCAAATTTTTGGGTGCCTTGCTGGAATTGTGCCTATTGGGGGACTTTTTCACCGACCTAACAAGGTTTAAAATGCATCAAATCTTGCCAGATAATGTTGCCCCAAGTAAGCTGAGGTAACTAAAAGGCGGTTGTAAACTTAGAGTACAACATATTTCTATCTACATCAGCTGCTGTGGATAAGTTAGGGATATTACAGACTAAGTTTACAGAGTCTAGTAACTATTGGTTCCTGTAAGTAAAGGTATGGAACCTTTTCTTCTTCTCTTGCTTTCTGCATATAGTCAGTAAAAAAAAGCTTTATTCTTATTAAACATTGGAAAAGACTAGGACCAGGATGACCATGCAACAATAGAACACTGTTGTCATCCAGCTGTTACAATGGGGAATATTATCATACATTGGTGGTCCTAAGGCAGTGGTGGCGAACCTATGGCACGGTTGCCATAGGGGCACTCAGAGCCCTTTCTGTGGGCACCCAGGCCTTCACCCCAACACAGAGTTGCCAGTAGGCTCAAGGCTTCCTCTTGTAGTCCAATACAGGCAGGACTTGCCATTTTAAAGCGACATCCTGGCTGCCAGGTTACAGCAGGAACAAGAAGGTGGGATAGAGACAGGTTATTGTTGGATCTCCTACTCTGGGAACCCTGATTCTTCCTCTTCAGGAACCCTGGAGGAAGCTAAAATCCAAATTTCCACCATCTTTCTATTGTATTGGTGAACTCATGAGCCAATACGATTGAAACCTGTGATAAGCAGGGATCAATAAGTTGCTGCTTAAATTGCCATGTTGGCACTTGCGACATATATACAGGTTTTGGGTCTTGGGCACTCTATCTCCAAAAGGTTGGCCATCACTGTCATAAGGTATTTGAAGACTGTGCTATCCTCACAGACAAACTATGCCAGGCCAGGACATAGTTTTGTTTTAAAACAAGTGAACATCACAGGACTAATCGCTATTCTTACAGTCCGCACAAAATGTGATTATTTCAGCGCTTCTTCACCACAAACTGATAAGAAGCACTGATAAATTTCCCTATTGTGTCTATATAGGAAGGATGAAAACAGCTAAAATTATGCACATAAACCGTTATATTGCTGCGGTTCATATAATAATGGTGGATGATGTAAAGATATATACACGAAGAAGAATACTGCAGATCATATAATAACGTATATAACACAGGGTGCCAGTGAGGAGACAATCTTAAAAGTCCCTTACAAGATGAAAATAGGTAATGGATACGTCTAGGACATTACATAGAAGGATATTGAATTTATTTCAGCTCTTAGAATTACAGATAGAGTGTAATTTATACCATGTTCATAACCAGAAAAATACTACAAACATGTGCGGCAGCTGTTACTAGGATCTGAATGTCACTAGGATAACTCTACATGTTTAGACTACGCAGCAATATTTTAATGATCCACTAAAGCTCAGGTCTTTCAAGTTCCCTTGTCAATTTATTTTGTACAGAGAAATTGTGATCTAAACAATAAATAGCAGGCAGAATAATGTAGGATGGATTGCCTTGTGAATTGCCCTTCCCTAACTTGGTTCTTTTATTCTATGCATGTATCTGTCTGATAAATATTTATGTACGTAGAGAGGCTATCAGTCTCTAGAAAACTGTTCTGTACAGGGAAGATTGATGTAAAACATAATTTGCATTTGAGTTTTCTTCTTAGATTACTTTGATATATGTTCTGCTTTAGCACACATGTAAGAAATGAGTGGAGACCCCAGTGTTCTTTTTGAGGCCAAAATAAGATGTGAAGTTAAAGGATTCTTTCTGGAATGTAATAATTTAGCTACAAAAGTTTAACTATAGCTGGTCCCCAAAGCTCTCCACTTCCTGTGTGTCTCCTGACAACGCAGGAAACAACAAAGAGAAGGCCAGTAGCCAATCAGTGGGTGAGTAATTCACTGCAACATTCACTGATTGGGATTGGCTTCCCTAGCATTTTCTCTCAGACCCAAGCATTTTCTCTCCAGTTTGGGACAAAGAAAACCAATGTCTCAAAGCCTCTCACTCAGCTAAACCAGTTCCCTCACACTGAAGAGACGTAACATGTCGAAACAGCGCACAGTATAAATTTTAGAATCTGCTCCTTCTGGAATAGATATACTGGTTCGGCTTCAACCGCATCATGTATAACGCTTCCTGAAAGTGATTCTTAAAAAAATGTTAAGGAGGCTGCCTTACAGGATAGCAAAAAGAGGTAATGTTTTCCTTGTGCCAATCCTGGAAAACTATTAGCAATTTCCCAGAATCCCCTAGTGGAGCATCAATGGCTATAAGTCTCCACACACCGGCAAGGTGGCCTGGCAAAGTCTCCTTAACGAGAACTCTTATACCCAACCCTGTGTTTTTATGCAGAGCCATCACCAGTTAAGGGCATTGGCTGAGATTTAGTAGTTTTACCTCATTATAGCGACTTTTTCTATATCTTTGCATAGATTGACATAATTTCAAGGAGTTATCAACTTGCAAAAATTAAAACGATTATCAGGGGCTACCCGACTACCATTGCAGAGAATAAATGCATTTGATCGCTGTGACCACTGATTTTGAAATGACCCACATTTATTAAAGTGTTTGCGACAGTTTTCTGTCTAAATTTCACTGAAAAGAACATGCTAAATGCTGGCACATGTATTTATAAAATGTCTGCGCAGTTTTGTGTTGCGGCTGCACTGTGTCCGACAAGACACAAAAAATGTGCACCTAAAGGGCGTGTTAGTGCTTAGTCTGAGTTTCCGCCACATTTATTACTGATGTGCGCACAATGCTACAGCATGACAAAATTCACCAAAATAAAATGGCGCAAACTTCCTGAGCGATTAATGAACACTGTGCACCAGTCTTGATGAATCTGGAGCACTTGCACACTCCACAGGCAAACTGAACATAGTGTAGGTTGCACTAATTGATAAATGTGGGTCATGTCATCTTCAAAACAATATGGTATGCATCACACACATAAGGAAAAGTGAGAAGCGAATGCTTCTGACCCCCTTATAGCAAACTTTTTATTATAAGATTCTATACAGCAATGGTAATCAAATAGTAGTGTTCAAGAAAAACAATCCTAACTTTTTTCTTCTAAGGAAAGAGAAAATCCTGGATTAGTTCTTCCAAGATTTATTGTAATGTCCATTTTGGCTATCAAAGCTTTTTCTTGATCAGATGAAGTGCTTGATGCGTGAAACAGCTGTCCTTTTAGTGATATTCACCAGTCCTCCTGCTAAATCATTGCAGTTGATATTTTATGTTACATAAGACTGGAAGAACAAATCCAGAAACTTTTGGCAAGTAACATTTCTCTTTATATTCTTTTAAGGAAGAAAATTAGTATGGAGATTGGGGGTCTCCATTTGGCTGTTTGGTACGAAACCCTCAGACTATTTCTCTCAAGTTAAATCACAAAAAAAACACGTTATTCAGAGCTTTGCTAGATTAAGCATATCTCTTCTAAAAAGTATTAAACTTTGACACAATGCAGCAAAACCTGGTGATCATTTGCTGTTACTATATTCAGTACCTGCAATTAATTATGTAAAGAGGAACACTCATACTGATCAAAGCAGTATATTAAAAATTAAGCTTATATTAAGCATTGTATCACATCTCAATCCATTACCAGTAACAGAGAGTGTAGCTTAATGCATTTGGTAAGAGAACAAAATAATAATCCATAATGGAAGTGCTTCCATTAATGCAATATACTCCTGGACATTTTATAAGAGTATATCTCAGATTCAAAGAGCCGGCCCTTCCTGTAATTACTGGTTTTGTACTTGTAGTCACGATGTAAATGGTGACACATTATGGCTATGTGCACTTTTGCAATCACCTTTAGTATAATACAGTGCATTTAAAAAAAATTAAGCTATATTCCAATTCTTCATAAAAATATTCTATCATTCTATTGGTGTGTGCAGCGTATTGAGCTATGAAAAAAAAAACCTAGTTGTACGTCTGACGAGCAATAATTCACTCTATTCCATATTTGTACCTTCTACGGTATTTAGGTTGATATGTTGCTTGGGTTTAAAAAAATAGAGATGGTGTCTGACACCTGGCATAACCACCAAAAAGCTTCTGCTGTTTCCATTTGTCACTGTTTTATGTGCAGCTAAGTCTCATTTAAGATAATGGGGCACATTACTCACCCATACTTGCGTGATCCCCGATCCGAAATGTCAGATGATAATGAACCTGCGTGATTCACTTAAATCATGCTTCCGATTTCCTGAACGACTGTCACTCTCCGTCAGGTCCACAGAGTTCACCATATTCCTCCCGGTGTAGTAAGTGCATGCTTGTGACACAATTTTTAAGTTTAAATCCGTGGTTTGTCGAATCCGTGGGAACCTCTGGCAGCCCACCCCCCGATTTGTTGCGTGCAACACAATCGCCTGCTAAATACAGTCCCAGCGGTGCGATCCCCGAAACATTGAAAACCCGACGGAAATGCGGGCGCGGGACCCTTGTAAATAAACCCCAATGTGCTTGAGCTTCAATACCAAGGAGAGCTGCAGTACTATGTATGGTGCTGTTGTTGGTGGGGAAGTGAAAAGATCGTAGCAATCATTTCAGAGTTGTAGTCTCTTCACTGAACTCATCCAGGCCAAATCCTTACATAAGAAGCAAGTGAATGGAAGTAGCATACACTACCCCGGGGTCACCAGTGGGAACTTAATACCTGCATTTTGGAGAGAGGCAATTAGACAAATACAAAATGTAAGATTTCATTGCCCAGTAACTAATACTCTACTTGATTATCTGCTGCCTACTGTCAATCAGCCCAGGAATACCAACCTGACAGTAGTCTTATGAGTATATTGGTTTGTGATTGCATTTCAACAGAAAAGTCAATTAAATCAGATCCTAATTTTCCGTATTTTGTACATTTTAGAAGATATTAAATAATATAGTGATCTTGGGTGTCAGTATTTTATGCTCCTGTTTCGAATATGCTTTAACTACAACCAGGACTATTTTCCTGGCTGAAGGACTGCTTTGAGTGACAAGCATTGGATTTTATTCAACTACACTGCCAAATCACATAATATCTAATATCCAGCATAAACGAAGAATTATATATAGTACAGACAAACAATGGGAAAATGGATGTCCGTCAGTGCGTGGAGTCTCGAATATATATATTTATATATTCCATGGTCTGGCACCCACACAGTTAAACGTACACAGTAAGGACCCTTGGCTGTGCACTCAATGTACTCTGTTATCCTCATGTGTGCAGGGAGTCAGTGTCTTTGGCTCATCCGGCACTACAAATAGCAGAAGTAAGAAGGAAGCTACAGTAACATCATGACCTTCGTTGGTTAATGTCATATTAGCAGCAGTGCTTGGAGAGGGCAGCGGTGCTCTTATTGCCAGCCACAATCTTCAGCGCT
The DNA here is from genome assembly GCA_019512145.1 of Engystomops pustulosus. Classification (NCBI taxonomy): domain Eukaryota; kingdom Metazoa; phylum Chordata; class Amphibia; order Anura; family Leptodactylidae; genus Engystomops; species Engystomops pustulosus. Next base: position 57,290,305 of record CM033644.1, read on the forward strand.
TCCTTTCCCGTTCATCCTGATTAAGATCATGGCTTTGTGCCTTTATAGGTCTCCATGACATTAGCAGCTCACAGAAGGAAAAATGATACAGCTTACAAGATCAGAATCAGTTGGTTTCATGTCCCTATAATGTCCAATATAAGCATTATTAAAAATATACCTAACCCACAACACAGGGTACCACATCATAGATATTTATAACCTGACATTAAAGGGGTTGTTCCACAGTCATATTGTTATAGTCTATCTGGAATATGGCAGAGCCATCCAAGTGTTGGTGTTTTTACCGCTAGGACTACCATGATCATGAGAATGGTGATCCTCTTCTCACCAATTGATGGAGTTCAAGGTTAAACACGCATCTGCACTTATCCTATCTCCAAGAACTTTCTATGAGAAGTGTTGGAGATTGTGAGACTCCCCATACTTCTGAATGGAGCACTCGACGCATGCTCAACCTGCCAATCACCGTTAGAGAGTACAACACCCCTGTTCCCAGAAGTCAACCCCAACAATCAGGTTGTAGAGGATTACATTGAAACTTGATACAACCTATTAAAGGGAAGCTAGCACTGTACTATGTAGGTGGATTCATATTTGAATAAGCTACACATCTGCAGAAAACATAGCAGATGTTTTGGTATTTAAGCACCATGGAGATGGCAGAGTGTATGTGCCCTGGATTTTAGGGATTGTCAACAAGACCCTTTCCTTTGACCTGTCTGCATACTGTAGATACTGAGCTAGAAGAGTTAACTGCTTCTTTCAAGCTTTTTTTTTTCATGGTTGCAAAACTCATATATTCAATAAAACGATTATTTATGGGATGAACTATCGCTTTTGATAAATTCCCATAGAAAAATTTACTGTATTTTTAGTTCAGATCAAGAAATAATATGTAATTTATAAAGCTTTGCAAACTGTATGGGGTCCTTGTGCCTTTTTCCACTTTAAGCCACCGATTCCACTTTCAAAATGTGGATGATCGGAAGAAATTGCCAAAAATTGTCACAAAGATGGATAGTGGAAGTGTTAAAACAAAAAAATCACCACATTTATGATATGATGTCTGATACTTTTGGTGCATGTAATGAGAAAGCAAACTCTAGCAAAACTGACTCCTCTATGATAAAACTCCCCCAAGGTGGCTGGCAGCATAAAATTATATACAGAACTCATTTTCTTAGTGTCCCTGATGCATGCAGAAAGGTATTTTATTGTTCTTTCTCTTTTCTGTATTTTGCAATCTAGAAAGGAAATTTAGTACAGGATCTAGGGAAATAGGAATTGGAGCTAGGAAAGGTAGTATTCATATGGATGGGTTCACAAAATGTATTTTACTTAAGGATATTACTCTTTTAAATGAAACACAAAAACATCCAGAAAAAACACATGCAAAAATGCATGCTTTTGACAAATTCCAGCATTTAGAAACAGACTGTTTTGCCTTTTGTTAATCATTATCATTGACTTAAAGGGCAAAACACAGCATCTATTTTCTAATGTGTAGACTTTTAAAATCTGTACACACCAGACCATAATAAATGTTATAGTTATAGAGGATTGTTTTCTTACTTTACTAGATAGAGCAACATGCTATTAAAGATGAGACAATGTAACATACCAAATGGGGCTATTTTAATGTTGATCTACACAAGCCTATACACCTTACATGGCTGTCATCCAAGAGTGAACTTATATTGGGGGGTTTTACAATCAGAGATTTTTTACTGAACCTATTTTGGCTATGGACACATAAATTTGTTTTCTTTCCTGGCTTTAATGATTTTGTCACTGATGCCGTACTGAACCTCTTTTCAATGGGCTTATTCACATACAGTTTCTTTCACTGATCAGTGGTCAATTTAGAACCAGGTCCGTTTGTGTGTCATTGACCAATTGTTCAAAAAAAAGCCATAAGCACAAAAGGTTCAGTGAAAAACACTGATATGAAAAAAACCACACAATATGCTCTACAAGACACCTTTGGCAGTAAATATGTTCTCCTTGAAATAATGATTCAGGCATGAAGAAAGCCAAACATGCCGGTTGGTGTCCACTAAGACTGGGACATGCTAAATAGTTAGGGTGGCAAAGTGATTGTAAATCTAATGTAAGTGCACAACTAATGAAGTGGAAAACGTTGGTGTGGGTAACCAGTAAGTGTGGGTTAAAGAAGGACGTATCTGGACTTTCTTTTAATCTGTAGAATAGCCAAGTCCACATAGAAAGCTGTGATAAGATCCAAAGCCAATAGGACATTCAGTTGCCTGGAAACCAGCAACAAAGCCTGGTGCCTGGGATGAGTCACCTCCAGCATGCCTTAATGCACCTCCAAGCAAAACCTGTCCATGTGCACAGATGCTGTGATCCATTATGTCTCCATGGGAAGACAAAGACTTATGTGAGCTGTGTGTGGACAGCTGGTTTGCATTATTGATAGGCCTTATAATGGAAAAACAGAATGAGGCTGGATTACATTTTCGGGATCATTTTATCCAGTTTCTGAAACCAAAATGGATTTGGATCATAAATAGAGAGGAATATAAAGAGAATATGGAACTTCTTTTCTTTTTCCATTTTAATGTTGGAATGGCTTCACCAATGAATTCCAAAATGGATTGCCTAAACTAGCATGAAGTAGAAATTAATAAAACCAACAAAGTGGTGTAAACCCATGGCAAGTCATTGCCCTAATAAAAAACAATATCGGGTTCGGGATAAGTGGATCCTCTCGACCGCGCGGGGTGAGATGGTACTAGACGGCACCTGTGACCGAGAGTCTAAGTGGCCATGGTTTCCCAGAGCCCGCCGCAAAGCTGCATATCTTGCTGCAGCAGGGCACCACCAGGTTGTTCCCACAGGTGCAATGTCCGTTGGTGGCAGCAGAGGTCTCAGGGTACCTCCGCAGGAGGTCAGTTGTGGTCGGTTCAGAACAGGGTCGCGGGAGGCTGCGGAGAGCAGGAATACACGGAGCGAGGGAACAGTAACACAGGAACACGGGAACGGAAACCGGGAACTCAGGAAGCAGGACAACACAGAATGCAGGAATATTGGCAGGGAGCTTCTCTAAGGCGTAGGCCACAATATCCAGCAGGAAAACATAGGAAGCGACTGGTATTGATCAGGGCAGGCAGCTGGCCGGTGCCAAATTAGCGGGTGTTGCGACCTTATAATTTACCGAGCTGGCACCCTGGACAAGGGGCATGACTGCGCGGAGCCCGGAGATGTGGAGAACCGCCGCTGGAGCCAAGGAAGGGTAAGTTGTAAGTTTGGATTTACACCAATCATCTTTTTGTGTTTTTTGTGTGGTCTGTCAACTATACCAATCACCTAGTGCGGGTCGGGACTGCCACCCAGTTGTCACCTGTGTTTATGGTTCAATAAAACTTATTGAAAACAAGCAGGAAGCTAACAGAACAGGCACAGGTTCGCGGTCGCAGCCCCATTAGCTTTAGTTTATCATTACGTTATATGCATGTAGGTCTCAAGTCAGAGAGGAACACAGAAAATACATATAGTTTAACCAAAACAATGAACTAGAAAAAAAGGGGGGAGTAGGAAGGGGGGGAGAATCCCCCCACCCCGGGGGGGGGCAGCGAGACAGCGTCTAGGGAAGCATAGCACCCACAATTCGTCCCTGTCTTATATCAAATGTCTTTGTTTGGAGTCTTTACCTGTGAACGTCATGTTGTAAGGTCACAGTGCCATTTTATTAATGGTAGCATACATGGTTGTTGAATTTCTCAGTCCTCTGCTGTAGATACAAGGACTCCAGACTCTAGATCATGTTATTAACGGTATAAACAAGGCTTGTAACAATCGACAATAATTTATTACAGAAAACCTTGAGCCATGATAGCTGCACAGACAGAACAAAACTGGGAAAGACTGCAGTAAACAGAATAACAAAGTGCTAGCAGGTAAAGTAATGTCATGTGGTGTTTGTACAATGTCTTTCATATGATTGTATAGCAGACAATGATACTTAGCAATTTCAGCTGCAACCAATGTGAACGGCACCAAGAATAAGAAATTGCTGATCTGAATATCTTGGTAGTTTCCATACATCACTATCGACTGAATAGTCATTAACTTGAAGAAGCAACACCAATGGCAGTATTCAAAGGCAAAAGAATTCAATCACGTAACAACATGAAGCCAGTGCACAAACACAGTATTCAGTCTATCTATCTTCTGTATGAAATGTACCAAAGATACATATTAAGCAAGTGTAAAATGCAGGTCAGCAACTAGGCCATCCATATATCCGGTATCAGCTCCAAAGCAAGAGGCAAATAGTGTAGAAAGGAAAAGGGTAATCCAGCACTATGGTGATAGTAGATAAAATCTCTTGTCTATTCAGGTAGTATCTATAAAAATTGGTAGTATAATACAGGAAAGTACATCAGGAAACAAATAAGCCACATCAAAGACCTAGTCTAGTGGACCATGAGGAAGACTGCTAAAAGGTGAAATTCCTAGTCTGTGTGTGAGTTTCCTGATGTTCTTTGTATGGCTGTTATGCTTGTATCAACCTAAAGAGTCTCTTTGTGGACATCCAAAATGCAGTACAGGCGGTCCACTTCGACTAAGAACACCCGACTTACAGACGACACCTGGACTCTGGATGTTGGTAATTTACTGTTACTTAGCCATAGGCGCTACAATAAACAGCTATAAAGTTACGAAAGTATGTCTACAATAAGGATGTTATTGTTAATCCTGGTTCTTCGGACAATACCAACACGTTTAAAAATTCAGTTGTCACAAAGACCAAAACAAATTGGTTGGGTGTGTTGCCAAATTTAAAGAATACAGTTCCGACTTGCATACCAAAATTCAACTTAAGAACAAACCTACAGAACCTATCTTTAGTAACCAGGGACTGTCTGTAGTTGTAAACATATTACAAGAGGGACATGGGCACATTTCTTCCCCAAAACTTCAAAAGGAAATCAATAGTGGAATACAAGAATGCATTTTATCTGGCTCTATTTTTACCGCTCCCTTCCTTACTAAGTGTTTTTCACTCCACTGCGGGGACTCTGGATTAAAAAAGCTATGTTATATTTGTAGGAACAAGAAAATATCAACCGCTGGAGATTAATACAAATCCCTTCTATATGGGCCCAGAATACACAGACAAAAGAATGAAATGGGAATGAATGGTTAATATTCATCCCCCTTCACTCACAGAATAGATCAACTCTGTATTCATTATAGTGAACATTGCAGAAGACCAAAATTGTCAGCCATGCTCCTCTCTGTATCATATGCTTCTTGGAGTTTTCCTCTGCCCGTGTCATAGGTGTATTCTACCCCTGGTGGAAGGTACTTACTTTCATCATAAAATGTGGTGTGAATATGTTTAGTCCCTGTTAGCAACAGAACCTGTTGTCCCCGCTGATACGGCCACCGATACCCATCTGCTGGGGATGCCATCCCAAAGACACAGAAGGTTTTTTGTATACGAATATCCGGGGGCGTTACTGCAGGTCCTACACCACCTGTAGTAATAAATTCTGATCCTATTGATCATTTTGGCATTACAAACTGATCAATAGGATCCTTACCATCACCGTCATGAAGACCAAGCAATATTGATCCAGCTTTTACTTCTGACTGTCCATGTGCACTAATGTATCCGAACTGTGCTGCCATCTAGTGTCACCCAGAGGCGCCACTGCCACCCTGGAGAAAGCGCTCTCCATTACTCAGGCGTATCTGCTCACTATCACTTTCAGCATCATTGCAGAACAGATGTATTGTGTGGCACTCTCAGATTAGGGACATAAAAGCATAGCTACAAGCACCCGGCCGATGAGGTCACTGCACTCTCAGATTCACACTCCCTTGACCTGACCTGTAAAACCATCCTCTTCATTGAGGAGAAAGGCGCTCCATCACATTCAGGCTTACAGTGGCCAACTATGTATCAAGGTTTCCCCCAGCTCACCTAGATCTGCGGTTCTATCTTCATATAGCACGGATCCAACTCGAACTGCACGAGTACAACGATAAACAAAAAAATCACGGACCCAGCGCTTTGTAAACAATAAAACCGCCTTTATGGGCGTTACGTGGCATACCAAACAATAAGCAGCACACACTGTCCTGCACACCTGATTATTGCTGTTGGATGTCGTGTAACGACCAATAAAGGCGGTTTTATTGTTTACAAGCGCTGGATCCGTGGATTTTTTCTTTTGTGTTTAAAGTGGAAAATAAACCTTCTCAAGTAAAATTTTTTTTTTTATTAAAAATGAAATGAGTGTACGGTATAACTGTAATCCTCAGTAAGTAAGGCAGCTTCTGGGGGCCTTCTTTTCTGGGGCGTTGAGACATGCCAGGGTCCGTGTATTCTATGCAGACTTGATGGCATGCAGTAGCTTGTGCAGGACAGAAGGGCTTAAAGGGGTATTCTTGTCTCGGCATTCACATTTATTTAATTAATTGAAACAACCATTTGTAAACATTTCTGCAGTTGGAGTTATTAAAAATATGTACCTGGTGAAGATAATTTCTCATAAATTTAGTCATATGGTTCCCTTAGAAAGAGATGGCTTCTCGGATACGACCACCCGTCCTATTTTGCAGCAGGGCCAGAATGCGCTATTGAGCCCTGCATGAGCACCTTTTCAGTAACCCTAGACATTTCATATACAACCTTTTGTTTCTTTGTGCATTCCCAGCAGAGGTGGGCCTTATCCCAGACACAGTCGTGTTTCTAAGGACCCAGATGACTAAATTTATGAGAAATTATCTTCACCACAGGTAGAAAAATTTTAATAACATCTAATGGAAGAAATGCATATACATGGCAGATAAAACAAACTGAATGTGAATGCGCAGTGTACTACCCCTTTTAATGATGTATGAAGCATCCTGGGCTCAATTGTTGATCAGAGGCCCGGTTTGGACCTAGCGATGTTTGGCACTGTGTAAAAGCTCTGTGTCCCTGTAGTGGATGGAAGCTGTAACTACAGCAGTGTCCAATTAACTTTTAATAGTTTTTTACCAAATCAAATGGTGTACCCTTTAATTATTAACTACTGGCCAACCCCTTAAGGGATCAGTCTTTACTTGTAGGACTATTTTGGTACATTGTTACAAACTACTAAGGCTACCATTTTATGTATAACGCCAGGAAAGCTCCCGATGAATAAGCTCAGCGTTACCCATGACATAATATCCAGTGGTGGGTCATCCTTTTGTCCTCCGTCTGTAGATCATACACTGTGCAAAGCAGAACAAACTATTTACTCTATTGTGAGGAACTGCAGCAGCATCGCACATCCCCCTGTCCATACAAGGACATGGACATCACTGGGAAAACCCTGCAAACACTACCCCACCCCCACAACATTCAGGGTAAGGAGATCCAACACTAGGCTTATCCCTAAAATCATGGCTAGGAGTAATGTCCAAGGTACAAACGTTGATTATTCTGTGTGATTGAGCCCAGCTTTATGTTTTTTATTAAAACTATCTTATACAAATTTTTACAATTTTCTTCTCCTCCTTTACGATGACCACCTATTTTCATATTTTCCCTCTGAAGACAATACAGTTTCTTGTTCTGTGCACCAGGGTGATTTCTATACAAACCCAATTGTAAGAGTAATACAGCGCCGTGTGGACCCAATGATGGGGGAGTGGTTTTCATCCTGGAGCACATTAGCCAAACTGACAGATCCCATCAGTAGTTCTAAGCTGCCACTGGACTAAATCCAAGGAACTTGTTCTGGAATTGGAATTCTGGGGCAAGCATTTCATGGATAGTCCATCATATATTAGGTGTATAATATTTTCTTGCATTTTTTCGTCCCGTTGACAAGTGAAGCAGAATTTGGTGTGGTCGATACCGTTAATACCACATAACATCTGAAAATCCATAATTGGAATAACTTACCGATATTGAACTAGTAAGTAGTTTGGTGATGAGTGTTGGCGCTGGTGCGTCCTCCCTCTACTCCAGGCCTGGCGCACACAGTAGATGGGGCGACCCTGTCTGTATTAGTTACTTTTACCTCCACATTTTAGCACATCAGATCCTCTAGTAAGAGCCCTGCTACTCACTCTAAAACCATGTTGCACCGGTGGTTACGTGGTGGCCTGCACATATCCACACTGTAACGCAAGTTTAGCAACGACGCTCATGTTCAAATCTGCATCAAATCAACTGTATGAACTGGGTCTGAAGAGTTCTTGCGGTACTGCAAGCTGCTGGGCCCACTACCTCCTGCGGCCTCCTCCGTCCCATCCCGGGTGGCAGGCCAGCCCCTGGCTACTGAAACCGTCGACCCCCGCTGAACGGTAGCGTACGCCGATGCGGAGTGTCGCTGGGGCATGATGTGGTGCGTCAGAATAGTGCCTCACCCTTCGCCAGCTGCGCGGCACGACCGGTCCGTGCTGCCTTACGAGCGGTGTCTTGGCCTGGCAGAGCGTCAGCGAACTACTGCCTCAGATTCGCCGCGCCCTCGGCGCTGGGGAACATGTGTAGGCCGAGCCGGCTCCCTCCATCTCCCTGTGCGCTCATCCACCCGGGGACAATTCGCGTCTATCTTCTGCGGAGGAGTAGACCGCTCCGGATAACGGTTAATAACACTAACTGCATGCAATGGCCCCAGCAGCATCACCCTCGCAGCCGGCGCAGGGGGCGCTGTATGAGTCCAGCTCAGAGAGCGCTGGTAGGAGGACGAGCCCGGTGTCTATTTGTGGTCACCGGGGTGTAGAGACTGGCGGGTCACCTGCTCCCCGGCTCGATCATTGACTCAGTTGCGGGGAACGGCCTGCATTGTGTCCCACCTATCATTATTCTCACCCGTCATTGCTGGGATATTTATACAACATCAGCTCTATTCACACATGGGGCTTTCAGGTTATTATGTCAGACAGGGGCGGACTGGCCATTGTACCCCACCGGGAATTTTCCCGGTGGGCCGGTCGGATCCTCTGAGGCCGGTGCAGGAGCCGGTGCGGGGGCTGTCCCGCACCTCCCTCCTACCAACTTTTAACATAACTTATAGTACCCGGCATCGTACGATCGCTACATGCCGGTAACTATTGATTAGTACACAGACGCAGCCAGCAGCACCCTGCTTTCTGCGTCGGTGTACAGACCCCGCACCACAGGTCGCGCAATTGACTCAATTGTCGACGACCTTGTAGCGTGGAGCGAAGGCTTACCTTACCCCTGTCAGCTGTCCTAGGCCCTCCCTGCAGCTCGGGGCCTTGGTGTGGAGGCGCGAAGCAGTGACGTCATCATAATCCCGCGCCTCTACACCAACACCACCGAACGACCGAGAAGCCAACCGACGAAACCTGCTCCAAGAGGTGAGTATGATGTTTTTTTTGTTTTTTTTTTATGATAGAATGGGGCATATTATGTCTGGGGCGGGGGGTGCATTAGGGCTGGCAGGGGACATAAATTATATGTCTGGGGTAGGGGGGGGGCTTACAGGGGTGACTGGGCAGGGCATAAATTTATGTTCTGGGCGGGGGCATAAATGTCGGATATCTGGGGCAGGGGGGCATTAATTATATGTCTGGTACGGGGGGGGCATTAGGGCTGGCAGGGGGCATAAATTATTGTCCGGTGGTGGGGTGCATTAGGGCTTGGCAGGGGGCATAAAATTATATGTCTTGGGGCAGGGGGGCATAATTATATACTCCGGGGGGGGGGGGTATTAGAGCCAGGTCAGGGGGTCTAATAAAATTTATGTATGGGGCGTGCGGGGGGGCGTGGGGTCCATAAGATGCGTGGCAAGGGGGCATAAATACTATGCTGTCGTGGTTCTGGGGTGGGGGGGGTTCATGTGAGCTGGGCGGGGTCATAAATTATCTATGTTTGGGGCGGTGGGGATGGAGTGGCATTAAGGCTGGCAGGTGTGGCGCATAACTTTATAATGATCTGGGGTTCAGGGGGGCTAAAGTATATGTTCTTGTGACGGGCGTGGACGGCGGTTGTGCATGCTACGCTGCATGGGGCAATAAATTAATTTTCTGGGGCGTGCGAGTATGTGGGTCATAGGTCTGGCAAGGGGGCATAAAGTAATATGTCTTGGGCAGGGGGGCATAAAATATTTCCCTGGTCAGCGGGAGGGGTTGGCTTAGGCGCTGGCGGGAGGCATAATTATATGTCTGGGCGGAGGGGGGCATAAATTATATGTCTGGCATGGGTTCAATAAAAATTATATGTCTTGGGGTCGGGAGGGGGCATTAGGCTGGGTCAGGGGGGGCATAAATTAATATGTCCTGGGTAGTGCGTGGGGGCATTATTCATAATCTGGGCTGGCAGGGGGCATAATCATGATCTGGTGTAGCTGTGATTATAAACTACTATGTTTACTGGTAGCGTTGGGGAGCATAAATTCTATGTCTGGGTAGTGTTTTTGGGCGGGGCATAAATCTATGTCGTGGGGAAGCTGGAGCCATTAATTCTTTTCTGGGGTGGGTATGGGGCCATTAATTCTATGTCTGGGGCAGCTTGGGGGGCATTAATTTTTATGACGGGGGTATGCCGCAGGGGCCCTATAAGTATTATATTACACTGGGTTATAGTCGAGCTCTATCAATACGGGGTGGGGGTTGGGGGTAGATGGTTTCAGGAGAGAATAAAGAATACTTATCCTTACCATTACAGTTACATTATGGGGCACTATTTGTGTGGATACTAATATCTCTTTCTTGGGGCACAGTATTGGTGGTAGCAGAAGAAGGGCACATGGGAACGTGCATAACATAAGAATGCACTGTTTTAGTAACTCTGCGAAAGATGTGTACCTGGAGGAAGAGACAAGGAGAATGAGTGGACTAATGGAGAAGAGAGGACACGAGACAATCCGATGAGACGTCACCTGTATGTACTTAGGATGCAAAAGGTGAGGATCTCATTGTTTTCTGTAGCGCGCATATGGATACATACTGATTTATTTGCATGTTCGCAATCTAGTGTATAATGTAGTACTTATAGTCGTTTATATTCCTGTACGTTGGGGTGGCAAGTACTGATAGTCGTAGTGATATTCTTCGTATAGTAGGGGCAGTATTTATGTATTCTTTTATTGACACGGTCATAAGGGGTGCAACAGTATTTTTATAGTCAAGCATTATAATTTCTTGTACATAGGGGGCCATATATATAGTATTATATTCACTCGTACATAGGTGGGATTATTATTCTATGTTATTTCCTGTACATAGGGGGGCAGTTTATTAGTAAGTTATATTCCCTGTACCTAGGGGCAGTATTATGAGTGTTATATTCTTTTACAGTACAGGGAGGCAGTAGTATATTATTATATCACTTTAGCTGTGTAGTCTGCTTCAGTAGCGGGGCAGTATTGATATTAGTTTTGTATATCTTAGTACTAATAGGGGGTCAGTAGGGATATAGATCTATACATTCTTGTCATAGGTGTACAGTAATTAGTAGTATGTTCATTGAATGGTCTTGTATCATCAGGGGCATATTATAGTTCCAGTTATAATTCTTGTCATTAGGGGATGCCAGTATTAATAGTAGTTTATCTTGTACATAGGGGCAGTATTTCACAGTATTATATTCTTCTTCTATACATAAGGGGGCATTATATGTAGTTATATTCCGTACATAGGGGTAGTAATTATAGTAGTATATAGAGTGTCCTTGTCGTACAATTAGGGGGCATTGTGATTAATTCAGTACAGTTTATAGTTCTGTATAACAATAACGCGGGCATAGTATGTAAGTTATATTCTTGTACTTGGGGCGACGTATTATAGTATGTTAGTATTCTTGTCCATAGAGCTGTCAGTATAAGTATGTCTTATATTCCATTGTACATGAGGGGGAGGTTAGTTAATAGAAGGTTTCTATACTTCCTGACATCATAGGGTGGCATTATTATAGTAGTAGTTCTACTTCTCTGTACAATAGGAGGGCATAGTTAAGTAGTTATATTGCCTGTCTAAGCATAGGGGCGGCATACTATATATAGTTATATTCTTGGACATAGGGGCAGTATTACAGTAGTATATTCTTGTAGCATAGGGGGCAGTAATTACAGTAGTTATATTCCTTGTACTAGGGGCAGTAGTGATAGTAGTTGCCTATGTATATGGGTAAAAGGTCTTGTATTAGTATTTTATTTTGTATCAGAAGGGCATGATATGATTGGGTTTTCTAAATGTTTATTTGAGCATTATCTCTTGGTACAGAGGCTGTATCAAATCTTTAATCTCTGAATGGTACATGTATGGCACATGGGAAGTTAGATAAGGCTTATCGGTCGTGTGTTTCTGCATCATTTGCTGATATCGACCCAGGTCACATTCCTTTATTCCACTTAGTAATTACTTATACTCAAGCAAAACATGTTCATGTTTTGCATTATATTAAGGCACATCTCCAACAATTTATTCCTTCACTAACGCCTCCACCCCACCCTTATATGACCACACCCACTTGTTAATGTTTGACACTCCGCTCACATAAAAATGGTGGGCCACTTTGTTATAGTTTTTATTGTCCAGCTCGGCCGTTTTATAATTTCCCTGCCCGCCAACCTTGAGTTGTCAGTCCCTATCTTTCCCTGAGTATGACCCGGATAAACCCGCGGGTCGCCTCTAACCCCTGGACTGGTCACATACACAGAGCCATTACCACGCCTCATCCACGAGTTCTGTATCTTAGGTCTCTGCTGTAGATTCCTTTTGCAGATTTGGTGCTCCTGCCCCATTGAAATCGCTCGCAGAAGCGTTCGCATCATCAAACATCTCCCCTCCCCCAATAATTTCGTGGGGTATGTTCCCCAGTATGACAGCAGGAGTGTAGAATACCGCTTGGCACCAGTAATTAACTTGGGTCTATTTGATTGCTGTTTACTGCGTGTAACTTGGCTATTGCAATTTGTACGTGTCCCTTTATATGTTAACTTTCGTGAACGTATACGTATCACATACCCACACCGGGTTTTAACTTGACTGTTTTTAGTTCATCTTTGACTACAACTGATGAATTTTTACATTGATAAATTAAATGGTATTGACTTACTTTGTATGTCTATATTGGATAGTTTCTTGTCATACTACGTATTCACTGCCATTTAAGGTCGTGCACACACGGCGAGTCTAGTCGGGGATTCCTTCTTGGACTGTTGCTGGGGTCAACAGTGCAGTGGATGGGGTCCGACTCTGCGAATTGGTCTCTTCTGTGATATTCAGGGATGGCGGGGGATTATGCGACCATGAACAAATGATAGCTTACCTACTTGTGGGGTAACAAGTGTAACGTCCGATCATAGAGGTGCACAAGAATCCAATCGCAATTGTCGGGTTTATATATGTATACTTTCCATTGTTTCCATATACAAGGCCAGTACACCCCCGCCTGTTTGTACCGATGACAATGATGGTTCTGAGGTTTCTCTGTTCTTAACAGCAGGTTGGAATTTGGTATTGGCAAGTCGGGATCTGTAGTATTTTAAAATTTGGGTAACCCTGCAGACGCCCAATTATTTTTGGTATCTTTTACAAAATATGGATTTTGTTTAACAAATGTTGGGATTCATAAGAACCAGGACAGTGTGCACCAATAATGTCATTAGTGATAGCAGAGACACTGCTTACTAAACTGTTGTGCTATACTGCTGATTATTGTATCCTAAGGACCGAAAGTATATACAGTAGCAATTCCTAATCATCCAATTAGGTCCCGTCCTTTGTTAACCTAGGGGTCGTCCTGCTAGGCTGTGGTCGCAGCTGATCCGTAATCACTGGGGACCGCCTGTTGTCCATACACGAAAACGAAACATTACCAGGCCGTTTCTGACAAAGCAAACAGTGAAATGCACATTGGAAAGCTCTGGGGAAACACCTACCTAGATTACAAGCCTTATCGTCTACATTGGGACAGGTGAGGAACATTTTGATCCCCTGATTTTAATTGGGTGGCTCTTAGTATGTGTGGGGGTTTCGTATCACGGCGTTGAGGTTCATGAGCTAAGAGAACATGGTATTGTTCGGTTCAGACCTACGTGAATATTCTTATACTGCGGGATCGAACGTGGCAGCTAGCATCCCTCCCTGTTGCTAATGAGTTAACATCTACAGGAAAAGCGGCAATCCAGAGTACAATAGAAGAATAATGCGCGTGCCGATTTTATTTTTTGTACTCCAGTTCTCTGGTTGGCAGAGCACTGAAAATAAGTTACGCATTTCTGTGCGTCACACCTCATTGCCAGACCTTTCATGAGGCGTGATACGAATCTCATTGCATGTGCGTGCCAATCCACCGGTGGCGGGCAGACTGTGGTACGGGGTGCCATTTGTCATACCGCTGCAGCACGGAGCGCTGGGCATACTGCGGAATCTACCCCTCATAACTCTAAAGTCACAAGAACCCAATTGTCGAAATGCTCTTCGCCCTGATGATAGATTAGCATACAGCGTATCAGTTAACCCTCCAACATGATAGGATAGCCATGGAAAACTGCACGGTGAGCCAGATTTTCTGAATGCGGTGTACTAATGAAAAAGTTAAAAAAACAGCTAAAAAAAGTTTTGTTGCCACCTGAGCAGCCAATTACAACACAGCCTTCCCATCTTATAATAATTTTATGAGGCACTGGCATAATAAAGCTGATGGCTGTACATTGACGTTGCTCATGAGCCAAACCTATTAGAGCATATTTGCTCTTACTTTTACGACAGCCTTTTCATTAAATCTTCCCCCACGGTACTAATGCTCCAGAATATTACTTTATTGTCTGTGTGTCAGAGAGGCTGCTGTAAAGTATATACTAATTACTTTTTACCAGAGTCTCGGGAGTAACAGGGCAGCTACTATCCGCGCACACATCGTTGCGGGATCAAAAGGCTGAAATAAAAAAGGAAACAATTGTGACATACATTATTCTTATCTTTTTACAGTTTTAACCACTAACAGCCGTGATAGTTTAGATAATTGTCTTTTGCTTACATTAGGGCATCATATGTTTTTTCTAGAAATGTAAACGGCTTTACATTAGTCACGTGAGCACGCACATGAGAAGTGGTCTTGTGCCCCCACACTCTATGACCTACGCATACACAGACTAATGTAAGTGCCTCACAGTCTCAGTTACCCCTGCCTATGCTGTAATATTCATTTTCTGACCATAGATTGTTGACCCGTCTAATCTGCCCTTTGTGCTCAGCAGGTCTGAGGAACCTTTTCCTTACCACTGTCGTGGGAGAACATTCATCACTAGTCAATGGTTAATAACATTTTCGCCTCAACTGCGTCTGTGACACAGCTGTCAGTGACTTTTGTGTGATGTTTTGTTCTTATCACAGGTCTGGTGCCACGTACCAGGAACTATTAGTCGAAATATGGGCTTGATTATACTGAACATATCTGTGGTGTCACTCGGAGAACTTTAGTCGGGTATCGTGTCAGAGGCTTGTGTTTGCCAATGAGATTTAAAGGCGTCATGACCCTTATGGTCCTGGCAGATGACCCCTCGGCTGACACGGAGTAGTTTTGCATAAAAAACTGGTGTAGAAGCAGGGATGCATTTGTTCCCAACCAATACGCAAACTCACCTTTGTGGCCTTATACACATCACTGCAATCCCCCAATAGTGCTATTCTATACGTATTAGGCCCCTAAGTTTCACACACATGGCGATTTCATTCAACGCCGCTGATTTCTGCAAACGTGGCTTTGACACGCCAGTAACGTCTGCACACATTTGGCATGCACTGTTCTAGACCAATTGTAATCAATGGATCTTTTCAGACTTACATTTTTTTTCAGAAAACGACCTCACAGAGGCGCACAATCCGCGTTTTTTAACGGACGCGTTTTAAACAATCTCGCTAGATAGTGATCGCATACTTTTCAAAGTCAGGTCCTAAAAAAGCACCATCCGTCTATGGAGATTCTCAAACGCTTGCCGTCGTGTAACACCCTCACGACCGATCATGGCGAAGGGAGGCTTGAAATAAGCCCCACAGTATGTCGCGCATCAATCACACAGGGGACTTGCCGTGGTAGAATCCTGCCTGGCAAGGCAGAAGTTAATGCGTTGTAATCATGATGTAAGATTTTCTTATCAATGTATCTGTGTAATTACATTGCTGTGATCCTTGTTGTAAGCTGAGATGTGATTGGAGGAGCAGCACCCCTTCCCAGCGGAGATTACGCAACCCCTGGCCAGCAGGTTCTTAGAGTACGCTGGCAATGCGTCTCGTCCCATGGTATGACAGGTAGGAGAGAAGATGAGTTCTCTCACTCAGAGGGGACAAAAGGCGACAGTCCTGTCGTCAGACCTGGTCTGCATGACATCAGCTAGAGTTTAGATTTAGTGCCTGCATAGCTTACGATGAAAATGCAGCAACGAGGCTGGGTACCGCGCGAGCTCCAGAATCTATTTCAGCCAGCACTGAACCGCAGGTTAAGAGCATGAAGAGTGCCTACACCCCGTGCCTCCTGAGAGTGTGTGAGCTTAATTCCGTCATACCACTAGTATAGTGAGGGGGTATCATCCTAACCTATTCAAGGGTGATACCTGAAGCCTCCAGACAGCTGAAGCTTCCTATAGACAAACAAGTCTCCCGATGCGAACAGCAGGCTTGCCCTCTGCATCCACGACGCGGTGCGACCTAGTCTCCTGTAGTGGATTCATCCTCCAAATCTGCATTCCTCAAGCGTCTCCCAATCACTGCTGGTTAAAGACGCTCGTTGCTGTGTGAGGGTTTGCCATCGTCGGTTTCCTCTATAAAAGAACGTGTTTCAAGTACAGTTTTTTGTGTCAAAACCTCTGCCTCCGTTCTGGTCCCTGCTGTCTACAGGCC
Source organism: Engystomops pustulosus (assembly GCA_019512145.1). Lineage (NCBI taxonomy): Eukaryota > Metazoa > Chordata > Amphibia > Anura > Leptodactylidae > Engystomops > Engystomops pustulosus. The sequence goes on from CM033644.1 coordinate 57,307,129, forward strand.
TGCCATCCAGCAGCAGGCCCCTGTGTCCCACCACACAGAGACTCACTCTAGAGACCAAAGGGTTGCCCCAGGGAAGGACGCCGCTAGCAGCCCTCCACTCCATCACTCTCTTCGCCAACACCACCGCTGGAGACCTGCCGGGCTGTATGCCAGTCCCCCCGGTTCCCCCATACCATCACCGTGACACTAGCGTGCCAGGCCGCAAACCCCCGCCAGCCACGTGCTAGATACTGCGTGGCCCGCAGGTACTGACTTCCAAAGGGCCCCCCCCGTAACAACAAGAGGCTAGGCCCCCCGGTGAGGGATGTTGGCAAGTGAGCGTCACGAACAGGATATATAAACTATCTGTCGCCTTATTCTGGCACTATAAGAACTGTACTCCTTCTATTACAAATACTGTGTCTTGCTAACCCATTTGCTGCCATCCCGCATTTTCACCAGGCCTGCAAGTACCGATTTGTGTGCACCTTCAACTACATTTGAGATACTCCATGTGTTGCTATAATGTGCGTGTAGACCCTATTAACGTCATTGGTCGGCGCCCACCCACCATCAAGAGTTATATCCCTCGCGCCGAACTTTGTCAGCTCTGCACAATTCCCCGACAGGATCGCACGAAGCATACTCTATTCTCAAAGTCCGAGGGAGGGCTGATGTGTAGCCTGTGCCAGTGCACAGGCTCTTCCACGCCCGCTCAATCCCCCCAGTCGCGCGGGAATCTTCCAGAGTTCGCATTACAGCGGCGGCTAACAAGGTGTGCTGGACATGGGAGTCGTACCCGCCCTCCCTAGCCCTGTCGTTCTCTGAGTGACGCGATAGCTTTAATCCCGTGAGGAATGCACTTGTCAGAGAGCCTTAGCAGGCCAAAGTCTGCACTACTCTGAGCTGAATGTCGACTGCAGACCCTGTGAGGCCGTCCCACTGCACACGTAACGAAGGGTGTTGAATAATCTTCGTCGGCACCTGGCGTCTCCGGATTTCTTTCTCTATTTTCGTCGGTCGCCATTCTCCCGGCGGCCGACGCGCTCTCCCGCTCTTCCATCCTCTCCCCTTAACTTGATGAGATACTCGTTCCTCTCGTCGCAATCATACCAACTCTTGTTAGGTTTCTCTCTCGCGCTCAATCCCCTGTTCTCGTACTCTACCTGCGACTCGTGCGGCACCCGACGCTCCCCCTACGCCATCCCCCACCCGCTCGCCTTCTCTCTGTCCTCTTCTCACTGATCCCCTTCGACTTCCCCTTTCCTTTTTCACTGTCAACCTCACCCTTACGTTTTCTGCGCCCACTCGTTCTTACTTCTCCACCGGCGTGGCTCTGGCTCCGGCGATTACTTGTCTCCCGTCCCCCTCCTTATCCCCCGTTCTAGTTCGCTGGTTACATCTCCTTCCCTCACCTAGAGCACTAATCCGCAAACCACATCGGAGACGTAGTCCTTCTCACTCCAAAACCGTCCTGTCATATAAACCCGCGTCTTGAGATCCCTCTGAGTGAAGTAAGTAAAAAAACCAACAACCCCACCCCACCCACTACACCAACCTCCTCGAGACAGCCCCAAAAGCCAACTCAGAACGTCTTCTATTTGACTGTTAAAAGCACAACATGACGTAAGGGAAAGGAGTGAGGGGTCGGAGATTATTAGTAATCTTTTCTTCCATTCTCTCCTTCTATGCCTACTCAGACTACTTTTATCACGACATTATCGCCTCCACCAGCAGACTATTTCAGACGAACCTAGGCCCTTATATTCGGCCTTCAATCCAACCTCTATGGCCATTGGCAGATCAACGCAAAGTCCAGAGAGCAACTCTCTCCAAGGAGAATAGTAGACTGTGTCGTAAAGTAGAAGATGAAAGTGCCGGCACATAAAGAAAACAAGTGTCCACAGCAGTTCACCTGTCCCCATTATCTACACCCCATTCTACTCCTCTCTTCTCATCAGGCTAATTGTCACTGAGAGAGACTGCCGTCACATCTCAGAACATGATTAGCCTTCCTGCTCAGGGGTTTTGATAACTAATCTTACATGCCCTGGTCAGGGTGTCAGGGGGCGCTCCTTACCTAGCTGCCTCTACAATCACAGTTTGACAGTAAGGATACTCAGCTAACCAAAGGACCTAATGCACATAATCATGGGATACGAACTCTTACAAATTCATATACGATTCACTCTTCTCTGCCTTGCCAGTAGACAGATTCTAACACCCGCCTGACTAACTGCTAAAGGAAACTTTTTTTCAATTAGATGTTATTAAAAATAATTTACCTGTGTGAAGATAATTTCTCATAAATGTAGTGATATGGTCCCTTAGAAACAAGACTGTGTCCGCGGATACGGCCACCTCTGCTGGAAGCATTGCACAAAGACACAGAAGGTTTTTGTATACGAAATATCCGGGCGTTACTGCATGTCCTACAGCCGACCTGTAGTTATAAATACTGATCCTATTGATCAGTTTGGCATTTACAAACTGATCAATAGGATCCGTACCATCACCGTCATGAAGACCAAGCAAATATATGTCCAGCTTTTACTTCTGACTGTTCCATGTGCACTAATGTATCCAGAACTGCTGCCATCTAGTGTCACCCAGGCGCCACTGCACCCTGGAGAAAGACAGCATCTCCATTACTCAGCGCTATCTGCTCACTTCACTTTGCTATCATTGCAGGTAGACAGGTTATTGTGTGTGCACCTCAGATAGGACATAAAGCATAGCTACAGACCCCGGGCCGATGAGGTCACTGCACATCTCAGATTTCACACTCCCTTGACCTGACTGTAAACCATCCTCTTCATTTGAGGAGAAAGGCAGCTCCATCACATTCAGGCTTACAGTGGAACTAACTGTATCAAGGTTTCCCCAGCTCACCTAGATCTGCGGTTCTATCTTCATATAGCACGGATCCAACTCGGCTGCACGAGTACAACGATAAACAAAAAAATTCACCACGATCCAGCGCTTGTAAACAATAAAACCGCCTTTATTGGTCGTTACGTGGCATCCAACAGCAATAAGCAGCAACACTGTCCTGCACACCTGATTATTGCTGTTGGATGTCGTGTAACGACCAATAAAGGCGGTTTTATTTGTTTCAAAGCGCTGGTCCGTGATTTTTTTTTGTTTAAAGTGGAAATAAACCTTTCAAGTAAATTTATTTTTTTTATTAAAAATGAATAGTGTCGGTAATAACTGTAATCCTCAGTAAGTAAGGCAGCTTCTGGGGGCCTTCTTTTCTGGGGCGTTGAGGACATGCCAGGTCCGTGTATTCTATGCAGGCTTGATGCATGCAGTAAGCTGTGCAGGACAGAAGGGCTTAAAGGGGTATTCTTGTCTCGGCATTCACATTTAATTTAATTAATTTGCCATTTGTAAACATTTCTTCAGTTGGATGTTATTAAAAAATATGTACCTGTGTGAAGATAATTTCTCATAAATGTAGTCATATGGTCCCTTAGAAACGAGATGGCTTCCTCGGATACGACCACCTCATATTTTGGCAGCAGTGGCCAGATATGCGCTATTGAGCCCTGCATGAGCACCTGGATTCAGTAACTCCTAGACATTTCATATACAAAAACCTTTTGTTTCTTTGTGCATTCCCTCCAGCAGAGGTGGCCGTATCCAAGGACACAGTCTTGTTTCTAAGGGACCATATGACTACATTTATGAGAAATTATCTTCACACAGGTAGAAAAATTTTAATAACATCTAATTGAAGAAATGCATATACATGGCAGATAAACAAAACTGAATGTGAATGCCCAGATGTGACTACCCCTTTAAGTGATGTATGAAGCATCTGGGCTCAATTGTTGATCAGAGGCCGGTTTGACCTAGCAGATGTTTGGCACTGTGTAAAGCTCTGTGTCCCTGTAGTGGATGGAAGCTGTAACTACAGCAGTGGCTCCAATTCACTTTTAATAGTTTTTTACCAAATCAAATGGTGTAACCCTTTAATTATTAACTGGCCAACCCCTTTAAGCATCAGTCTTTACTTGTAGGACTATTTTGGTACATTGTTACAAACTACTAAGGCTACATTTTATGTATACGCCAGGAAAGCTCCCGATGAATAAGCTCAGCGTACCCATTGACATATACCATCTGGTGGGGTCATCCTTTTTGCCTCCGTCTGTAGATCATACACTGTGCAGAAAGACAGAACAAGCTATTTACTCTATTGTGGAGGATGCAGCAGCATCGCACATCCCCCCTGTCCATACAAGGACAGTGACATCACTGGGAAAACCCTGCAAACACTACCCCCACCCCCACATTCAGGGGGAAGGAGGATCCAACACTAGGCTTATCCCTAAAATCAGTGCTAGGAGTAATGTCCAAGGTACAAACGTGTGATTATTCTGTGTGATATGAGCCCAGCTTTTTGTTTTTTATTAAATACTATCTTATACAAAGTTTTTACAATTTCTTCTCCTCCTTTACTATGACCACCTATTTTCATATTTTCCCTCTGAAGACAATACAGTCTCATTGTTCTGTGCACCAGGGGATTTCTATACAAACCCGATTGTAAGAGTAATACAGCAGCCGTGTGACCCAATGATGGGGGAGCGTTTCCCTGGAGGCACATTAGCCAAACTGACAGATCCCATCAGTAGTTCTAAGCTGCCAAGGAGCTAAATCCAAGGAAATTGTTCTGGAATTGGAATTCTGGGCAAGCATTTCATGGATAGTACATCATATATTAGGTGTATAATATATTTCTTGCATTTGTTCGGGCCGTGGACAAGTGGCGCAGAATTTGTGGTCGATAACGTTAATACGCAATAATCATCTGAGAATCCATATTGGAATAACCTTCCGATATTGAACTTAGAAGTAGTTTGGTGATGAGTAGTTGGCGTTGGTGCGTCCTCCTCTACTCCAGGCCTGGCGCACACAGTAGATGGGGCTCCCTGTCTGTATTATTACTTTTACTCCACATTTTAGCCATCAGATCCATCTAGTAAGCCCTGCATACTCTACCATGTGCACCAGGGTGGTTACTGTGCCCTGCACTATGCCACACTGTACAGCAGAGGTTACACGCCATGTTCACAAATCTGCATCAATATGCAATGTATGAACTGGGTCTAAGAGTTCTTGCGGTAGCTGCAGCCTGGGCCCACCTCCCCGGCGCCTCCTCCAGCCCATGCCCGGTGCAGGCCGCCCCTGCTACTTACCGTCACCCCGTACTTGAGCGCGATGCCCTGCAGGGTGTCGCTGGGGCTGATGTGGTGCTCGATGATCCTCCCCGCCCAGGGCGCCGTCACGGTGGCCGTGCTGCCGTACGAGCGGGTCTTGGTCCGGGCCAGGCTCACGGACAGCTCGGCCTCAGATTCGCCCTCGGCGCTGGGGAACATGGTGTAGCCGAGCCGGCTCCCTCCATCCCTGTGCGGCTGCAGCACCGGGGACAATTCCGCCATCTTCTGCGGAGGAGTAGACGCTCCGGTAACGGTAATAACACTGCATGCAATGGCCCCAGCAGCATCACCCGCAGCCGGCAGCAGGGGGCGCTGTATGAGTCCAGCTCAGAGAGCGCTGGGAGGAGGAGCGGCCCGGTGTATTGTGCACCGGGTGTAGAGACTGCGGGTCACCTGCGCCCGGCCTCATGACACATTGCTGGGGAACTGCCTGCATTGTGTGCTGCACCTATCATTATTCTCCCCCGTCATTGCTGGGGATGATTATACATCAGCTTCTATTCACATGGGGCTTTCAGGTTATTATTGTCAGGATCCCTATTCCTGAGTATGACCCGTGATAAACCTCGCCCTCTAAGCCTCTGTTCACATTAGTATTACCAGCCTCCATCAGAGGTTCTTGTATATTAGTCGCTGCTGTAGATTCTCTTTGCAGATTTCTCCTCCCCATGGAAATCGCTGCAGAAGTCCATCAGAAACAATCTCCCCGTCCCCCAGATAATTTCTGGTGGGTATGTTCCATCAGTAGACAGCAGGAGTGGAATATAGTGCACATATTACTGGGTATTATTGCTGTACTCGTGTATCTTGTTTAATATGTGGGGTTTTTTGTATATAATATTACTGTCCCTTATATGTATTGGATATAAGATCACTACCACAGGGTTTTTAACTTGTGTTTTTAGGTCATTTTGACCACTGATATTTTTACATTGATACAATAAAGAGTATTGATTATTGTATGTATATTTGGATATTTTTGTCATACTCGGGCCTTGGAAGTCGGACCACGTGCTAGTCTAGTCGGATTCCATGGACTGGGCAAAGTGCAGTGGATGGGAGTCCAGACATCATGGGTCTCTTTTATATCAGGGATGGAGGAATTATGCACCATAACAATGATGTTACTTGTGGGGTAACAAGTGTACACGATCATGGGAAGAAATTCCCAACTAATTGTGGGGTTATATATGTATACTTTCCATTAGTTTCCATATACAGGCAGTCCCCGGGTTACGTACAAGATAGGTTCTGGAGGTTTGTTCTTAAGTTGAATTTGTATGCAAGTCGGAACTGTATATTTTATAATTGTAACCCCAGACAAATTTTTTTGGTATCTTTGACAATTGGATTTTAAAAATGTTGGGATGTCATAAGAACCAGGATTAACAATAAAGCTTAGTTGCAGACACATTTAATAACTGTTGCAGCTGATTATTGTAGCCTAGGACTAAAGTACAGTAAATTACCAATATCCAGAGGTCCGTTTGTAACTAGGGGTCGTCTGTAGGTCGGGTGTCCTTAAGTAGGGGACCGCCTGTACTACACGAAAACTAAACATTACCGGCCTTCTGACAAAGCAAACAGGTGAAATGCACATTGAAGCTCTGGGGAAACACATACCATAGATTAGCAGCTTATCGTCTACATATGGGACATGGAGGAACAGTTTGATCCCATGATTTTAATTGGTGGCTCATTAGTTTTGTAGGAGGGTTGTATTGGTGAGGTCATTGAGCATAAGAGAACATGTATTGTGTTACCTGCTAATTCTATAGGGATCGACGCAGCTGTCACCTCAATTACATAACAGAAAAGGGCAATCAAGATTACAATAGAAGATAATGGCGTGAGATTTATACGTTTTTGTATGCCAGTTCTCTGGTGCAGAAGCACTGAAAGAATTACAATTTCTTGCGCACTATGCCACCTTCATGCCTAGGTCTAAGTCTCATGATGTATCCACCGTGGCGGCAGAGGCGGGGCCTTGCCATACGCTGCTGCACGGAGCGCTGGCATATGCGAAATCTCCCCCAATATCTCTATCAAAACACAATTATGCCTCCTCGCCTGATGATAGATGATAGCATAGCGTATCTACACCTCCAACATATAGGATGCATGGAAAACTCAGTGAGGCAGATTTATGAAGCTGTCTAAAAGTAAAAGTTAAAAAAAAAGTAAAAGTTCTTAGTTGCCCCTGGCAGCCAATTACAGCTTCCATTTAAAATATTTATGAGCACTGGTTAAATAAAAGCTGAGCTGTAATTGGTTGCCATGGGCAACTAAGAGCATTCTTACTTTTAGACAGCTTGATAAATCTTCCCCAGGGACTTGCTCCAAAATATTACCGTCTCTGGTCATGAGGCTGCAGTAAAGTATATCACTAAATACTTTTACCAGAGCTCGGGGAACATGGCAGCTATAATCCATAATCTTGGATCAAAAGCTGAAAAAAAAGAAACAAATTGTGATACATTTTTATCTTTTTATTTTAACCTAACAGCCAGTGAATAGTTTATGAGTAAATTGTCTGTTTGCTAACATTAGGGCATCAGATGTTTTTTCTAGAATGTACGGCTTTACATTAGTCCGTGATCACGGACATGAGAAGTGCTGTGCCCCCGACTTATCACTACGCATATCACAGGCTAATGTGAAAGTGGCCTCACAGTCTCAGTGACCCCATGCTATGCATTTGATATTACATCCTCTGACCACAGATTGTTGACCAGTATAATCTGCCCTTGCCTCACAGTCTACTGAGACATTCCTACCACTGGTCGTAGGGAGAACATTTCATCACTAGTCAATGGTTAAGACATTTTCCACTGCGCTGTGACACAGCTGTCAGGTGACTTTTGTGTGATGTTTGTTCTTTCACAGGTCTGGTGCCCTGTACAAGGATATTGGAAAATGGGCTGTTAGATGCATATTGGGGGAGATTTATCGTACGTCGGAGCTTGTTTGCCAATGTATTATAAAGGCCATGACCCTAGTGTCCAGGCAGATACCCATCGGTCTGACACGGAGTAGTTTTGCATAAAAAACTGGCGTAGAAGCAGGGATGCATTTACCCAATTATATGCAACTCACCTATGTGCCTTTACACAACACTGCAATCTCCCAATATTGCTGGCTATTACGTATTAGGCCCCTTTCACACATGCGTTTTTCACGCGCGTTTTCTGCACGTGCTTTTGACACGCAGAACTTGCATTGCACTCTGACCCATTGTAATCAATGGATCTTTTCAGACTTACATTTTTTTTTCACGCACACACGCACGGTTTTTTAAACGCGCGTTTAAATCTCGACATGCGCTACTTTTGCAAGTCATGCGCCTGAAAAAAGCACCATACAAGTCTATGGAGATGTATCAAAAACGCATTTGTAACACCCTCGCCGATGCAATGGCGAAGGAGTGCTTGCGAATAAGCCCCACAGCATGTCATCACATCACACAGGGGACAATGCAGTGGTAGAATCCTGCCTGGCAAGGCAGAAGTTAATCTGTATATGATGTAAGATTTTCTTATCCAATGATCTATGTTACATTCTGTCCTTTGTAAGCTGAGATGTGATTGGAGGAGCAGCCACCACCTGACCAGGGAGTTACAAAACCCCTGGCCAGCAATGTTCTAGAGAGGAGTCTCTCTCAGGAGAGAGGAGAGAGGAGTCTCTCCCAGGAGGGAGAAGAGGCCAGTCCTGGTCAGACCTGAGGGTCTGCAGGACATCAGCTAGAGTTTAGATTTAGCCTAGCCTAGCTTAGATGAGAAGAGAAGCAGACTGGGTACCCCAGTCCAGAATCTATTCAGCCAGCATACCAGGTAAGAGCAGGAAGAGCCTAGCCCCTGCCTCTGAAGAGTGGAGCTAATAGATTAGCTAGTATAGTGAGGAAAGGGGTATCATCCTACCTTCAAGGGTGATACCTGAAGCACTCCAGGACGAGCTGAAGCTTCCTATTAGGACACAGCTACCTCCCAGCCTGCCCTCTGCATCCAGGCTGGCGACCTATCTCCTGTGGCTTCCTCCAAAAGCATCTCAGCGCTCCACCACTCTGTTAAAGGCACGTTGCTGAAGTTCCTGTCGGTTCCAATAAAGAACTGTAAGTTGTTTTTGTTCAACCTCTGCCTCCGTCTGGTCCCTGCTACTACAGCTGCCATCATCACAGGCACCCTGTCCACCACACAGAGACTCATCCTCTAGAGACCAAAGGGTTGCCCCAGGGAGATCCGCTATAGCAGCCTCTCCCTCATCATTTCTTGCCAACACCACCCTGCTGGAGACCTGCCAGGCTGTAGGACAGCTCTCCGGTTCCCCCGTACCAAGCACCGTGACACTAGCGTGCCTAGGCCGCAACCGCCAGCCACTCAGGTACTGCGGGCCCCGGCTGACTCCAGGCCCCGAGAAAAGGCTAGGCCCCGGTGGGGGATGTTGCACATTGCACTCTGAGACACATGCAAGTGCAATGCGTTTTTCACATATCAATTGCCATAGAAAAGATAGACCTCAGCCCTGAGTCCATTTCACGTGCATTATCTGCACGTGAAAAACGCATTGAAATTGCATTGAAAACGCGCATGAAAAACTGAGACGCTGAACAAACTCTGACTGAAAACTGATTGAATTCCGATGCAAAATGTGCGTTTTTCACTGACCAAACCCTGATCATACCCTGATCAAACTCTGACGTGATCTGCAACGCAAGTGTGGAAGGGGCCTAAGCCTCGTATAGCAAAATCTTGAGATTTGTAGCAAAAAAGTTGCTTAAAACTAGTTTCTCAGAATTACCTGCAAAAGAGGTACAGGACTCAACCTTTGTAGCACAACTGGCATCCACATCACTAAATGATATCCTGGAGATTCTTAGGCTACCCAAGGGATGGGACTCTGAGCATCATAGTGATATATGATGCAAGGAGTCCCTTTATATCTTCACCATGGTGCAAGCAGGGCTGGCTCTGGCACTTTGGTGGATTAATGAAATCCGGCCAATATACGGCCTGGGATTCACGTCGTGAAGATGGTTGTGTGTATAATTGCTGTTTTTCTGGAGCAGTTGATGAGGACTGTATGAATTCCATTGGGCTCTAATGTAAATCACAGTGGGTCAGCAGTGAGTAGGACTGTGTACTCTATGTGGAGGAGATGGACAGCGCACCCCTGTCATATATCATCACAATAGTAAAGGAAGCACCTGAAGTAGATGGGGACTACTGCATTACTGATGTTATGGTGGTGCTTTATAGATTGTATTTTATGAAAAACTGACATGACATGTACAAACTGTATTTATAAAATGTCAAATGTTTCCAGTGAATTGCCTGACAATATAATTGTTGCTATCATTCTCCTGTATCATAGCACCTATCCCAGTGTATAGAAAGCCTGTGAATGGATATAAACAGGAGCGTGGCGTATGTAATGTGCAAGAAGAAGTACGTCACCCGGGCAGTTTCCACGACAACACTGCCTACTCACCATGAGTCACCGTCTATGTTTTGCTCCATTAATCTGACAAGCTCTTTGTCATCTTTGTGTAATTAAACAATATTTCGTTCCCCCGTTCCATAGTTAGAATCAAACACAAAGATGGTAGGTAAGGAAAAGCTGTGCGGACAATCACATTATAAAAGATAACCGAAGGCTAAAAACAAACTCACCTGACTCTCATATTGCATCTCATAAAAGCCCACTCACTTGTCTTCTGCTTTCTGGGAGTTCCCCGGAGCTCAGTCCTAGGTCCTCTCCTCTTTCCCAATCTTACCAACAATAGAATTGGTCTTAAGTACCATCTTTATACTGAACTATATACTTATTCCTGTAATATGGCTCTTGCCTTACTACAGGACACTAGTTATTGTCTCCGCTGCCTCCAATGTCATGTCCTGTATCTGAAGATGAATATTTCTTGAGCTGAAGTTCTTGTCTTTCCACCACCTACTAACTGACCCAACCCTGACACCTCCATTTCTTTCTTGGGGTTTTGTTTAACTGCAATCTCACCTTTACACCCTGCTTTCAATCACTCGCAAGATCTTTCCACATGCACCCCAAAAACATCTCCAGAATCTACCCTTTCCTCACCATGGAAACTTCTAAAACCCTAATTATGGCCATGAATCACTCTCACTTTGACTGATGTAAATAAGTCCCTTCTTATCAACTTAATAAACTGATCTACCATCTATTAATGCAGCAGCCTAAGGGTGATGTCACACATGGGGTTTTTGGTCTGTTTTTAAACATCCGTTTTCAGTCCGTTTTTGGCAGTTTACCATACAGTTGGCTGCTTACAACCTGTTTATCTATTAATATAATTGTTAAAAACAGACCAAAAACGCCATGTGTGGCATCACCCTAGGGTGCAGTCACACATTGCAGTAAAAACTGCATCGCAATTAGTTTTGAGGTGGATTAAGGTGCAGTTTTGTTAATTTCACAGATGAAAGACATGAACTGAATGGGTGAATTTGATTTTGAAGGAGAAAACTGTTTCACAAATTTCATTCACCTGTTGATTTGATGTCTTTCACTTGTTAAAATAAGTAATACCACCTAAAACCAACCCAAAACTAATTGTAATGCAGTTTTAACTGCAATGTGAGTATCTCAGTCTAGATGTTACATGGATGCCTCCAGTCTAGGTCAGTCACTCAGCTGTTTGTCCAAATATAATTAACATTTTAATGACCTGACTTTTTTGTTATTGTGTTTCTACTTTTTTGTTTCTCTTTTTCAAAAATCTGTACAAGTGCTTGTTTTCTGGGTCACAAATTGGGGAATCAGGGAAAAAAATAACAAATGTGGACTTTTGGGATGAAGTGATACCTAACATCCCTAAGATTTGTAATTTATTTTTTTAACAGCTCTAGGCAAAGGGGGTGATTTAAACTTTTTGTTTTATATATTTTTATAAACTTTTTAAAAACTTTTTTCAAGTACCCTAGGGGGTCTGACCACTTCTGCCAAATCCTGCTGTACTACTGTATTGCAGTATATGGCAGTTTTGCTACCACCAAGTGTGTAGAGATTGGGCATGACAGGCCCTGGAGTCTAACCGAGTCTACTGATCACTGTCATCTTTGAGGTCCCGTGGGGGCATCAAGAAAATCCAAGACGGTGGTGCGACAGCTTTGGTGGGGGCATTTAAACAGCTAACCATGGGTGTTACCGGTGGGTGTTTGCTTTGTATAAAGAGGGCTCTGTCCGTGAGCACTCGCCATATACCCAGCCTGCACTGATGTTATGGCACTCATTGGTACCAGGTTAAACTAATGACACCCATCCAAAAACCTCTGACAGTGCTGCACCACCCTACCACTTGGTCTATTGCTCTATGTGTGCTCTTTGATCTGTCAGTGATTTAAGATGAACATCCCACTGACATTTGCAGGACTACTGAGCTGCACCATTTCTCTGGAATGCTCTATCCCCTACTTGTGGAATAATATACATCTGTCATAGTTGCAAACATGACCAAACACATCTCTTCACCCTCTACCCCCTTTAAACTAACCCCCACTGTGTACGCCTTAGTGTATGCATGGAAACTTAAGGGTCTTAATAAAATTATTACTGTATATCCTCAAATATAAGCCAAATTTTTCAGCACAAAAAACGTGCTGAAAAACCCAAAACAAAAGTTATGCTCACCTTTCCAATACACCCCGCAGTTCGTTCTCTTCTTTGGTCCGGCAGCGGCAGGCCTGTGTGACGCTCCTATACATAAGCTGTGAGTACTCACAAGGTGAGTATTGACTTTCTTTTTGTAATGAATTGGGCAAACTGGGGCTTACCATATACTTGGACAGAGGCTGGCTATACTGGGGGAATGGTGGCTGGCTATTTATAGGGGCAGGGGGCTGGCTTTCTATATGGGCAGGGTCTGCTATATACTGGAGGAATGTTTGCTGGCTATATACTGGGGGAATGCTGGCTGGCTACATACCGGGGGAATGCTGGCTTTATACTGGGGGAATGCTGGCTGGCTACATACCGGGGGAATGCTGGCTTTATACTGGGGGAATGCTGGCTGGCTATATACTGGTCGCATGGGCTGGCTAGGTATACATTGGGGCAGGGGGCTAACTATATACTGGGGGCAGGGGCTGCTGACTATATACTGAGGACAGAGGCTGGATGGCTTTATACTGGGGGGGGGGGAGATATCCTTGAGTCAATTGGTTTTCCCATTTTTTTATAATAAAATTAGGGGCCTCGGCTTATATTCGGGTCGGCTTATACTCAAGTATATATGGTAAGTTTCTCATTAAGTTTCTCATTCATTGTCCTGTAGCAGTAAGATGAATGGCAGAGGAAGAAGTGTTGCTGTTGTGTCCTGTCTGCAGTGGGCCAAAAAGCCCCCAACGGTCTCCATCCAAAGTTGGAACAGACCCCCTCAATAGGGCAATGCAAAATCGCTTAACTAGCCAGATTAGAAGAATTGAGTGCTCAGATAGGAGATAACATGGTGACTTCAAACAACTATGGTCCCCCTGGTTCTCATTCTTTAAATCACAGTGTAGTGAAAGTCACTCTGTCTTTATATCCCAGGGATTTGCACTGACTATAATCTTGAGACCAGGTAAGGTATCTCCCTTTCCCGAACCCACTTTCTTCCAATCCTTCCCCCTGCTGACTACTACCCCTTACATTGTGAATACTTCCTCTTGCCTCATAAGTAATACTTCATAAATTTGTGTAGTTGCATATATCATCTGTTTTGTTAGAAATATGTCAGCCTCCTGATACAGGCAACATGTTTCCTACGGTTTCTCTCTGTTAGAAATGTTGTTTTTTGCAGTGTTTATACTTTAATTGATGTACAATGTTTCTTAAGCTAAGAAAACATGACAAAAAAAACAATAAAAAGAACTGAAAAACAAAAAAAACTAATTTGGAACTGATCAGCAGATTAACCCCTTTGTGTTCTACAGGATTTCTTCAAGACTATTACTGTAACATACAGGCAATCTGGCAGGCTGACAGTAATGGCTGCTACATGTATTCATTGTATTTATTGTTCCTATTTTTTCTCTTTTTCATATTTTGTTTCTTCTATGACATCTATATTTCTAGAGTCAAGAAAATCAATTGGCCTTATTTCTGTTAAGTGAGGTTGCGGTGCCTGTTACACCATCAGATAAGGGCCCAGAGCAAAACATGTATCATTTTGTTGGTGGAGGCCAGGATGTGGCTGCTTCCATACCAGGCGTTCTGACCTGTTTATTGGTTTTTAGATCCACCACAGACTGTGATGATATCACAATACACTTATTTACCCAACCTTGCCTTGTCCTGCTATTGTGATTTACTTGTGAGCTCAGAGCAGTGTATTAAGTACAATCATTTCTATTTCTTCTGCTGGATCTTTGTTATTCTCTGCCAATAAACATCTGGTGTTACCGGATGGCAGATTTCTCTAATGTAATAATATGATCAGACTTCTACAACAAGTGAAGCGTTACAGGTGTTCATGCTTCTTGGTTGATTTCCAGACACGTCATATATTGTATTTTAATAGAAGCCTTGTTATCAACTCAGTGGAAGAAGACATCTTTAGAAGAAGTCTACCTACAGTTCAGTGCATTTGCTATAAGGCAGTGACTTACAACTGTGGGGCTTATTTACCAACGGTTTCGGGGATTGCACGGCTTTGACAGGTATTTAACAGGAGTTTGCACTGGGATTGTGTTGCATGCAATCGGATTGTGGCGCAGCTGCATCGGCTTTTATCCGACAGAAATTTGGGGGCGTGTCATCAGACCATCGACTGATTCAGACTGAGCTCGGAATTTAACTTTCAAATTGTATTGCAAGACAATGCACTTACATGTACCATTGAGAAGAAGGTGAACTCTGTCGGGGAATCGACACATGCACGATCTTAGTGAATCGCGGCAGTGTGTATTCTTGTCGGACAATGCACTTTCGGGAACTTGAGAGCCGTTTTCACGATATACAGCGATATACTACAAAAAGTAATCCACAAGCTAGCAGATCAGTAGAGAAGCCTCGGCTGGCGGCTTCACTGCATCTGACTGACGGATGTACAGGTGACGTCACCCTAGGTACAAGTAGTCTGGTGAAACAAAAAGAGTTTCCACCAACACGTTGTCGAAAGCTATGGCTTTCTTCCTCAGGGTTAAAGGGGTATTCCAGGAATCGGCGTAATTCATATACAAGTGGGCACTCAAAATAGAAGCTAATGTGTAATTAGTTGTTATTTAAAATGTTGCTCCCCTTAGCAGAAAATGCTGGTGACATACACTGTAATGAAGAATTAATATGCTACTGGCCCTTTAATCAGTCCGTTAATTTCCTCCGCGCGGTCCGTTGCAGGAAAGAAGATGGCTGCTGGTCACATGTCCACATCACATGTCCTGTACCTGCCTGGGCAGGTCATGTGATCACCACTATGTTTGGCCGTTGTCGGTTGGTTGCAGTGCACCCAGTATGGCCAGTGTTGTGGTGATGGCAGTTACACATCATTACTATGGTAACAGAGCAAGAAAACCTGTTAGATCATCACTGGGAGTAGAGCAGAAAAGGGAGGAGGTGTTACTGAGAACTAAAGGATCATGGAACTTGTAGTTTCCGGTGGCGGCCATCTTAGTGATAACTCCACCTACTTTAGAGAGGCCATAAATTTTGTAAATCATAAAATCAAATTATTTAATTTGTGACTAATTATTTTGTGACTAATGACATTGAGTATTGTTGTATTCATTTAGTTATATCATCATGGGTTTTTGTGTCAGACGTTCATATTCCCGGAATACCCCTTTAAATTCCTGGTCCCACTGGTAAGACTTTTATATGTTGCGTAGGTATGGTACTGTTCTGTTAGATGTGGAAGATTGTTGTATCCACATCATCATGGTTATTTGGGCATCCATATATTATATCTTGTCTCAAAAATATATATCTTTTGCCCCATCTTTCTCATTGGTCTAACCTAATAAGTGTCGCTACTTATGTTTGGAGCCTGTTTCTGTTTAACTGTTAAAATAATTTATGGTGATATTAAAACATATTGATATCTTTATAACTATAAAAAAAAGATTTCTTAGTTTATTTTCATTATTAACAATAATAAGAAGACAATATTGTACTAACACTGCAAAAATTAAAATATAAAATGTATGTTACTTGTTATTACCCCAATACTGGGTTAAAAGTTCTTATATGTAAATTCTCTGGTTAAAATGCGATGAGTTCAATTTTGCTATTTAGGCCTTTGGGGATTAGTGTATCCTGCTCAAATATCCATCGGCTCTCTGCTTTAGACATACATTTTATATACTTACTCCCTCTCCAGTCACGTTTTACTTGTTCAATTCCAAATATTTCGCTTCCTTTAATTTGCCCATTGTGTTTCTCCTTATAGTGTTTCAAATAAAGGATGACCATAAAATTGTTTTTCTATATTTTTCAAATGTTCTTTTATCCTTATCACAAATTCTTTTTGTACGTCCAATCTTTTCTCACAGGGGCATTGTATACAGTAAATAACTTCCTTTGTGTTACAACTGATATGATGTTTGATTGCAAAGGAGTTGCTTTCTATTTTGGATTGTAGGTGCTATTATATTTCCTAGATTTTGTGCTTTCCTGAACACAAATTTTGGATTTCTAGGAAGTAGTTTTATAAGCAGTGGAGAGGCACACTGCCTTTACCAGCGAAGGCACCGCTTTTTAAATAAAGAAAAGCAATCTACCGAAACTATTTGCAGTTTGCGTTAGTGTGTTATACATATAATTTTTATTTTGCACCAGGACATAGGTACGGGTGGGCGTGCCAGGCGGGAAAGAGTTTGTATGTTCTCTCTGTTTGCGTGGGTTTCCTCCGGGTCCTCCAATTTCCTCCCACACTCAACCACTCCCACACAAAACATACTGGTAGGTTGTTTAGATTGTGAACCCCATGGGGACAGGGATCGATTTGGCAAGCTCTGTGCAGCGCTGCGGAATCTGTAGGCGCTATATAAATAAAGAATTATTATTATTATTCCTGATGTTGTTTCTGTTGACCCTTAACAACATTATTGACCTTGTTTTCCATCCACTGTGAGGTATGCAGTTGCAAGTTCTGACCATTCTATGACCATGTTATATCACGACAACACACCATTGTTTTCAGGTAAAGAGTATTCTGGCTGATCTGCTTTATGCACGAAGACAAGTAGTAGCATACTATGGGGTCAGGTCTGCTCTCCTATTAGCCAAATCTGCACAAAGATAAGAGATCACAGAATACATCATGAGTCCAGTGTATTCTAGAGGGCAACTTCTCTCTAACCTATCCATTCCTTACCAAGACAGGGTTCACATCTGCATTTGATAGGTTCCATTATGCTTTACTGTATGGCTCAGGAGCCCACATCATTTTTCAGATATAAATGACATAAGCTACCTTTCTGTAAGTGAAACCGTATGGGGGCAGCCTTCTTTGCAATGAAAATTTCTGACGCAGATGTGAAGCAAGCCTTAGAATGGATTTATTGCTGGTTGCTGAGTATGTGTTTATTCAGCAACCTGTGAGTCCATGTGATTGTCTCATGAATACATGAGACTCTGCATAAACTGTATCATCTGATTTCTTCTATTCTTTTTAATTTCCATTAGCCAAATTTGACAATATTTTTGTGCTGTACTGGCTTATACAAAAGTATACCTGTCCCCATACTTTACTAAACTGCCCTTACTTAAAGGGATCATGTTACCAGGTTTTACCCCGCTAAATTACTAGTCCCCTCTGGTAGGGTATAAAATATCCGTAGTAGAATATGCTTTTTTTATGTGAAATCTCACCCGTTTACCTATAAAAACTCATCCCAAAAGTCAGGCACATATGGCTCTTCTCATTTAATTTTCAGATGAGATGAGTCTAGTTGTTGGGTAATGTCACTTCAGAATCCCTTATCTTCTATTCTGTCTCACCTGGATACAAGTTTTTTGTGCCATATTAAAGATAAAAATCTCACCTTTCAGCTTATGGCTGTGAGTTATAGAACTGCAATTCCACAATAATTAGCCCTTTTAGGACTGCCAAGGCAATTTAACACCTTAAATTACAAGTCTGTCCTGAGACAGAATGATGCCTTCTCGGTCAGGCCTAAAACTTAACTTTTAATGAATCCAAAGTAAAATATAACCTGACTGTGTTTACAAGTTTGGGCTGCTATCGTAACACTATATAGCCTGAAAGATGAGTATCTACTCAAGATATACTTTTCATTGTTAGATCCCTGCAGTGATCATACTCATTTGCAACCACAAACATGACACTTAAAGGACACCTGTCATCAGGTCTCTGCCACTAGTCCTGTCACCTCTACCTGTTGGAGCAGCTCACAAGGATCCCATCCCAGCCTTTATCTAGTTATTTCATACATTATTCATTGTAAAATCATCTATTCTTTATTATGTAAATGAGGCTGGTCACATGGTCAGAGGCAGTGATGTCACCCCTGTTCCCCCTCCCCTCTCCTCCCCCTGCTCATGTCTGTGTGTAATGTATAGTAAAGTATGGCTAGTGTGAGTGCTGCATCTGCTGACATGCTGCATCCTCCTAATACACATGTGAGAGACACAGACATCAGCTACACATGAATCTGACATGTTCTGCTATAACATGGCTGCCTGGAGCTGCTGTATCTCTCCTAAACACACACATGCACACACAGGCTGCAGGGGGCGTGGCCACCAGCACCAGGAAGCACATCATTATACAGCCTCACATCATTATACATGCTGTCAGTCAAGCACTAGGGGTGTGGCTGTGCCTCCCACTCATGAATAGAGTGGACAGCTTGAATATGCTAATGCTTCATTGGACATTTCCCAGGTCATTTGCATACAGCTTTAGGACCTCATTGCTTAGGTTTACAGGCATGTAGAGGGACAATAAAGGGATAGAGGCAATGCTCTCTAATGGCAGTTTATGAAAATATATTTAGTTTAGGGGGGTTATTTTGCATGACCGGTTCTCTTTAAAAAAGCACACTCTAGCCCCCCCGACATGTTTAGCCGGTTAGACCTGCGTCATCAGGGGATTGGGGCTACTGATTCCTTCTAAAAACCCACTTTTAAAAGTATGCTCTGGTGCTCCCCTTGCTGTAGATTTATAAGCTTGTACTGTGTGCTGCTGTCTTACAGCAGGCACATTGAGAGGGAAGTGCTGAGCAAGCAGTGTGGAGGATGAGACAGTGTAACAGCATGTGAATCTACAGCATCTCAGGTAGAGCCCTTCAGGGCCCACAGTCACAGTGTCTGGATTTATAAGTAAGGGTCCCTGATTTATCATAAAGGATTTTGATGGTATATTCCCTTTAAAGGAAAACTACCAGTAAGAATTACACAAAACAAATTACACGTACTCACCTAAGGTCCTCTTCTCTAATGTTGACACGTCGGAATCACCAGGAAAAAAGAGTTATTAAAAGCAGCCTGGAGCGTAGGGACGCAATGTCCGGCACTTCGGGGGGGTTAATTATTCACACCTTCTGCGTGAAGTTACCTCTCGCTCACAGCATGGGATTATTTTGTCTACATTGCTTTATTGGTTTTTACTAACAAAGGTGTGTTTCTCACCTTTTTGCACTTTTATTGGTTTGGGAGGCATTTTGATATTGGCCATTATGAGAATATATGTATAGAGTAAATAATACATTAATAAGATTACATGTGCATGTATTACTGTATGGGAAAGAAAAGTTTTTCATTTGATGAAGAATTGTTTTTTGAGATTTGCTAAGAACAGTGACCATAGATGAGATATGTGTTGCTGTAGTTTGGTAACATTGGTGCCATCACACAGAAATAGTCCTGCATCTCCCCCTGCTGGTCAGAAATAGAAGCATAATGGAGGAGATGCATCCATGTGTCGGTCTTTGCACCAGTGCAGAGTAGAACTAGATTGTCAGCAAGACAAAACATGGGGTTTTTTCCACTTTGCCCTGCAAACCCCCTGGCAAATTGGATTCCCTAATCCTTCATCATGCCCCTTCTTTGTATTAACCACATATGAGTTAAACCCATAATGGAAAATAGTGTCCAAAGTTGAAAATGGCACACACAGCTCTGTACACCAAAGTATGAAAAAGTTAGCGCCCAAAAAATTAGCACCAGAAGATGGAAAAATGAAAAATCGAGTTTTTTACATGAGTTTTTCATTTTTGCAAATGTATAAAAACATGAGCCCTCTCCATAGCCGGCAAGTCTTTGCTGCATATTGCATATCGGTGCTAGCACGGGCACCACCATCTTGCTGAGGACCGTCGGCTGTTGTCGCGACGTCATCGTGGAGCAGCCATCCCTCGCCATGACCGTCTCAGGTCTTCCAAAGACCCAAGGCTGTCTCGTTTTAACCTTTTCATTACAATGTGCAATCAAATAAAAAACAGTGAAAAAAAAAATTATTATAAAAAAACCTAAAAATTCAAATCAACCCCCTTTTCCTAGAAATGATACAAATATAAAACAGTAAATTATATAAAATATAAATAAACAGTAAAGATCATAAACACATTAGGTATCGACGCGTCCGAAAATGCCCAGTCTATCAAAATATAATAGGTTGTAGGTTGTAGTAGGATCAAAAGGTTGTACAATCCTAAAAATGGTAGCATTGAAAATGTCATCAAAAGTCTCAAAAAATCTATATATAACATCTCCTCACAGAAATAACCATCGAATGTGTACATTTAAAAGCATCATACAAAAAGAAAGACCATATAGGCCATCCCTCTCACTACCGATGGTGACCCAATTGGAAAAAAAAAATTAAAATTTGTTATACCGTCTAACTAGACCACCTGGCCCAGATCGAATTGCCCTCTTCCCTTTCTATTACTTGTCATATCTTTTTCAAACGATTTCAGAATGGTTTCATATTTCATCATTTGCCCTACTAAATTCCTCCATTCTATAAATTAAATTTTTTTCCCTTGAATTCCAATGTTTAAATATTATAAACCTAGCTGCACATAATAATTTATTTGTTATTTACCATCTATTTTGAACAATTATCTTCATACATCTCCTTCCAAAACATTTTGTGGCCTATATGTGCCCCCTCCTGAGAACATCTATTATCTGCAGTTCACCTTTATTCCTTCTTTGTATAGTAAATCAGGGTATAATAAATTCTGTATAGTATATTCAATTGAATCAATCTGTGGTTAAGACTTTTAGACACAGACTTGACATTCCAGCTCTGGTTTTGAAACGATTCTCTGCATTGTTCTGTTCTCTCTCAGGGAAAACTGGAAAGTTAGGGTGCCAGTTGTATAGGGTTTGTCAGATATTTAAGGAAATTAGCACCAGGTGCCAGATTAGCATCAATAACTTGTAGGTATCAAAAAGTGTTCTCTAACAGGATATTCTCACACACAATGACCTTGACATTTGGGAAATTGTGTGTTTCTCTCTAATGTTGATCTCCAATGTATATTATACTTGATGCATGAAGGGGGGAACAAGACTTCTAAAAGTCATGGCATCCTCTGGACTATAGGCAGTGTAACACATCGAGATTACCTGATAGCTGATTACCCTGGGCTCTGATCCTGGCTTACTGGCAAACAAATGACTGATGTAGCATTAAATTGTTGCCATGAAGATGAATACATTGTAATACAAGGCGGCTATATACAGCCAGACTCCCAAACTGCACCACAAAACCTGAACGTGGTAGCACAGCCTGAAGAGATTAGACAATCCAAAGACCATCTGTAAAGTTATTAGACACTTTATCAGGCTCCTTTATCTCTCTGCTGTCAGGGGGAACAGGGAACTGATTTATATAAACTGCTTAAAGGACATCTACCACCAGGGTGAAGGTCTGTAAACCAAGCACACTGACGTACAGGTGTATGCCCCCTCTGTCAGTATCTGCTCTTAAGCCCTTGTTTTATGTAAACAATTTTTAAATGTTATGCAAATAAGCCTGAGGAGGCTCCAGGATCCATTGATCTATGGAGCCTAGAGCCCCTCAGGCTTATTTGCATAATTTTTAAAACCTCTTTTTGTAAAAGCAAAGGCTTATGAAGCTTAAAGAAGAGCAGATGCTGACAGAGGGTGTACACCCCGGCATGTAAGTGTGCTTGGCTCCCAATCTTTCATCCTGGTGGTCCTTTAAATAAGGAAGAAATGCAGGAAAAAACAAGGACACAGGAACATTTTTTATAATAAAGTATATTACAAAGTTTAATATTATCATCCGCACTATTCATTCATGGAATTTTACTAAAAGTTTAGTGTTGTTGAAAGGGGGCACGTGCAAAGTTTACTACATAGCGTTATAGGAAATCTACCACTAATAATAAGTAAAATTAAAGTAGACATAGTTACCCATCTTTTCCTCGATCCCGACGCTCATAAATACAATCAAAGCGTTTCACCGCTCCACGTCTTAGTCATGGCAAAGATGCGGAGCGTCACAACGCGTTGATCGTATTTTTGTTCTGTCACCTGCACAATGCTTTTAATCCAATCCATATGAGGATACCTCAAATTTGTCGTCTTCTTTGCAAGTTGTTATCCTACAGCTGGGATTTTTTATTCCGTGCACCATACCATCTGTGGGAGTCTGAACACATGGATACAAGTGAGCTGTTTCACCGATAGTGACTATATTTTTTACTATTACTAGGTTATACATTATTTTTAAAGGGAACCTGTCATGAGGATTTAGGTCCACATAACGCCTTAAACTCCTTTAACAGGATATCAAAAATGATTGATATCCTATAATCTGGGATATTCAGCATTAAACAGAAAAATTACTTTTAAACCTGTATTCAAATGACCAGTAAGTAGTCACAGGGGTGGAGAAGAGTCCCCCAGGGATATCCCCTGGTGGAATTGATGTCCCATAGACCAGGTACATAATCACGAGACTGGGTGGCAGATGCTGAAGATAGCTTATGATGGTTAACTTACCCTATGGTACACTTTTGAAGCCAGTCTGTTTCATGACTCTCCTCCGCCCCCATGACTCACCAAGTGATTTGTATGCAGCTTTTAGAGTTCTTTTTCTGTGTAATACTGTATCTTCCAGAATATAAAAGGACATTAGTGTAATGATCTCTGTGCCTTGGATAACAGGTTTGTGGCCACTTGTTGGCATAAATCCTCAATGACGAGTCCCCTTTAAGTTTACACACAAGACTTTATTTCTCAAAAATGTCATATTTATTGAAAAGATTTCATTACATCTAGAATGAACATATTACAGTACATGTCCTCATCAAATACAATGTACAGAGGAACAACACATTGCCATCTTTTATTTACCAAGTTCGTTTGACATAATATTTTATATATTACAGACAGGTAAATATGGTTAATACAATACAGTACGATGCCTACTAGGGAAAATAACTGTGACTTATTGAGTAGATGTAATTTGCTGTATGCCTGAGATGGAACAAGTCTTAATCCCTACCATAATGTGGCTGACCTACATTTCAGAATCAATTAGATGACTAGTTGGTAAATCTATGCCCAACATATTACCATGGAATACCAGATAGTGTCAATGATATATCATTCTGCCACACTTAACCTTTAATAAGTAACCTTTAATATTATCTTTATGTTATATCTATCTGGGGTTATTAAAACTAAGTTTATTATAAATATAATGGAATACCATGGTATCGAAAGAAAGGTGACTGGATTGTACCTGTGTGGAGTAGCATACCATGAATATATAAAACATGTAAAATATTATAAGGTACAAAGAGCACCTCAGTATTGTGACCTGCCAGCTTTTTTATTGTAGCTTATATTCACTGTAAATGACATAACCCACGCATCTTGTGTAATAGTTATGCCTTCTGTCTCCATTGAGGACAATGGTAGACATGCAGGGTACCTTTGGGATCTACAGCAGAACATATCCATAAGATACCAGTTTCTATGCAGCGGTTCTGACACATATTACAGTGTGAATAAGGCCTTGGCGTGATGAAATCCAATGTTCGATCAGCTCTGATAGGTTACATCACATCAATGCTATTTACACTACTGTATTATACAAGCTGTATATATTCTTTCACAATAAGATATAAATTAATAGCACCATGATCCCATATAAAGATATAGACAGGTCCACAGGGTGCTCATAATATTCAACACTGATATTCCATTTAGTGCAGTATACAATGTCATTCACAGCAAAGCGTATAGTTTTCTTATTTCCCATGCAAAACAGTTAGCAGTGTAAACATATCCATAAGTGTTAGAGCATAAGGTAGTGAGACACAGCCTTGTAGATATAATAAAATATAAAACATAAAATGTTCTGTAGAATGGAAAATAGTAGCACAGAATTCTAATAATTTGAGATTTTCAGTGTTTCTGGAAGAGTTACCCAAAAAGTGTTAAAGGGGTTGGATCAAATTTATTACATAACCATAAGATAGGTCATAACTGGCAGGTGGGTGGAACACAACCTCTGGCACCTCCACCGATCATGAGGTTGGAGCTCCTGAGCCATCGGTATTAGCACTTATTTAGATGTGCATCTTTTACATCCGTATGCTATCAGTGATTACTGACCCATTTTCTCTACAAATATAAGGGTGAAATAAATCTGTATAAACCAGCTTTTTGCAGCTCTAAGTGTGTGCCAAAAACATGAAGAAGCACTGGAAAAGTGGCACCCAAATTGGTGTGAATGTTGGAAAATTACCTATATTGTGGTGCCCACACTTCATAAATGGGATGCAACAGGTGCAGCACAGAGAAAAAAAGACAGTCTTCTGTGGAAAAGTCAATAATAAATGCCCTCCACAAAATTAAGACCATTTTAAGCTCAGATAATGCTGGAAAAACAATTTTTTTGCCATTTTAAGATGGTTAAAGGGGTTGTCTGAAACCCTTTCACTCCGGCCACTCCCACCCGTCCCCATATCTCAGTGCCTGATACAGAGCTGGGAATGGTGTCGGACAGCTAGAAACTGTTCCCAGCGTAGCTTCTGTGCCCCTGTAAACAAACAGGAGCACAGCCCGGAGAGACGGTGGCGGGTGGGACCGTGGAGGTAAGTACAAGTTTATTTTTTTAAGCAGTGTTCCCCCAGCCACATATCCATTTTTCATAGGATATGAGACAACCCCTTTCAGAACTATACTTATGTTTTGGAGTTCAAAGAAATAAATGTAGTACTATAATAAATTATAGAGGACATGTAATCAGTGGGTATTATGGTGTTCAGAATCCCTTTGATTCCATGGATAAGTGGTAAC
This sequence comes from Engystomops pustulosus, assembly GCA_019512145.1. NCBI lineage: Eukaryota > Metazoa > Chordata > Amphibia > Anura > Leptodactylidae > Engystomops > Engystomops pustulosus. Next base: position 57,332,598 of record CM033644.1, read on the forward strand.
TTGTTCCAACACCGTTAAGCTACATGGACCTATGCAATACAGAGCATCCAGAACCAGAGCTTATAGAGCTGTATAACATACCTTTCATCTAGCTGGAAACCATTGAAAGGAGAACTGGTGCCCTTGTTCTGCAAGCTAAGGGGCATATGGACTGGTTGCCGTACATGGCTGTGACTTTTTACAAGATTCATATGCCATGGATATAAAAGTGAAAACTCCTAGTGTCCTAGAAAAAATTCACAGAAAATGCATAATCCATAGTTACATATCCATAGTGGTTTCCCCAATCCCCAGTCTGAATTCAGGATCAGTTGCTATACTATTTATTGAGACCTTTTCATTCTAAAATGAAAGAAATCAACCAATAAATAGAGTATACCGCAGCCTAGCTCACATGCAGTGATAGCTGATGTGTACTAATCTGTTGTGACCACTACACAGAGAACGGCGCTGTCCACTTCCTATCCCATTATTTGTTTGTCAGTTGTGAGCATATCTAATCTGTGGTGTGCTGGGTGTTAGACATTTACTAAGCTAAACCCAGGTAAAAGTTTCTAAATGTGTCAAAACCGCAGAAAACAGCACATAGGCCAGTTTATTGCTGCAAACCGAAGCAGAATTCTCAGCTTTTAGCTTTCCTACTATCTTAAGAGATTTATCAATAGGTACAAAAATAAGCAGAATACATGGAACCCTGTGCACATTAGGTAAATATAGATGTAAACACGACCTCTCACCCCAGCTGAGAATATCAGATTCATTACAACAGTGGTTTACCCTAAAACGTCACTTGTTTATGTTTAATAGATGTGCACCCAAGATACTATGGGGTGCATCACTAAGCAGTGTGATCATTACTCAGCTTGTATGTGACAATTCACTACTGCTACATCAAAATGACAACTGAATCCATATGGATCATACATGACATTACTGAAAGATGGCAATGCATTGTCATGTGCCCCATTCAAAAAGAAATGCAGGTCACATGACAGCAGCGCAGGGTTGGCAACATCAGCACTCCATCAGCACTCCACCGACACGACCATGAGTTGTATGTCACATTGAACCAGTTGTGAATGAACATATGCAAAGTACAAGTGCAGGTTCTAAAAAAACATGTAGTGCTGTTTCATCGTCTTCACAAGTCAGAAATATAAAGTCATCCAGCAGACTGCATTGGTGCAGCCATCAGCCATGTTAGTTGGCTTTCCCTTCTTCCAAATGAAGGCAGCCAATAGAGCTTCTTCTTTCTTCCTTACTGATGTTCTCTTTCAACTCTTTTCTGACGGACTGCAGGGAAAAAAGAATTCTGTTTAGTGAAATGGGCACAAAGGGAGAGATTTATCAGTTTTTTTGTGTACAAGTCCTGGAATAATTGCAATTACTTGTGAAACACCAGGAATTGCGATTATTTTGAAGGAGGTGTGGGCAACAGCAGAAGGGAACACTTGTACCTGCGCACTTTCTACACTCTCTAGTTTTGACGTAAAACAATGCCAGGCAGGGCCTGGGGTACTTTTGTCTGACAGTGCAGCCGCCCACCAGAAACATCAGGAGGTCTAAGAGTCCTGATGTATTAACTGCAACACACAACCAATTCCCCCCAAAATATCTTTCTGTATGACAACATGCAGTTCTACTTATAGCCAGCAGGTGGTGGTAGCTTCAATGACGCAGCAGCTTCTACATAAAGTTTCTACAAAAATATGTAGTTTGGTAGGAAACTCTAAAGATATCTTCCACCAGGACACTGCATGAATTCTGAAGCCAACAACTTTTTCATACTTCAGTGTAAGTAGCTATGTGAGAAGTCATTTTTCTATGACTGTCATTGCTACCATTTTGGGGACTGTACGATCTTTTGATCATTTAAATTTTTATGTATTTGACAGCTGGTGTCATGACTGTCTCTGGCTTTTTGCATTTCTCTTTCTTCTTGGGTTGTTATCCAGGTGAGAGTTTCAAGTCAACAGCACCTTGACAAAAAATAAACTGGAGTAATTTGAGCCTCAAATGGCAGAAGCCACATTTCTTGAAGGTTTTTAAACCATTTTTCTAACTTCCCCGAAAAAGGGGTCGTGTCCTCGGCGAAAATAGGCACGGTCCTTGTGTCATGACAACTAGACCAACTAATAGGAGGTACAAAGTATAACTCGCCAGTCTTTTACTGCACCAGATTCATCATCCACCATCAGACACAGGGATTAATCTGGCGCAGCAGAGAACTGTCTAGTTCCATTCTGCATTGGTCTAAAGTCCGGCACATCATTACATCTCTCTTACTTTCTCTAACCAATAAAGTTTCTCTTAAAGGAGGTTGGACGACTTATGACATTTATCCCCTATCCACAGGATCATTGGAGGTCCGACTTCTGGGACATACAATGACCATGAGCAAAATGATGTGCAAGTTCTCTAAAAGCTTCATATTAATAGAGCTCTGGTGCACACGCCATAGCTGCACTCCATTCACTTCTATGACTGCTCAGCCCCAGAGAGGTGAATGCAGCACAGGTTGGCAACTCAGGAGCACCTGCAGTAGTAGAAGCTGGACTCCTTGTGATCAGAGACTTATATTCTTTAGGAATATGTGTCATCAGCGACATCTAAAATGAGGTTGCAGCAGTGCTGAGATCATTGGTATGTTTGCCACAATAAATTATAGAATGGTACTTTTATCTTCTTGGAACTGCTGAAATTGTATTTCTACTTGCATGACTATTCCATTGTTGTGCCACATTAGCGTTGTGCCATGTTATGCTGGACTTCCCGGGATTAATTACTTTCTCCAGAATATGATGCATCTCACTTTTTTTTCTAGATACTGATCTTTAATTTCATCCGATACTATTTTAATTGGCATACAAAGGATAAAATCACAAAACCTGATCACATGGTTCCTCTGTCTATAATAATAATAATATATCCTATAATATTACTGTTATTTTCGACTATTAAGCTCAATACAGTTCAGGGGTTAATGTCCTCAGTTGTGCCATTCCTACCAGTAAAGAACTAGAAATACATAGAAGGAAAAGTTATGACTCTGTTACTTCACTAAAATTAGAATAAAAAATGATCCGAGGGGGGAGGTTCACTGACACAATCTGGAAATAAATGTAGATGACTCAGAGCTGGAAGAGACGCTTGGTTGGACTGCAAAGGCTTCAGGATGCCAGAAGGCATTACTATCAGACATTTGTACTCTTGATCGGAGAAGGAAGTAGTTTCCAACCTTTTATCATCACCATTTGCAATTCCAGAATACTGAATTTGAATTAAATTAATAATTCTAACCACGCAGTGTAAAATCATATGCCTTGTATTTTTTGTGCTGCTCTGTTTACATTTTTATCTCTCTAGAGTAATTACTAGAGATGAGCGAGTACAGGCAGTCCCCAGGTTACATACAAGATAGGGTCTGGAGGTTTGTTCTTAAGTTGAATGTGTATGTAAGTCGAAACTGTATATTTTATAATGGAAGTTCTAGACAATTTTTTTTCTTTTGCCCCAGTGACAATTGGAGTTTCAAAATTTTTGGTGTAATTGGACCAAGAATTATCAATAAAGCTTCATTACAGACACCTTACAGCTGATCATTGCAGTCTGGGACTGTAGTAAAGCATCCAGAGAGCTTCACCAGAGGTCACAGTGGGCAGAGGGGTCCGTCTGTAACTATGGGTTGTCTGTAAGTCGGGTGTCCTTAAGTAGGGGACCGCCTGTATACTCGTCCGAGCTTGATGCTCGTTCGAGTATTAAGGTACTCGAAACGGCTCGTTGCTCGGACGAGTATTTCCCCTGCTCGAGATCGAGCATTTAATTAAAAAAACACAGTGAAGAACAATGAAGAATAGAATAAAAACAGTGAACACAGTGAACACAGGATCCTTTAAGTGAAAAACACAGTGAAGAACACAGTGAAGAATAGATTACAGATGTTCGGCACATCTGCTTACCTGTCTGAAGGTGCTGAACGGTGCGAACAAAATAGCATGTGAAGAACAATATATATGTGTGAAGAACACATTGAAGAACACGGTGAGCAGGACAGAGACGCCGGGGAGCAGCACAGAGACACCGGGGAGCAGCACAGAGACACCCCGGGGCTCGGTCCCCCGTAGAATGGGGCAGCGGCAAGCAGCACTTAGACTGGGCAGCGGCAGCAGCACGGAGACATAGGGCAGCGGCAGCAGCACGGAGACATGGGGCAGCGGCAGCAGCACGGAGACATGGGGCAGGGGCAGCAGCACGGAGACATGGGGCAGCAGCACAGAGACATGGGGCAGCGGCAGCAGCACGGAGACATGGGGCAGCGGCAGCAGCACGGAGACATGGGGCAGGGGCAGCAGCACGGAGAGATCAGGGAGACTTCAGTGGAAGAAGAGGAGCGGATCCCGGACCGGGTATCTCCCGACAAGTAAGCAGATGTGCCGAACATCTGCAATCTAATCTATCACTGTGTTTTTCACTGCGTTTTTCACTTAAATGATCCTGTGTTCACTGTGTTCACTGTTTTTATTCTATTCTTCACTGTTCTTCACATCTGCTAACTTGTCGGGAGATCATATACGCGCAGAACAGTGAAGAATAGATTGCAGATGTTTGCATACATCTGATAACTTATCAGAAGACATTCTTTTTCAATTAAATAACACATTTTATTGATCCTTTATGTACTTCACACCAACCATTTCACCCCCGATATCTTCCTTGCGACGCAGTTATAACTTATGCCGCAGGTGTGGTAGCTTCAATGTCCAGCAGTCTTCTAGCAAATAAAGGGGGGTTTCTACAAAATAGGTATTTGGTAGGAAACTCAAAGACATCTTCCACCAGACACTGCATAATTCTGAACCACAACTTTTCTACTCATGTAAGTAGCTATTGAAGAAGTCATTTTCTATACTGTCATTGCTACCCTTTTGGGGACTGTACGATCTTTTGATCATTTAAATTTTTATGTATTCGACAGCTGGTGTCATGACAGTCTATGGCTTTTTGCATTTCTGCTCTTTTTTCCTGGGTTATGTTATCCAGGTGAGAGTTTAAGTCTCAGCAACATTGACAAAAAATAAACTGGAGTAATTTGACCTCAAATGGCAGAAGCCCACATTTCTTGAAGGTTTTTAAAACCATTTTTCCTAACTTCCCCGAAAAGGGTCGTGTCCCTCGGCAAAAATGGCACGGTCCTTGTGTCATACAACTACCAACCTAATAGGAGTTACAAAGTATAACTACGCCAGTCTTATCACTGCACCAGATTCATCATCCACCATCAGACACAGGTGATTTGTGGCGCAGCAGAGAACTGTCTAGTTCCATTCTGCATTGGTCTAAAGTCCGCACCATCATTCACATCTCTCTTACTTTCTCTAACCAATAAAGTTTCTCTTAAGGGTTAGACGACTTATGACATTTATCCCCTATCCAAGGATCATTGGAGGTCCATTTCTGGACAATACAATGACCATGAGGCAAAATATGTGCAAGTTCTCTAAGCTTCATATTAATAGAGCTCTGGTGTCCACACCGCCATAGCTGCACTCCATTCACTTCTATGACTGCTCACCCAGAGAGGTGAATGCCACAGTTTGGCAACTCAGGAGCACCTGCAGTAGTAGAAGCTGGACTCCTTGTGATCAGAGACTTATATTCTTTAGGAATATGTGTCATCACGACTCTAAATGAGGTTTGCAGCATTGCTGAGATCATTGGTATGTTTGCCACAATAACATTATGAATGGTACTTTTATCTTCTTGAACGCTGAAATTGTATTTCTACTTGCATGACTATTCCATTGTTGTGCCACATTATCGTTGTGCCATGTTATGCTGGACTTCCGGGATTAATTACTTTCTCCGAATATGATGCATCTCACTTTTTTTTCTAGATACTGATCTTTAATTTCATCCGATACTATTTTAAATTGGCATACAAAGGATAAATCAAAAACCTGATCACATGTTCCTCTGTCTATAATATAATAATATATCCTATAATATTACTGTTATTTTCGACTATTAAGCTCAATAGTTCAGGGGTTAATGTCTCAGTTTGCCATTCCTACCAGTAAAGAACTAGAAATCACTAGAAGGAAAAGTATGACTCTGTTACTTCCTAAAATTAGAATAAAAAATGATCCGAGGGGGGAGTTCACTGAACACATAGCTGGAAATAAATGTGATGACTCAGAGCTGAAGAGACGCTTGGTTGGACTGCAAAGGCTCAGGATGCCAGAAGGCATTACTATCAGACATTTGTACTCTTGATCGGAAGGAAGTAGTTTCCAACTTTTATCATCACCATTTGTCAATTCAGAATACTGAATTTGAATTAAATTAATAATTCTAACCACCGCATTAAAATCATATGCCTTGGTATTTTGTTGTCTGCTCTGTTTTACATTTTTATCTCTCTAGAGTATACTAGAGATGACGAGTACAGGCAGTCCCAGGTTACATACAGATAGGGGTCTGGAGGTTTGTTCTTAAGTTGAATGTGTCTGTAAGATCGAAACTGTATATTTTATAATGGAAGTTCTAGACAATTTTTTTTCTTTTGCCCCAGTGAACATTGGAGTTTCAAAATTTTTGTGTAATTGGACCAAGAATTATCATAAAGCTTCATTACAGACACCTTACAAACTGATCCATTGCAGTCTGGGACTGTAGTAAAGCATCCATAGAGCTTCACAGAGGTCACAGTGGGCAAGGGGTCCTCTGTAACTATGGGTTGTCTGTAAGTCGTGTGTCCCTTAAGTAGGGGACCGCCTGTATACTCGTCCCGAGCTTGATGCTCGTTCGAGTATTAAGGTACTCGAAACGGCTCGTTGCTCGGACGAGTATTTCCCCTGCTCGAGATCGAGCATTTAATTAAAAAAACACAGTGAAGAACAATGAAAATAGAATAAAAACAGTGAACACAGTGAACACAGGATCCTTTAGTGAAAACACGTGAAGAACACAGTGAATAATAGATCAGATGTTCGGCACATCTGCTTACCTGTCTGAAGGTGCTGAACGGTGCGAACAAATAGCATGTGAAGCATATATGTGTGAAGAACCATTGAAGAACACTGGTAGCAGCAGGCGCACAGAGGACCCGGGGAGCATCACAGATACACCGGGCAGGCGGCAGCACGGAGACTGGGGCAGCGGCAGCATCACGGAGACATGGGCAGCGGCAGCAGCACGGAGACATGGGCCAGCGGCATCAGCAGCGGACAGGGAGCAGCGCACAGCGACATGGGGCAACGTCAGCAGCACGGAGACTTGGGCAGGGTGCAGCAGCACGGAGACATGGGGCAGCGGCAGCAGCACGGAGACATGGGGCAGGGGCAGCAGCACGGAGAGATCAGGGAGACTTCAGTGGAAGAAGAGGAGCGGATCCCGGACCGGGTATCTCCCGACAAGTAAGCAGATGTGCCGAACATCTGCAATCTAATCTATCACTGTGTTTTTCACTGCGTTTTTCACTTAAATGATCCTGTGTTCACTGTGTTCACTGTTTTTATTCTATTCTTCACTGTTCTTCACATCTGCTAACTTGTCGGGAGATCATATACGCGCAGAACAGTGAAGAATAGATTGCAGATGTTTGCATACATCTGATAACTTATCAGAAGACATTCTTTTTCAATTAAATAACACATTTTATTCCCGAACCATGGTCCCTTTGAAAAATGCTCGAGTCTCCCAGTGACTTCAATGGGGCTCGTTATTCGAGACGAGCACTCGAGCATCTGGAAAAGTTCGTCTCGAATAACGAGCACCCGAGCATTTTAGTGCTCGCTCATCTCTAGTAATTACCCTTTTGCACAACAATTAAGTTTCTAAAAATGACTTCTGTAATTATATTAGACGTTACAAGTTTCTGACTATTTCCAAAATAGCATTATTGTGAATGCAGTCCTGGAGTAAAACCCATGATACAAATGAGGATCAGAGTGAAAAATATCAATACAGATTTATTGAAAAAATTTTGAAGGGTGGGAAACTGTAAAATAAAAGACTATATTTATCTTTCAAAGGAAGTCTTATAGGACATCTACCACCATTTTCTCAGTGGTAGACTGACCCATATGCCCCCTCGTTACCTTATGCTCACTATGGAGCGCTTCCTCCGGGGCCCCTGTGGTATGGAGAAAATAAACTTTTATGTATATTGAAATGAGCCGGAGGCGCTCAGGGTCTCGTCCAACGAGCGCCTCCTGCCTCATTCAACACCCCCCCCACTCCGCCTCATTCTTATGCAGCGCTCTTATCTTCCCGTGCGGTCAGGCGGGCGGTGATGTCATCTGGCATTCTTGAATTCCACTGGATACCTACGCAAGACAGAAGATCTTGCGCTTGTGCTAGAATTTAAGAGTGCCAGATGAAGTAACCTGCTGCCTGACCGTGCTGGAAGTTGGGAATGCTGCATAAGAATGAGGCGGGGTGTGAATAAATTAGGCTTCAGAGTAGCCAGGAGGCGCTCGTTGGACGAGACCCTGAGTGCCTCCAGCTCATTTCAATATACATAAAAATTTACTTTATCTATACCACGGGGGGCCCCAGAGGAAGTACAAAGAGGCTCCATATTAAGCATTAGGTAACGAGGGGGACATATGGGACAGTCTACCACTGAGAAAATGGTGGTAGATGTCCTTTAACATCTCCCCCAAGCAGTATAATCTGCTGGCAGAGTGTTCAAGAGAAAATCACTTTGAAATCACTTGTAATCTATATGTTAATGAGGCAGTTGTTGCACCCAGGGCTGTCTACTTGGAGCCCTGCTTTTCCAGCCTGTACCACTATCCTTTCAGTCAGATAAGATGGAGATGTGTCTTGTGAGGGAAGTGGAAATAGCTGTGCTGTGGGTGCTGAAGAATTTCCTTGTTTGCTCAAGCTGCCTAATTTGCATAAGGATTAAACTGAGAACATTTTGGAAATGGTGTAATTGACAAAAATGATAAAAGGATGTTGAAAATTCACAGTACATTCCTCTACAACATGCTCTCGACAGATTTAAAGAGAACCCGTCAGGCAAAATAACCCCCCTAAACTAAATATATTTTCATAAACTGCCATTAGAAAGCATTGCCTCTATCCCTTCATTGTCCCTCTACATGCCGGTAAACCTAAGCAATGAGGTCCTAAAGCTGTATGCAAATGACCTGTGAAATATCCAATGAGTCATTAGCATATTCAAGCTGTCCAGCTTATTCATGAGTGGGAGGTACAGCCACACCCCCAGTGCTTGACTGACAGCTGCTCCATGTGCTTGCTGGTGGCCACACCTCCTGCAGCCTGTGTGTGCATGTGTGTGTGTATAGGAGAGATACTACAGCTCCAGGCAGCCATGTTACAGCAAAACATGTCAGATTAATGTGTAGCTGATGTCTGTGTCCCACACATGTGTATCAGGAGGATGCAGCATGTCAGCAGATGCAGCACACACACCAGCAATGCTTTACTATACATTACACACAGACATGAGCAGGGGGAGGAGAGGGGAGGGGGAACAGGAGTGACATCACTGCCTCTGACCGTGTGACCAGCCTCATTTACATAATAAAGAATAGATGATTTTACAATGATTAATGTATGAAGTGACTATATAAAGGCTGGGATGGGATCCTTGTGAGCTGCTCCAACAGGTAGTGGTGATAGGACTAGTGACACAGACCTGATGACAGGTGTCCTTTAAATGTTCCTCCTTTCTAGCACATTTACGTGACAATGACTTACTCAGCCAATGACTTGTTGTACGTGCTGTCATAGGCCAGAGCAATAGACATGTAATATCTCTGTAAAAGTAAAGGTATTTAATTTTACATAGGTCTCTACACTTCTATAACTTCTGAAAAATCTATTTGAGGTAAAAAAAAATCTATTTTTCTCTTTTTATCTTATTTAACCTTTTATCATGTTTTCTGTATCATCTGTACTGTCCATAGTGTTCTCTATAAAATCTAAAATGTTAATGATGATATAGCAGGTGGTTCATCCACCTACGTGCACTGACTGTACTCTGCTCCTTTACCTTAGGAGCTGCTTTCTCTGAAGTCTCTGGTGTCTGACTTCTTAATCTTTGATGTCTGACATCTGCTGATCATACTGGTATAGCAATTGATATCTAGTATTACATTTACCCTGCTGGATGTGCTATGCACTTACCTAAGTCATTATTCTTTGTAATGGCTGCAGCTACTCGGGTCCTTGGACCTTGCTGTGTAAACTGATATCCAAATTTAAGAATTGTTGAATTCTCTTCAAGCATCTGAGCAATTTCCATTTCCACGGCAGTTCCCAGCTGTTGTCTCTGCAGACAAGAAAAACGATGGGAGATGGATCTGAGCTATAAGATGCTCTCCAGGGCTAAATAAAGGAGTATACCATTACCTGATTGGCAATCTTAATTTCTGTCAGGGTTCGATTTTGCTTTAGAGCTTCTACAAGGGACAAAATTCCAGTTCCTGTTATGAAGTTTGTTTCAACGTTGAGACTCCTCAATGTTTTATTAACTTTCAACATATCTGCAAAAGCCTTTAAAATGACAGTCTGGTAAATAATGATTGAAGCTGGTCAAACAATTTATCTACCACTACTTCCCAAAAAACAAACGCTTGGCTTGGTGTATGCATCCCAGACTTGGCAAAGAGGAGACAAGCAGTGCCACACTCCATCTGAAGAACTAATGGAATGGACAAACCAAAGTGCCCAAATCTCCCCCCAACATCTGGTGGTAGAAATGTAAACATTTGCATGCTACACCTCAAGGTAAATGTGTTACCATATACCAGAAAGAGGTGCAAAGATAAACGTACTAGCACTAGAGAACAAGCTACAGAGGACCCTACTACAAGTGGACCCTCCCATACTACAACTCTTTATTACAGTATATGGCCTCCTTTAAGAACCTTACGAATTGTTATTGCCATAGGAACCAAAGTCTGTCTTTATTATCAATTAGCCTTCTACATTCAATTTCAGTGATATATATTTATGGATCCAAGCACCGTGACATGTATATATACTTACAATAGCTACTGGATCATTGCTTCGTGTTGCTGCAAGGCTAAAACACTTCACATGGGTATTAGATTCCAAAGACTTTGCAAAATCCTTTAGGGTCGGTATTGGGATGTTCTACAGTTCAGTAAATAAAACAAAAATAGAAGGAAAAGAACAAAAAAATAAAACATTGGTAATACCGCAAGAACAAAAAATGATAGTATAAGTTGTCACATGAGATTAAACTGAGCCAATGAACATGAAATCTAAGTTAATAAAAGCCAATTATTGACCGTGCTGTTAATAGCCACAAATAGGTTGTGAAGACGTCTAACACAAATATTTAGACATCCGCAATTGCCCCTTTCTACTGTTCACTTCAAGATGTATAAATTAAACTACATATAAATCAGAATTTACTCTTTTTAAACATTAAAAGTTAAAAACAGTTCCATAGGTAGTGCGTGGTATTGCAGCTAAGCTCCATTCATCTTTGTCTTTGTTTTGGAAGAAAACAGCCACGTTTTGTAACCACTGGACGATCCCTTTAACTTCCAATAGTGCAGACAGGTCCCGTTTTAGCAACATTTCAGAATGCTTCTCTATTCTGGACATCATTAATGGATCACAAAAGTATATTGCATGTATGAACAGAGGCTAAGGTGGGGGGCTACCACACCAGGCGGTAGTATGTTCATAACTCACATTCTCGAGGAAATACAATCATCAGTAATTCCTAAGTAACTTAGTAGGACATTATATACCCGCAGTACGGGTGTACACACTAATACAAAACACAGTGGGGCACATATATAAAGGGTCATGCGCCAGTTTTCTGGTGGACTATGCACGTTCTTTAGGTGCTAACTGCTTGCATAGGTATATAAAACAAGTCTGCACCACATTTGTGTTTGTGGTGCGGCTGCACTAGGCATCATGCGACATTAGAGGGCGTTCCGGTGCACCAGATTCATGAAGAAATCATGAACACGACACACCCTGCACTTTCACAGGCAAATACATTTAATGCAGTTTTCACTGCTCTTAGTAAATGTACCCCAGTGCTATTTAGAAGTGTGATGCCTCATAATCCCATTGAAAAGCTATGCCCATTATGCTCAGTTGTAAGATTTTAGGTGTCAAACATAGGTGTATATTACAGCCACATTGTGTGCCGCTTGTCTACCAGCCATTTTAAAATAAAATTATGCATACGGTTCATGAGTCTGGTGTATTCATGGGGAAGCACTCCACCTGCCTCTTTGTGGCATACGTCGCTGACCTCTGTCAAACTTATTTGATTATAGTCCTCTGATGTGTTGTGAACAGGGCCTTATTGTCAGCAAGACATTAGAGAAGGGAAAAGAGAAGGCCCGATGAGGGACAGAAGCTAAGATGGAAAACTAAATACAGGATGGATATAAAACACAACCTGCAGAGAAAAGAAAAGGACTGTACATGGTTTGTGCACACACTGCGTGGCCTCAGACGTGTGATCATGGAGGAGCACTTTCACTTACAGTCCCTCCTACTTCCAGCTGATTTCCAAACACAAGTAAAACATGAGGAAGCTTTATTTACCTCATTTCTATAATATGCTACGTACAGCAAATTCATATGCGCCTCAAAGTCTCACAAGATGTGAATACAAACCTTAATGTTGTTCAAGTTGACATCAACAAGGAAAGGATCATTAGCTTTTATCCTCTGCAAGGCCTCTTCCACATTAGTCGGGTTTGGTGGATCTTCAAATGTAGGTTTTACCTTTTCAGCTTTTACAACATCTACAAGAGAAGATGGTTTTGTGTAGACATGGTGATTGGCTTAACATCTACATGACTTCATATGTGAACATATAGGGGCTCATTTACTAGGGTCCGAATTGCGCACTTTTGTCGGGTTTCCCGAATATTTCCGATTTGCCCTGAATTGCCCCGGGATTTTGGCGCACACGATCGGATTTTGGCGCATCGGCGTCGGCTTTCACGGGACAGAAATCGGGGGGTGTGATCGTCGGACAACCCCACGGATTCGGATAAACCGCAGAATTTAAAAAAGAATTGGTGTTGCAAGATCAGCACTTACATGCACCGAGGAGAGGAAGGTGAACTCCAGCGGACCTTGGCGCAGCAGCGACACCTGGTGGATATCGGGCGCACGGACCTTAGTGAGTCCCGGCAGAACCCGAATCCTTGTCGGAGAACGCGCCGCTGGATCGCGACTGGACGGGGTAAGTAAATGTGCCCCATAGATGTAGAGTTTGTAGAAACCTATGAAAACTGATGGGCAGATTTACTTACCCGGCCCATTCGCGATCCAGCGGCGCGTTCTCTGCGGTGGATTCAGGTCTTCCGGCAATTCACTAAGGCAGTTCCTCCGACGTCCACCAGATCTCACTGCTGCGCTGAAGAGCATCGAAACGCACTAGAATACACTGAGCCAGGCTGAGTGAAGGTAAGCGCCACTTTTTTTTTTAATGCGGCGGTTTTTCCGAATCCGTCGGGTTTTCGTACGGCCACACACCCCGATTTCCGTCACGTGCATGCCGGCGCCGATGCGCCACAATCCGATCGCGTGCACCAAAAACCCGGGGCAATACAGGGAAAAATCGGTGCAAATCGGAAATATTCGGGTAACACGTTGGGAAAACGCGAATAGGGCCCTTAGTAAATGATACCCTGAGTGTCAAACCTTATTTGCACTTTTGCTCTGGGAAAATGATAGACAACGTAACAGAACTCAAGGAAAATGTTCAGGTGAACAGAGGATGGATATTTTTCTATGTGTAGTCTGTGATAAATTGACCCACCTAGGACATGCTGTATTTTTTAACAGATCAATCACACAGTTCATTAAAAAAAATGAAGTGTGAATTGATCTATTTAATTGTATGGCGTTTACCATTGCCAAGTGCTAATGTTACAAAACGGACAACACATGGACTATATTCATATTCATGTGAATAAAGATTAAAGGGGTTGTCCACTTTCCGCAAATAATTGACATGGTTTGTATAATGAAAAGTTTTACACTTTGCCAATACACTTTCTGTATCAATTCCTCACTGTTTTCCACATCTCTGCTTGCTGTCATTCTATATAAAGCTTTTATGTTTACATCCAGAGCATAGAAATCTGTCCATGGTCCTGTGGTAGATATGCAGGTGAATGAGCCGTTATTATCACACAGAATAATGAGAGCCGTGTGATACTAAACACATGTGCAGCTGTATGTCCATCCCACGACCATCAACGAATTTCTATTCACGGGAAGTAATTATAGAATCTTTCTATAGAAGGAGAGATGTTGAAATCCATAAGGAATTGATACAGAAAGAATATAGGCAAAGTTAATAACTTTTCATTACACAAACCATACCAATTATTTGCTTGACAACCCCTTTAAAAGGAAATCTACCATTTGATTTGATGCATTATGTAGATACTCTGATGCAGAAGCATATTTTGTTTAATCACTGAACTGTAGGGTTTTGGTGAAAAAACTAATATAAAATTATGACAATGAGGCTGTCTTGCTCCTGTGGCTGCTCCGGCGCTTCTCTTCTTTCCCTAAATATGCACTGCTGAATTCTTGTCCTGACCAGTATAAGCAGAATACGTCATCACTGTGTTGTCCCTGACAGGCAGAAGTAATAAATCGCTGCACCATCCCCCAGCTGCTGTGTATAAATCATCCAGCTTAGGTTGATTAGTCCAGTCTGGACAGTTCAGGAATCTCTGTGTAATGTGTTTATGTAGGCAGCCTGCATGCAACCCAGCTTTCCCAAGGTGTAGAATTTTATAATTGCTTTTTAGCAAAACCACTCGGATCAGGGAATAAACAAGATATATTTCTGCAACAGTGTAGCTACAGCATTCTCAAGGTATGTTTGGTTCACAATGCATATGGAGAAATGCAAAAAAGCTTCCAGAAGGGCGCAGGATGAGATTGGCGCTCTTTGGGATAAGACGGATGACCTAGAAAATACTCTATGGGGGCAGGCTGTATACTCTATGGGGGCAGGCTGTATACCTCTTGGGGGCTGGCTGTATACAACATGGGGGCTGGCTGTATACTACACGGAGACTGGCTGTATACTACACCCTCGGCTTATACTCGAATCAATAGGTTTTCCCAGTTTTTGGTGGTAAAATGAGGGGTCTCGGCTTATACTCGGGTCGGCTTATACTCGAGTATATACGGTAATTCAACCTATCAAAAAAAAGGTATAATCAAACATAGAAATCCACCAGCCTACTTATCAGTAGGCGTCTTGTAAAAAGCTAGTCATTTTTTGTTATGCGTTCTTACTTCTAAGGTCTGCTCCGTCTGATCCATCTTCATTTCCCTTTGGCCGGCTGGAAAAATGTTGCACTCCTAGGACAGCTTAAATATACAAGAATAGCATTTAATATAACCAAGGCCTCACAATGGTACATGCTGACACAAGATAAAATGGACATACATGTGCATTCATGTCTAGTTATTATAAGCCTCATGATGTTTTCAATAGGTAAACTAACACATGTAATACATAAAATATAATACATAAAATACAGCAAGTTATGATAGACACGAAGCAATACATGACATCTATTAAGAAGGCATATTACTGATAAATAGGAACTTTTCATTTATCGTAATGGTGCAGGACAAGAGCATCATTATATGAACAGATGGATATGCCCTAAACTACATTACTGGCTAGAAGTTTGTAGCAAAAGAGAACATCATCGCCACAGGTTCATCAGGGCCGGGTATGGTAATACTGGAGCCCTAAGCAAAGTTTTGTCTTGGAGACCCCTAATAAACAGCCCACTCTGAACGGGAGAGCAGGGAGTCTATTGCTTCCTGCTCCACCATAGCTGCATGGGCATTCTGTGGATGGCAAGAGAAAATACGCTGCATCCCATCACCCCTGATGTTAAAGGGAACCTTTCAGCAGAAATTGGCCTAATAAACAACTACCAGTCTGTTGTCAAGCAGTTGAGCAGGTCCTATATCATGTTTCTTTCATGGACTAATTTGATGGCATCATCCGGAAAATCAACTTTGAAGTTAGATGTAAATTGGCTTTATTAAGTCAAGAAGGCGGAGATTTTAACACTGAAGCCTTCTTTCTTTGCCCTCTTTATTGTAATTGATGGTCCTGCATCCAGCAACATGATTTATCAGATCTCCCGAAGTCCAGTGCATGATGTCAATCACATGGTAGGATGTGATCAGAGGCAGGGAGAGCTTGGTGTTAATCTCTCCACCTCCCTGACTTTAAACATCTAACTTACATCTCACTTCAAAGTTGATTTTCTGGATGATGCCACCAAGGTGGGCCATGAAAGACATATGATCTAGAAGCTGTTCAACTGCTTGACAGTTGAACTACTGATAGTTTATTGGGCCAATTTTTGTTGACAGGTTCCCTTTAAATATTAACTAGTACCATGTGATACTTTTTTTTGGATTGGGTGAAAGGCTCCAGTCAGGCTCCTCTGATAATGGCTCATCAAGAAAGTTCAAATCCAACAGCTTGATCCTTATCTCCATATGGAGGCCTCTCACACACATCTACGTTATAGAATCAGTTACAGTCAGTGACAATGCCTACTTACTAGCAAGGTCACTCAGTTCTGTGTCTGTGGCACTTGCAAGTGCTTCTTCCAGTTCAGGCTCCAAGGTCACCCTCTCTTCTGGCTCCCGCTCCATGGGCATGTGCTTGGGAACAAATACCTTACCTAGAAGAAAACTGTATCTTAATCACAGCATAAAATTTATATTACTACAGTAACACATGCAGCTGGTCATTCAAAATATGATTTCTAAATATGATTTTCATATCCAATCATGCCAACTGAACGAATACTTCAGCTATGTCCCAGTATTCAGTGGGAAAAAATATAATCCTGATGGATAAGGAAGTAAGTGTGTTCAGCTATAATGAAGATATAGAGAAGAACAACATGATAGTAAAGAAAGAAGAGCAAACACAGATGTCCACCGCTGGAAATAAGAAACTGAGAGATATCATTCTATAAGTGGGTTATTTGGTTTTTATGGAAGAGCACTAAACCAAAAGTGCACACACAGAAAATAAAGGGGGACTTGAAGGGAGTGCTGTAGTGCATTGTGCTGACAGACTGGGAGGGTGAACTAGCTGGGAAATTACACAGGGTGCTGTATTAGACTCAGACCTACAGGGTGGACTGAAGTTTATTAACAGACAGGGAAAAACAGAGAGGGACGGGCAGGATAGAGGAAGAGCTTACTTCCCACAGCCTGCTGTACAAGGCTTTGTGGGAGTTGTAATCCCAGCTTATAAACAGATGCTGAAGAAGATAAAGAGCATATGATGAGATCATAGGACCAGATAAATAATTAATAAATAATTATTTTCTAGGAATGGGCTAAATGTGTGTTGGGACAAGGGATGTGGTTTTCACATTTTACGAAAAGTGATATCTCAGTCACTTAAAGGGGTATTCCCACGAAGGCAAGATTCTTAAATCTCTAAATCTTTAAATCCTTCAGTGTCATAGATAACCAGACATAATTTATTTTGTATGAATGTTTCTACATGGAAAGCATCCAACTATTAGTAAGTTGTGGCAGCCCCAAAAATATGTTTATTACCTATCCCGTTAATAAATCTTAGTAAGGGCTAACTCTTTTAAAGGAAACATTGGGGTAGATTTATTATGCCTTCTCTGTCAGTTTTTGGGCAGTGGAGAAATGTAACAAGCCCTATCACCACCAGTTTTTAGTGTACCCCACTTTTGGTTTGATTGGGCAGAGAATGAGGTAGGGATCAAGGGCAAAAAAGCAGTGGAGTCTATAGCTAAATCTGGTCTAACCGGGCGTCCACATTTACTAAGTATAAGTATATCTGGCACTCAGTACAACAACAAAAAATAATCTTTGTAGGTTTTATAAAACTATTTCAGTCCCAATCCAAGATATCTTTTTGGCAAACAAAATTTCTCTTCACATTTCAATCATAATTTGACCTGTATTTTATTCAAGGGTCAAGGATACATACTTCATCTCAGCCAATGGGCATCTGTGATCAGTCTCTGTTCAGTAAAACTTCTCTGAGTCTTCTCTAAAGTCTAATAAGTGACCACTATGGCAGTGAGTAATGCAGGCGCGTTGTTTACAGACACTGGGGACTGAATCACAGTTTCAAGTACGGCATGTGTTAAAAGTTGAAGTGCTTAATACATAAATTGTAAAATTTTTGTCATGGGCGATAACTGTACACACCCTTTACGTTATCAAGACTGGAGAGAAATTTATATTTTGGAGAGAACAATTTCCAATCGACTAGAGGCTACGAGAAGGGCTGGGCTGAGCTTACAGCATTCTGTTCTGTCACCTCTGTGTAACCCAAATAATTTAACTATGTAGAGACCTTCAATCATTAACAGGTTTATATGTACTCGAGTTTCAAATAGTTATTCTCAATATCTCATGTATGTCTGTAGAACAAGGAACTAGATATATCCGCAAGCACAACTACCTATGTTTGCAAAGTAAAATTTTCTTTTGCGGGGGTAGACTGCTCAAGGAAAATTAATTTAGCAGAATCTCAAAACAAACAACAAGTAATTATGAAAGAGCCAAAAACCATTTTATGCTTGGTGTTACATCACCTTATCACACATAAATCCGACTAGAAAAATAGAACAATTGTCAATGGTCCACAAGCCTCCCCTGCCAAAAATCATAGCCATAAATGTTCTACACAGTGCCCTGCTGGAAGATTGAGAGTTCTGTTACACTTCATGTCATGTGAACAGCGTGATGTCTTCTAAGGTCCTTTACCCAGTAACATTTGCTTTACCCACTAACATTAACATCTACCACATGTATGTATATGATCCCATGAAATCGCTGTTATTTCATGTGATTAGGTACATACCTGGGGTAGACTTTGCAAATATTTCAGTGTAAAGGACCTTAGATAACATCACCATGGTCACTTGACATGAATTGCTGAGTTGATTTTACGGGGATGTGAGGGAAACCATTTGTAGCTAAAAGAAGGGTGTCATTTAATTAATAAGGCTCCATGGGAACCTGTACGAGCTGTTTTTGTTTAAAAATGTGGTGACGGGTTAATAATAATTATAATCCTTTATTTATACAGCGCCTACAGATTACGCAGAGCTGCACAGAGTATGCCAAATTGGTCCCTGTCCCCATAGGGCTCACAATCTAATCAATCTACCAGTATGTTTGGGTTTTTTTGAGTGTTGGAGGAAACCCACGCAAACACGGAGAGAACATAAAATCTCTTTGCAGATGTTGACCTGGGTGGGACTTGGGACTCCAGCGCTGCAAGGCAGAAGTGCTAGCCACCCAGTGTGCTGCCCTAGGTTCCCTTTAAGTTGAATTTGTATGCAAGTCGGAACAAGTATATTTTGTAACTGTAACTACATTTATAATATTTTGATATTTTTTGAGTTCTCATGGGAACAAGCATTAACAATATAGCTTAATTGCAGACATCTTTCATAAGTCTTATGTTGACCACTGCAACCTGGAGCCAAAGTTCAGTAAATTACCAGCATCCTGAGAGCTTCACTAGAGGTCACTGTAGGCAGAGAGGTCCGTTTGTAACTAAGGGTTGTCTGTCTGTATGTCTAGTAAGATTATTTTAAAATAAATCCATATTTATATAGCACCATCATATTCCGCAGCACTTTATAGATCATGGAGTATATGGAACTATGGGAATGAAGTCTTTGCTAACAAGAGCTGGGAGATAAAATTAGATACCATGCTTTACTGCAAATATCAATAAAAAATGTATCAAAGCAAGAATGACATCACCCTCTGGGTTGCTTGTCACGGATCATAGAACAGTAAGGATTCTTTAATTAAACTAATGACAAAATCAGGGGGAGTAATAGGAAAACATAGTCACTTAGGAACCAGGAATGTTTTCAGTTGATTATAGAGCAGGAGTATTACAGGCTAAAATGCACATCTGTTGAATGTCATTGGCCTAGGAGTGCCTATACACAGTGTGCAGTGTAGTGGTTAACTCTGCGAGCTACCAGGCTGCACTTGTACTTGCCAAGCATGATATGGCGATTAATGGTGATCCTCAAGAATTTACCACTGCAGGGCACATAGTGTACAGGCGCCCATAGGTCACAGACGTGCAACTATGTATCCACACGTATCCAGAAGGAATAACAGGAGATTGTAATTGTAAATTTGCAGGAAATGCATATAGTACATGTTCTGTAATAGATAGGGTACGGTGAAAGATATGACAGGACCTCTTTGCACAGGTATGGATCACTTGTAACATAATAGGATAAACAGTAGTTCTAGAATCCGACTTTCTTTTCAAATTTTGTGAAAACCTATAGTAGATGACAACTGATATCTCAGTTGTTATGTCTTATTTGTAAGGTAGTTGTTTCAGCCTAAGGGCTCATGATCACTGATTTTTTCCCTGTAGTTGGAGGTATTTAACAAAAAAATAAAACGTAGCCTTTATTTTTCTTTCTTAAAAATTGGTGCAGGACTATACAAACAGACGTGCTGTGTTACTGTCTGTCGCTTTATTTGGTTGCTTCTAAACTGTACTGGCTAAAGGGTACTTCAGCATATTTGGTCTTGCTATTGAGTCACCCTTCGTCCAGTGTTTATGTGCGCCGCAGGCTAGTGTAACCACTGTCAGCGCTGAAACAAAAGCGACAGATATTTTTGAAGTGCAGTGTGAGTATGATATTGTTGTCAACTATCTTCAAGCCAAATCATGTACGACCAATACGACCGTACTGGGTGCTGTGATACGCCTGAACAATTTGCAGCTGTATCACAGCTCCCATAGTGGTCTATGATACACAGGGTGTCACAGCACAGTGATTGAGTCGGGCACCTGGATTTCTATAATTATAATAATAATAATTCTTTATTTATATAGCACACACAGATTAGCCGGTGCTGCACAAAGCTTGCCAAATTGGTCCCTGTCTCCATGGGGCTCACCTAACCGGAGTACCCAGAGGAAACCCACACAAACACGGAGAGAAGATACAAAGTCTTTGCATATGTTGACCTTGAACCCAGGACTCCAGTGCTGCAAGGCAGAAGTGCTACCCACTCAGCCACCATTCTGCCCAATCTAAGGAGAATTGAGGGGTGAGGAGCGCTCACCCCATCTTCCTCCTTCCACCTAGCCCTGTGCTCGCCCAGGTTACAGCCTGAGAGAGAACACGACTGTCTGCATGAGGCCTAATGGCTGAATGGGGATTATATTATACACTCCATTATAATGGCTTCAAAGTTGTGTTTTATATTGCAAATTTTCCTGTTTCTACAAGGAATACTGACAATTCGTCTCAGTCTTATGACAGTTTTGCTAACAAATGCAAAACATCTAACATCAGGCGATCTCTAATAGGACAGATTTGTAGGGAATGTCATACAATTAACTAACAAGATCAAAGTAAACAAGATTAACAAGAAAGCGACATTTCTGCGTTAGTGTAACACTCCTGTGAGCCCTGTGGATATGCAGGATCTGGAAGCAATTAAAGAGCAGATTCTGTTTTTGCAAATCTCCATTACGTTATTGCCAACTATAGGATTGTAGTTGCATACAGCGCCAAGAGACACATATTTATTTAGCTGTGCTAGCGAAATCACGCTAGAGGGGACCACCAAAGGTTTTAATCTTGTGTATGAAGCAGTATATAGTTATATAGCTAAAATCTAAACAATGACACATGTGTAATAGGCTCGTTTTACAGTGCTAGGGTTCCTGTTCTCCATAAGCTTTCCCTTCTGTCACTACAATCATCTATAAAATCCTATAAAATGTACATTTATTCTAGTATACTTATAACACTATAAAATGTTATAAAATAACTATACATATATCTCCAGTGCTGTGTTACCAGGTTTACTTACAGACTGAGCATTCAAGAGAGTCTAAACACTAAGAATTTACTGGTAACAGTACATCCACAAGGAATGAGTACATACAGTCCATTAAATACGCAGCGAATGTTGGTTGTAAAAACACATCAGTTGTGTATGGTGGCTCTCCCCTGAAAGCTGATGTGAGTGTAAGGAAGAACTCATTCTTACACTTTCTCAACTAATATATATGGACGCTGGTCACTGACAGGAGCAATCACGGTATCACTGGACACTATATGGACGCTGGTCAGTGACAGGAGCAATCACGGTATCACTGGACACTATATGGACGCAGGTCACTGACAGGCGCAATCACGGTATCACTGGACAATGTAACTGGAAGAGCTGGTGAATATGAGGGGGCACACTAAGGGGTTAATCGAACTCTGTGGGGCAAACTGCAACAAAGTTTCGTTCTGAGAGGAGGCTCAGCAGACACAGCTCCGATCTCATCCACAACTCTGACTGAAATGACGAGATCGGAGCTGTATTCCAGCCTCCTCTCACAGGATACAGCTATGATTGGTTGGTGTGACGTCACCGACCAATCATAGCGATCGCCGGACAGGGAGCGCTGTGATTGGTCCCTGCACCGATGCCTGTGACACTCGGCTGTCTATGACAGCCGATGTCACAGTGTAGTCACCGTGTGTTTACACACGGTGACGATTTAAATGGATGACGAAAATGCACGTCCCGGTGCCGGAACGTGCACCCGACTTGGACGTGCATTTTCGTCATTGGTCCTGAAAGGGTTAAATAACAAGCATTGATCCTCAAAAACCGCTTTTTCCATCCCATATTTTAAAACAAGCGTATCAAAAAACTGTAAACCTTTTACAACAAGAATGTCTGTCAAAAAATGCAAAGAAAAAGAACGAAGAATATACCCTGAATTTCATCACTAGGTATAATGACAGATCAAAGGAGATCACCAATATTCTAAAGAAACACTGGCACCTACTGGAAAAAGACCAACTATTAAAAGCCCATATCCCTATGAAAATGGCTCATCTATTTGTTTGTATGTTTTATTAAATGAAAATAAAAAAAAATTCAAATGAAAAAAAAGCCCGTATCCCAAAGAAACCAATAATCACATATAGGAGAGCAGCCTCACTTAAAAATGTATTGGCCCCCAGTCAGATAAAACAGCACCAGCATGAAATCATCAAATCCCTGACAATGGACACGATCCCTAGGATCAGGAGATGTGGCCATAAATTGTGTCTCTGCTGTCCCAGTATTAACAATAACGCCACTCATATAAAATGAAATATCACACAAGAATCATTCCCAATTAAGACCACAATGACTTGCCGATCCAGCTATGTTATATATCTAATCGAATGTCTGTGTGGCCTACAGTACGTCGGCAGAGCCACACAACAATTACATGACCGTATTACCGGCCACAGGGGGAATATCAAGAAGGGCTTTTTAAAACATGGCCTCTCGAAACATTTAGCCTTCAAACACCATAAAAATGAAAAACAAATACTAATCAGCCCCATAGATCAGATAAATACAAATGTCACCAATCGATACCAAGCCCTATGTCGCAGGTAGGTATATTGGATGTACAAACTACGTACCCTGAGTCCTGAGGGCTTGAACGAAGCATCAGAAGCAGTGGTGTAAGCTGAAGCCCGATGCCAGTTCATCCAAGTTTCATTCACACACGACAGTCTTTTCTCCTCTTTCGGCCACCGTAGTTGATGCGTGGCACTGAACTCCATCCGCTCCAACAGTGCACCGCACCATCATTTCCGCCCCTCTGCGTGCCCTCTGTGGCACGCGTGCCATAGGTTCGCCACCACTGGTCTAGAGCCAACACATTGAGGTCTTTATGTAGTTTTGCAGGAATACTCTCTGCAGATAAAGGTGTCATCTATTGACTGTGGATGCAACAATGGCATTTCTATGGAGAGGTTTTCTTCTGTTGTAATATCATGTTTATGATGTCAATGAGGTGACTGCTGTACAGAAAAACCCTAGAAAAATTATCAAGAGCCTGTATTTTATTAGGCAAAGAATTACAGGAAATAGTACTTTTTACAAAATATAAAAATTCCTAAACAAAAAAATATGTTCTACTGTGGTGACACATTGAGTTTAAGGAAAAATAATGCAGCATTTCCATTCAGTGGCAGTCTTCCAATCCCTTCAGTATTTTTATAGGCAAAAAATATTGATGACCTATCCTTTAGGATCACCATATTTTAGCCCATACCCTAAAGTAGGGCATGAAATGTCCTTTCTAGAATTCCCTCTTTACTCATTAAAATTCAGCTCCAAAACAATGGTGAAGAGGAATATTGCCTCTTCAATTGATATTTCACTTAAAATTCCCTTTTTAAGTGAAATAATACCCATTTAATTATTAAAAAAAAATCTCCTAGAAAGTCAAGAGACTGGATCTAGAATCTGCATCTAGAATCATCTGTTCTACTTCTGTTGCCAAATTACAGAAGAGAATTTATTTTTAAGCTGTATCAGGATTGTGGCTCTTGGAGTTGCCTGTATCTCTGGTTGTGTAGCTCACAGACCACAGGCCTGGTGCAGTTTGAAAGGGAAAATTCTCAGTTTTCTGTTGATTTTCACAACTTTGAAGGAGATTTTTTTAATAGGTAAAATGGGCTAGATTTTAAGTTGCAACAAAAGAAGCATCACACAATCACCATTTATTTTAAATGTATTCAATTAACAGAATCCAACCTATGTACAACATCAAAAATATTTATATGCATGTTACAAATCCTCATCTTCATCTTCCTCATCACTTATAACATATTTCTTGTGCTTTTTGTTGGCTTTGTCTTCATCATCCAATTTCCTCTTCTTGGATGGTTCTCCCTCCTAGGTAGGGAGACAAGGTGAAACAAATGTAAACTATAAATACAGATAATTTTCTTTGGAAGAGCATCTGTCATTTTAGTTACTTTTCATACTGTGTGAGGGGAATTTTGTAAACAATTTATAAAGAAACATTTTTCTCTACTAATAAAACAGAAACCATCTTGTTGAAAATATTGATTTCAATTTGAATAGTGAGCACTAGGGTTGCACAGATAACAGAATTTTTAGTGCAATATATTACCCAGAAAAATATAATGATACTTAATACAATATTCTTTTCTTCAAAGTATTGTATCATCTGAATGTTTAGGGTGCGGTCACATGGGGCGTTTAAAATCGCATAAGCATTTCCATTGTAACACTTTGGATAATTAATGGTCTTAGTTACATAAAAATCCTCCCATTGACTACCAGCAAGTATGTAGTCTAATGGATAGAGGCTCTGTATCTCTATGGCAGGTGGAGTGTAGAGGTTGCGAGTTAAAACCGCAGGCTGGGAAAAAAAAACTATTTAATTGAATAATATAAAGAGCTTGCGTCTTTGGAAACCCTGAGAGATGTAGAGACACCATATATGGACAGATGGCGATATCTCCCTGATGACGTGGTCCCTGCTCTGCCACTAACCCGGATTTCCGGCCCTACAGACAGATACTGTACTAGGGGTCTGTACAGCAGTAGAAGTCATTCAGTACTGCAAGCGACAGAAACACAGTAATTAACCGTTCAGTCTTTGAAAGTATTGCACAAGGATCAATGTTTCGATGCATAGTGCAACCCTAGTGTGCACTGTCCGCATATCCTATATAAATATGTGTTTATTTAGGTGTCCTTGCCTGTCAAAGATAACAAAATTTGCACTGCTCAACTAACAGGGCCAACAGCTTCCTGGCAGGGACAGCTAGGTAATTTTTTTTTATGTTAGGTCTAAAAATCTTTTAACACATTCATATAGGACAATGGAGGTTACAGAGACTCTATTTGGTGCATGCAAGAGTAGCTGCCCAAAGCCCAAATAGTATATGTTTGAAAGACTGAAGATGGGACATCCTTGCCAGCGTTCAGTGTTACCAAGAAAGAACTGCGGTAGAACACAAAATATACCCCAAAATGACATTATCCCCCCTGCACAAGAGGCTATAAAGGAAGCTAACCCAATTCTCCTCCATCCAAAATACCATTCTACGAGAACACTGAGTAAGTAATAAGAAAAGTACCGAGAGGAAGCGAGTGTTGTCTTGTGTTGTTACTAAGAACGGTGTTTCATGAGACCGGAACACCCCACTGCATTATACAACCCACGGAATCCATCGGTTTAACTAAAAGGATCCGGATAGTGATCTTTTCACCTTTTCTTCTACAAATGTGTATTTCTCTCACTGTGCAATAAATAAATAAATAAATGTGGCCTAGTATTGAAGATGTAAAATTCCCATCATTGGACCATGTGGAAATATGCTTACTGTGCAAGGCTACATTCTCACAAATATATGTTGCCACAACGGCAGTGTGAATGAGGCCTTAGTAGTACTAGACTCACCTCCTCATCACTGTTCAGTTTCTTTGCTTTGAGCAGTCTCTGAGCTTTGTCTTCATCTGATCCTTCATCACTGTCCGATGAGTAGATTCGGGCTCTTTCCTCTACAAAGTGATCATGTCAAGAGTTACTATGAACCACATTCGTATAATCATTCAAATACTTTAGAGAGAAAATGTTTATAGAATGTTTAAATAAGTGTTCAAAAGCAGAACTTATACCTTTACCACGACTAAAAAAAACTTAAGGCAAAAAAAAAAAAAAACAACAGCACCAGACTGAATTTTTAAATGGAACTTGGAATGAAGGGATATGAGACAATAAAAGAGCAAGTGATTGGATCTTAGCCATCAGAAACCATGCCCCCTGGTGGACATGAGTAAAATGAAAACTGTGATAAGGCCTTTGCCAAGCTTCTTTTATTTACCTCTGCCTCCTTTATATCTGTTCTTGATAGCAGCCAGGCTTATTGACTCCTCTCCCTCGTCATCATCATCATAACGATCAGGCTCCAGGTAATTTGCACTCAGACCTCGCTGGTGTTGCCTCTCCTTGATTCTGCGCTGCTGTGACTCTCTACGGATTGAAGCTCTCAGTCTCTCTTCTTCTTTCTGCATGGAAAAACAAAGGATTAACTAAAACTACACACCAATTTATATATTTTTCAGATACACTGTGTATATAGTTCAATTAAAATAATGGTGATACTTTATGCCCTACAACACATAACAAGTCAAATATATTACCTTTATCATTTCAGTCCTCTGAGACTCTGGATCACGACCTGCCATGGGAAGAATCCTGATCTTCTGAGTCTTCGAACATCTATCTGCCAGGGACAACGTCATCTTCCTATGAGTTGCGCTGTCTGTGGAGTGAGGCCTGAATACAAAAAAAAGAATATACGACATGCTGTAAAACATCTGATGTAAAAGGTCCATTAATAGTTACTAAAAGACAATTAAATAAGGGCCTTCAATACAAAACCCCCAAAAATTTCCAACACCAAATTTCTAGGTGGCTGCTTTGCTCTTGAAATCTATCCAGCCCTGTATTATGCTGAAAAATGCTGAAGAAAGCTGTGAGGAAGCAAATAATGTTCTGACACATTACATGAATACAATGAAAATCAATCATTTTAACTTGCATTCGCATAGGTGTTTATTATACTTCATAGTTCAGAAACCATTCAAATAACGACAGACCCAAAATGAATGTTTTCCACATGATTTGAGACCAGTCATAAAAAAATCCAAAAAAAAAGAAGCAAAAGTTCTGCTGTCAACACTGCCAAAATCTAAAATAGCTAGAAATGGAAGAAAAGGCCTACCTGAAGGTCAACTTGGTCTTGAATACAGCCTGACCCTGCAAACCTGTTCCTTGTCTGATAAAAAGATGGTTGTGGTCTCCTTGTAATGGAGCTTTGTACACATCAAACACTTCATTACCCAAGTGTAAAGACATGCTGGAAGAAAAAGGACAAACATGATGTAAAAAGACAAGTCACAATGTGAAAGAAGATAAGTATAACAACCCTGACACTCACCTGCCATCAGACCACTTGACAATACGAGCATTACTTTCCCTAACATCGTGTCCTTCCTCGTCCCTGCGGGTTCTCCACCTGATGGTATTTTCTACCTATTTGAAGAGCAGAAATAAAAACAATGAATACTTAACGTCACAGACAAACTATCATTAATAAGAATTACATGGACAAAGCTATAAAATAAGAGGGTTTAGAATATAAAGGAGATCCTCAGCAGCAGTTATGCAACTCGTATATATTCCAAGTCTCAGCTCTTGCATCCCGAGGCCCAAGTAAGGTTAGACGGGTAGATAGATGTATATTTATATTGTACTTGAAAAGATCCAAAAAGCATGATTTGGTCCGCATAGTGGAACTTTGCACCGTGCCAGATGTGATATCCAAATTCATTCCTGATCAACTTTATTAATTTACTAGTGCTTGAGGTTGATATATAGATGAAGTAGATAAAATAATGCAATCAAAAGAACTAATACCTTTAATTTTAACCTAGTTCTTCCTTCTTCATCCAACATTTCTTCATCTTCAAACTCATCTTCATAATATTGTGGATCAAAGGGTCTAAACAAACAGTACATTAGTAAGCAGAGTTAAAAACAATGTAACACCGGTACATTTGTTAACTCCTTTAGGACGCAGACATTTTACAGCTTAAGGCTCAGCCCCATTTTTTTTTTTGAATGGTCAAAATCCTGTGGATAGGGCCTAACTTGCTTGGTGGGAAAGCCCCTTTAAAGGAAATCTACCATCAAAATCAAGCATAATAAACCAGGTACACTTATTCATAGATCCAGGCACTGTGACAATCTTATATTTGTTAAACATAGCCTCCTTCCCTCTATAAATCAACTTTTTAATTTTTTTTCTAATGAGCCTGAAGGGCAGTGGGTTCCATAATTCCTCAGTGCTGTAGCTTCACAGGCTTTTACAATGAGCAGAGTAAGACTCCCCTGCACTTCCTGCTACTGCTATAACACAAACAGAGGGAGAGGGGAAAGATCAGGGGGTTGAGTGAGACACGTTCTGCTCATTTTAACAGCCTGTGAATTCGCATCACAGAGGGGTTCTGGTAGTGCAGCCGAGTCCTTCAGGCTCATTAGCACAATTCTAAAGTTGATTTAAGAAGGAAGGAGGCCATGGATAAATATAAGATTACCACAGTCACAGTAAGTGTCCCTGGTTTATCCCCAGAAGAAGCCAAACCGGGCGAAACCCAGGGTCGGCGAGAACGTGCAGCTGGCGTCCCATATTGGAGTTTTATATGCGCATTTTTATCGCTCTTTTGTGAGTATGTTTTTAATCTAAATAAATCCTGAGTGTTAAACTGTACTACACTATCTGCGGGTGAATTTCTTCCAGCGATCTACCGCAACATATGTTGCATACGGAGGAGGTCACAAGAAAAACGCAGGCGTGTTGGTCTGAATAGCGGTATATTCTTATCGGAGGATTCAGGAATTTGTGCTGGAGGAGTGTGAACTGTTCTATTTTGTGAGTGACATATTGGAAGAGAAGGACACACGGAAGCAAGGGAATTGGGAGCTCCGGTCAGAACTCATTTTCCTGGTTTATCCTGCTTGATTTTGGTGGTAGATTTTCTTTAAATATATCATGAAGTTCCCATTTAAAAATCATATAACTCTCATTCTACACATGTAAATGATATTA
This sequence comes from Engystomops pustulosus, assembly GCA_019512145.1. Taxonomy (NCBI): domain Eukaryota; kingdom Metazoa; phylum Chordata; class Amphibia; order Anura; family Leptodactylidae; genus Engystomops; species Engystomops pustulosus. The sequence continues at coordinate 57,362,147 of CM033644.1, forward strand.
AGGATTTTAAAACCATATTGTTGAAGGGATAGTTGCCCCCATGAAGGGAGCATATCACAGCTAGTGCTGCTCTTTATAGGGAGCAAGTGGAAAGGGGTTTAATGAACATCACGGAGGCATCACATTGCATGAATGTCCTTTTTCACACAGCCCATTTAGTAGAAAGTAGCTAAAGAATGAATATCACCTTTCCAATGGATACATCATGAATTAGTGGTACCCATCTTATTCTCACACTCTATAGAACAGACAAGAACAGTATTTTGACAGAGGCTAGAAAATGTATGCGTGTCTGTCAGAGAACTTTGACCTTCACTTTACAATCTGAATACAAGACATTTAGATCATCAAAGAGTAACCCGTTACGTTTGCACTGAAAATACTTTACCTAGGCTCAACACTGAGAAAGTTGGGAAGCTTCACAAAGTACAAGTCATTTCCAAGGTCTGTGTTTACTTTAGGAATCTCTACTTCTATTCTGGTCTCGGGAATTGGTTCCTCCTCCTCCCGTTGATCTTGATCCATTCCATCTTCATCCTGAAGCATCATAAAAAAGATCATCAAATCTGAGAAATGCAACATATTATTTAAATGCCAAGGCCTATAGCCCAATGCAAGTTTTATATTTCTTGCCATTTGAACTTTCAGTGAATGACAAAATAGTCAGGCAGATGCAGCTAAGATAATCTCCAAAAATCCTGCAGTTGCTTCTCATTGCTGATTATATAATAAGGGAGCAACTTGTTGCAAATTAAAAATTCTTAGATCTCACTTTATGTAGCTATAACATTCACAGAGATTTGAGGGGAGATGGTCACTCAGTTGAGTGCATGATAACATAAAGAAGGAAAATATGATAGGGTGAGCAGACATTTCCTCTGTGTCAAGACAGACCACCAGGGATCATATAAGCTTTGGGACAGAAATAGTAGGGTAATTGCTGAGGCAATTACTACTGAATTTAGCAAACTCAGTTTGCCAGAAGACAACGGTTTACAGACCTATTTGTATGTCTGTAAGGCTTAGTTCAAGGCCGTGTTTGGATCCCTGGTATTATCTTGAAGCAGAAAACGATGATAACGTAGGTCTAACAAATCAATTAAAATGTCCATTAGTGGACTTACAGTTGGTGTCCATTTGCAACTCTTATGTTAATAGAGAAAGAAAATAGTGCTGCAGCTTTTGTCTAATTTTCTGCCCAAATAATAGAAGTACTAACAAAAGCCATTAAAAGTCCACTGAAATCAAAGGACATTTTAACACTTATTTAGGCAAGAAAAAAAAAGGAAGTCACAGGTGTGAAATGGGCCTTAGAAAGAGTGCTGAATGAGGTGCCTTGACAGCCAATGTCCATGGGTTCCTACCATTGGTTGGCCTGGTGTTGGAGGCTTCTCTTCACCACCACTGTCTGAAGAGATATCATCAGCATCGCCAAACAGATCAGCAGCACCTTTATTTCCCTCTATTTAAAAAAAAAAATGTAATTATTTAGACATGAAATTTCATGCATGACAAAGTTTCTATAAACAAGAAACACAGACGTTTGGACATTATTACACGACTGTCACTCATTTTAAATCACATGCACAAAGTAAAAAAGATCATGCTTCTAGTGCACACATTACATCAATGCTAACAGAAACGTACACCAGGGACACCATACCTTTAGGCGCATCCCCATCACTATCTAATTCGGAGTCTGACTGCCTCTTCTTTTTCTTAGGCCTCTGACGCACAATCTCTTCTTCACTGTCGCTTCCTCTCCCTGAGACTATGAAAGACACCAGAAAATATGTTGTACACTATTTATATATAAGAACAACAAGATGTGTCAGTAGTAGAAATGTAACGGACCTGATTTGTGTTCTTGCTCTTCTACATCTGAATGTTGCTGCTCGTCGTCAGAGCGGTGGCCATCAAGTTCATCGTCATCATCTGAATGGCGTCTACGATCATCATCTGAATGGCGTCTACGATCATCATCTGAATGGCGTCTACGATCATCATCTGAATGGCGTCTACGATCATCATCTGAATGCTGTCGCTCTTGGTCTTCATCATCGGAATGTTGCTGCTCATCATCTGATCGCTGTCGCTCCAGCTCATCATCGGAGTTCTGAAGCTTTGGCTCATCATCATCCGATCCCTGATGCTCGTGTTCTTCTACATCAGAATGCTGTCTCTCATCATCAGAAGGTCTCTGTTCATCGTCATCTGAATGATGCTGCCGATCCTCCTCATCAGATTGATGGTTTTCATGGTCCTCTCCATCAGACTGCCTGTGCATCTCTTCATCTGATCTCATAGTTCTGTCATCATCTGAATGCTGTGCTTCATCATCTGAGTTCTGCATTTTTTCCTCATCATCAGACTGGTCACTTTTATCCTCTCTGCCCCATTTTTCATCTTCAGAATGGGCATCTTTATCTGATCCCTCGGCTTCAGAGTGGTGGCTGCTGTGATCAGATCGGCGTCCTCCATCGTCATCTTCATCATGAAAGTTTTCGGAGCCACTGTGCTGTTCAGCATCTGACTGATCATTTTCCTCTTGATCAGAGTGGACATTACCCTCAGATTGATTATCAGACCGCTCTGATCGGTTGTAACTCCCACTACGTTGGGACCCAGCTTCATCATCACTGTCATCTCCAAATAGTTCTCTGTTGCTGGGTTTTGAGGCAGAATGTCCATCATCGTCATCATCCCGTTCACTGTCACTCGCAGAAGCGTTACTCACGGAGCCAGCGTTTCTTGGTTCCGAGTCAGAGCCAGATCCGGAGTCTGAGTCTTCTAAAGATAGAAATAATAGGTCAAATTCTGATACAACAATGAGAGGATGATGGCACAGAAGACTTTGCTGCAGGGCACTCGACCGGGCACTCGCTACAATCTTCTATGCTGAACGGTCACTAATTTATCGCACAATTCTACTTCTGCTGTAGAAATATACAATGCACAGTCCTCCTGCCAAGGGGAGCAGGGACTTGGTCATGTGTTGGTGTATGATAAATTGCCTAACATGCCACAACATTTTTCTGGTCAAGTATGACAGAATCTGCAATGTTTACCTCCAGAACAGCCTCTAAGCCATCTCAGGAAGGCTGAATCCAGTGTTCAGCTACAGCAATCAATGTGATATCACTGCTGCAGTCTCTATTTGCAAAGACCAGCAATGACCTGAGCCACATGCCAAAACGTAGAGGAAGAAAGAGGCAAGCATCACCGTCATTTACACTTTACTGCATCCCTGCCAGCACTTCCAGATGTGCCATAGGAATTATCCAGGCAGGATGCCCGATGCCAGGACTGTGCTCTACAGAAGTCGCACAGCTGAGCAGTAGTTAAGCCTTGAGCTTCCGAGCCTTCATTACAGCAGCTCATTTACTAAGGGTCGCACGCACAGTTGTCGGACTGCACCATTTCCGGGTCTAAATGAAAGTGTGCACGCTGGGATTGTGGAGCATGCAATCCTTTTTGTGGCACAGCTGCGCTGGCTTCCACGCCGTGCTGTCAGAATGTATCGACTGATTCGGACTGAGCACGGGATTTAACTTTCAAATTGTGTCGCAATCCCAAGCACTTGTATGCGCAACAAAAAAGAAGAACTCCAGTGGACCTGAGTGGGGAAGCGACACATACAGGATATCGTGCGCACAATCTTAGTGAATCGCAGCACAGTGCATTAAGTGAGTTCTGTGAACTCCGGTGACCCTGTAAGTAAATGTGCCTCTATGTCTTCCATACTGTGGGGCTCATTCAGAGCACTAGGAGAGAATAAACCATTAGCCCTATAGGACCTGCTGTGCTTCCAGGGTGACTAGTCCCATCATGGTTAGTTATTAGGACCAAACCAACTAAAAACTGATGCAGCGCTGCCCCAGTGGTACTGCCCACCCAGGAGCTCTCAGCCATAGTGGCGCAGCCACCCTATGCAGACATAGCGCCTCTCTGAGGTAACACTGGCCTCTACATCTAGGATCCGGAGTGCCCAGGTTCCCGCCGCACTCACCCTCACGTTTCCGCTCATTATCGGACTCTGCATCACTGCCGAACAGACCCTCCAACGCGTCCATGTCCGGGCCGCACCGCTCAGAGGAAGTGCGCAGGAGCGGAAGTCACTACAGGGAGGAAGTCATTACACCGGAGACCATAGAGAGGAGAGAGTCTGCAGAGCGGCAGCCGTTACACAGAGCTCTCCATGTGGAACTGTAATCTCCACAGTCACTGTAGCGGCCCTTTTACTATTGTGCGGCTTTTACCCCCATAAGACCAAGTGCATGCCGGGAAATGTAGTTCGGAAGGTACGCCTGGAATGGCATCAAAGCACTTTACAGCACCCACTGCTGTGACATGAAGATGACTTCTTCGTACGAACGATTGTTTTTCCCATAATTAATTTAGATAAAATCAATAATAAAAATTTGTCGCTGGTCTGCAATTAGGTGAAAACTGGTTAAATCAACACAAAAACATCTGCCACATAACTGGAAGCACAGGGGGCACACACAATTTACTGCTTTTAATAAGCAATGGTCTTTTATAAAGGGTAAAACGGGAATGGGACAATGATATCACGCTCCGGTCACACAGAGGGGAGGCTGCTCCAGGGAATTCACCACTAAATGATGGTGTCAGTACATACTGCTAGGCTTGCATCGCATTCCATTATGGAGAATATTACATTCATTATCACTGTGCTGTGCAGAGAAGCTTATACTTTGTTACACAATGAAAGGCGTAAAAGGTGGAGATTTCTTATGAAGAATGAGACACAGTTCTGTTGTTGTATCTATATTGCTAGTTTACTGATCTAAATATGTTTTATGTACTGAAATAAATGGAACACTCTTTGAGACCACTTCTGGTCCCAGTGCTTCTTCCTCCAAGAAGAAGCATTGGAGGCGAAACACGTGTCGGGGTCCCTGCACATCACCGTGGTCTGTATACTCTACATTTGTGGTCTATCTTTGGTCTATTTATATACATAGAACCTTCTCCCTGTTGATCCTCAGACCAATGAGGCATGTAGGATATATCCTTTATCGGGAGATTATGTACTGTCTGTGCTGCTAGTTGTTTGGACGAATCAGGTCCTCTTTGACAGTATTGTTGTACCATTAGTGATTGTACCACTTTTTTACTATGTTTTTTATCCGGATCTTGTGCATTTTGTATAAGTCTATTTGTTATCCTTGTGTTCCCATATTTTATCCCTACGGGAAGCTTTTTTTGATTATCTAATAAAGTACATTGAATTTTGTCTACCATCCTTTGGTACTTGACTATTTACTCCATTTGATAGGGGTTAAGTACTGAAATAATCACAAATTCTTGTGCGACACATTTTCAACATACTTCATGGAGATTTAAAGGGCACACAGGGAACGCTCAGAGTCACACAACCATAGAAAACGCCAAGCTGATAGGACCCAAGTAAATAAAGGACCTACTTTAAACATAATTGGGATAGTGAACAGGAGGAATGCACTAGGTTTTTTGGTTACTGTTTTGTTTAAAATGAATAGTTAAACGGGTGCAGGTTTGGCACCCAACAGGTTAATCTAGTGAAAATAAGAAATGGAATAATGTATTTGTGGGTGAGATAATAATGCTTAATGGCAAGTAAAATGCGCAAAAATTGTAAAAGAGGCAAAAATAAGCTGTAACTTTATACTTACTGCATATTGGATTTGTACTGTATCCAGAAACTCACAATAAAGCTGTTTAAAAAAAAAATAAAAAATGTGGATTATTATAGCGTCCATGCCACCTCCACACCACGTGGGAACGGGTGTGAAGGGGTAGGCCACTGGTGAGGTGGACCGGACGAGACATTCACAACTGAATATTTGCAGGTTTTTACTCAAAACTACGCCAGGTATGACCGCAAGCACAGTGTGCCGGCATGTAAATTATGAGGTCTAAGCTTCATGATGTATCTGCCATGGCATGATACATTTCCCCCAGTGTCTGTTTCTCCAGGTACTTGGCGGTGTAGGAGAGGAGGGATGAGTGCCTCCACTCTCCATATAGAAGTGAGCGGACATGTCCTATTTTTCGCCCTGCATGGTCACAGTGCGGTGAGACAACGTGAGCTCATTGCACAGTGACCAGGCGCCATAGCCTTAATGGGGACCAATACTCGTCCGCAAATGGTCTGGATGCATATTGGTCCCCATTATGTTTGTGTGAATGAGCCCTTATTCTGATAGCTTTTAATTTGGAACCATATACAATTAAAGAAATTAATAAAATCAGCCAGGGATCAAATAATTACGTTTTTCCACTGACAAAGACATGAACAGTCTTTAATTGTAATATTTGTCGCAGCACAGCACATTTCCCCTTGGGCTTCCTACATCACTGTGCCAGTGATGGAGCGGGGGAACAGGGAGGCAGTAGTACACAAATATTTAGTTTTGCTTTCTACTCAGTGTAGTCATTATGTGGGAGCACTACACATATGCAGTGGTGCAGCAATGCAGTTAGGCACAGCAAAGCATAATGTCTATGATCCATCATCTCTTACTTCATCTGGGAAATGGCGACTCCACGCCATAGTCAGTTATGCAACTATTCAGAAGGGAGAGGTCCCTGTGATAAAGAGTTTTGGAGCAACAAACAAAATCTTGTCCCAATATTCTTGAGTAAGCTTCATCATTAAAGGGGTTGGCCACTCTTTTACATAAAATTGCTCATGTGCTTTTACTGCCTTAATAATAATCCCTGAATGCTCACCAATTGATTCATCATCCCTGCTTCCTTAAGTGCTGTGTGCAGACTCTCTGTGCACTATGTAGGATGTTTGCCTACATGTCTGAGCACTGATAAAATGGAGGGACCAGCAGCAGGAAATAATTACTCATCCTGCTGTTCCCTTTCCCCTTTCCCTGTGTGGTTCAGCGAGACGGACCAAGAGGAAAAAAAAACACAACACACATGGAGGCTGCCATTACGGACTGAAGAAGTTGTATAGACATACAGAGTGTAGCATGTGCATGGCAGGGAAAAGCTGAAACTCTCACAGAAGGCAAAGACACAGGTACAAATACATTCAGAGACCTGTCTAATGGATGAGATTTATTGAAAAAAAAAAGTGGCCAACCCCTTGAATATGAGATCAGAGTCCCTGGATCCAGCACCAAACAGCGGTTTTATTTCCAAATAAGGTCCACTGTGTAGTAATGGCTCCAGTGATCTGTTGCTTAGCTTCCCCTTTATTGGTCATATGTATCAAAACTGTATATGGGATCAGACAAACCCCTTTAAATAAGACTTAAAATGATGACAAGGAATTGTAGAAATTTACCAGGCTAAATATTTTACACATAATTAATGATGTTTGGTGATCACCATGAAATAAAAAAACAATTCTCTCTTTTTATGAGCTGTGGCTCTCACTGGACTCAAGTCATCCAGATATTACATGGATTACATTTATTTGACTGGCAACAACATGATGCAACATAAAATGAATTGCTCAATGGCTTCATTGTGAAAGCTATGTTTTAGATAACTTGTCTACTTATAAATATGTTGAGCAGAGAAAGACTACAGGAAACAGAGCCTTGTATATAGAACTAGAGTATATTCTATTGTATATATAAACAAACACATCGATCTGTAGCTCCTCCATAATAAAAGATCTCTTAATTATATAGTATTGTGTACATCCCAAATCCAGCAAGGATGCAACTAACTTTGTAATTCTCCAAGGTTAGGTTCCAATGTGATGTTGGTAGCATCTATGCAGGTAATTGCATTTCCTAGAGAATAACGGTATGATAGTGGAGGAATATTTTTAAGTTTAGCTATGACCTGAGAACATCCCCTGAAAATCAATGTTTTCTAATAATTCTGACCAATGTTCCACTATGTTTCTTCAATGTTGGAGACTAAAAGCTATCCTGGCTTTTGTCTTATTCAGTTTCTCTTTTTTTTCTTATATAGCCAGCCCCCATATCCTCTAGGGGCAGTTTCACACTGGCCATGTTCACAGGACATGAAGGGTGCCGTGTCATGGACTGACCACACTGCCGAGGGATGGAACTCCTTTCATGACACCGATATATGTTGCTCCTGCTATGCAGTGTTGCCATAGCTGTAAATATCATTAATCAAATTTATAATTAGGCGGGATTTGTGCTGCCGTTTTTCGGAGCTTTTCTGCACATCAGATTTATTTAGTGGCTTACTATGGACATTTACCACCAGGATGAAGGACTGTAAACCAAGCAGACTGACATACAGGTATGTGCCCCCTCTGTCAGGACCTGCTCTTCTTAAATCTTTTATGCCCTGGTTTTTAATTAAAAAAAAAGGCTTTAAAAATGATGCTAATGAGCCATTAATACTTATGGAGCCCAGAGCCCCTGAGGCTCTTTTGCATCATTTTAAAAGGCTTTTTTGTAAAAACCAGGGCATAGAAAGCTAAAGGAAGAGCAGATCCTGCCAGAAGGGCACACACCAGTATGTCAGTCTGTTTGATTTACAATCCTGCATCCTGGTGTTAGATTTATTTTTAATCTGGCATTTGAAGTGTTATGGTGTGCAAATTTTTGCAATAAATGATCCCTTTGTACAGTATTTCCAAGCCAAGAGGGGAATGGCAACTTTTTGAATTGTCACAGGTCATAAATCTTCAACATCTGGGATTTTGTAATGTTCTATTTGTTGCTTTTAAAAATGTTTAATTGGCAAAACCATTGGCAGTCAATACAGTACAACCACAATTTGAAAAAACAAACTTTATTTATAAATGCTGAAAATTTGTAGGGCTCTCTTTCTTTTACAAGAAATACGTATATTACATACAAATATATACCGCCAGAATACAGTGTTTGGCACCCTTTAATGAATGATGTGTACACAAAAAAATACAATACAGCCAATGTACATAATTTCAGCATCTAACTCAGGCATGGTAAAGGAAGTAAAAAGTTGCCTTGAACATAGAATTCTGTTAAATAAATCTACATGGCTAGAAGGCTACATTATTATGGATCTCCCCCCAAGAGGTTTAATTTCTAATCCTTTTGTATTACAAATTCTACAATCATGTTGTAGACGAAAAAGTTACAATTCCCTCCCAGGCTTATAGTTTCCTGGGATGGGAATATTTGGAGGCATTCCCTTGTCTATAGTACCCTGGGACAGGGTAGCTGAAGACATAAAATGTTACCATACTAAGAATATCCAGGTCTATATTTTCCTGGTATGGGATAATTGAAGACATGGAAACTAAGACATTGTAAATACTTTGAGGTCCATACTTCCCTAGAATGAGACATCTGGACACAAAGGTGGTTAAGACAATTTCCAGGCCTGTACTTTCCTCAGACTTGTAGAAGGTTAAGACACATATTTTCCCAGGTCTGTTGTTCCCTGAAATGGGATATTTGGATACATATAATATTAAGACACAAGTACTAAGAAATACTAAGTACTCCCAGGTCTAGAATTTCCTGAGACTATATATTTGGTGTATTATTTCCCTGAAATAAGAGAGCTGTCTGAATAGCTCTGTTGTATAGCCTGGATAAACAAAGACATTGCAGAAGTGCAATAAGAATGCTTTTTAAAATCACTTATTTTCAGCAAATTATGAAGCCAAGACAATTCATACCCCTCCATCAAGAATTTAACTTCTATATAGTTCAAGAAAACCTAACCGGAAAATGAAAACAATGAGTAGGAGTGCTTGATATTGCCGAGATGAGATTTTAAGAATCTCACCATTCAATATCTTTACAGCATGTAAATCATTTCAGAAATCTAAAGCCCAATCCAGATAGTATAAAGTACTGGTTCTGTATAGCACATATCCACAACTACTAGACAGCCATAATGGCATACATCCAGTCATTTGTTGGCAAAACATTTTGGTGAGGTCATGTTTCCTAAAACATAGGAAACATCACCATACAGAACCAATATAAAGTCAACTATAGAGTTTGGGATTAAGAGATACTGAATTGCAAATCTATCCAATTTATACTAAAGAAAAGTAGAATAATTGCTGTCAATATGTACAATTATATTCTATATTGCTGAGCTTTCCCACTTCCCTCTCATTCATCAGAGCTGATAATTCTCATAATTTAATCTTTCCCTTGTAAACGCTAATATTTAAGACTATATTGAAGAGGACTTCCTATCCAGCATCTTTGTGACATCTCTGAGCAGTGATGCTGTAAAGTCATCTGTTGGATAAGCGCCAAAACTCATCTCCTCCAGGCTACCATTTTCAGCTCTCAAATATCCATGAGTCTCAACAGTTAAAGGTCTGATAGGGTAAAAGAAGCAAGGCATATCAAAGGACAGAGAAAAGAACAATCAGATTATGGTTTGTGGTTTTCCAGTATCTTCCCTTCTTCCCAGCCAGATGAAGTCCTAGACTATAACACCTGAATGAAGCTCAATATTCACCAGTGATGTTGAAACCTCCAAGTAACGTTCTCATGGTAAAAAAAAAGAAATGTTTACTGGTCTCCTTCCACTCTTCTCTTGCGAACTGAAATAAGAACACAGGAAAATCTTGATCAGCTCCATGTCATGGTTTCAAGCAGTGTTTGTATCTCTTCTCTCTTACCAAATGGAAAAAGTCATTGCTAGTAGTTGTAACTAAAGTCTCAGTAAAATATAACGCCCCATAAACAGGAGGACAACTAGTGATAGAGAACCCAGAAAGTCACTTTTTTAACATTAACAGTAAATCATGTTCTCAACATGAAGCTTTCCATTTTACAGGGCTTCCTTCAATTGTGCTACAGAACTTCATTAAGAATATAAGCATAGAATGCATCTGGTCCAGAGCCTTGGTGAGATGGAAATGAAAGGTGAATAAAGGCAGTTGTTTATCTTCTATTCATAGTATCCATGATCGCTGGGGCTCCAGCACTAAGAGTGATACAACATTTATCAGGGTGACAAATATTGGTAGCAAACATACCCATTCATAATCACACAGTGGTTATAATTCAATGTGGATACGGACATTGATTTGGATGTATAAAATGTACCCATAAAAACTACCATCCAGCCAAGGAAAGAAAGGAATATCACTATTAGGACACCAGACAACATGCAATACCGGACTCTACTAGCATATTTCTATGGCAGGTACAAGCTGAATGTCTTTCAGCATTTTAGTCATTTGTATTAGTAGAACATGGCACAAGTTAGTTGCATTCCTCTATCATGCCATTACATCAATGACACCTACATATCAAGGATTAGGTGTATAAAGTCTCCCTCGTCACACCAGCATGCAAAAAGTAAAACATTTTTAACATGCAATGGAGAATTCAGACCAAATACAACCAGGGAATGAGTCCCAATACTATGTAACCTGTGTATTCCTGCAGTCAGGATTGAAGAGATGCCAGTAGAAGTCAAGTGATAAGTACCCGTAACCACCACACTGAGAAATTAACATAGTGGAGAGAAAAGAAGTCAGAAGAAATGTAGGCGGATGTTCTGCACGTGCCGGGAGCTTTATTTAAAATGTGAAAAGGGTGGAATAAAGTCACAAAATGTAACACAACGGTAATGTACAAGTGGGCACAATGCTACCTGCGCAAATGTAAGCTCCCAACAATTGTGCATTTTTATAGTCTTCTGAACAAGAAGAAACTCCCCAATGATCAGCAAACATTGTTAACTTTTAGATTTCTCAGAAATTGTTTGCAATTTAAAGTTAAAGGGGTTGTACCAAGCTCCACAGGATAAGGGCTAACAACTGATAACTGATCTGTGAGGTCACACATGAGAATGGACCCCAGGAATACAGAAAATGGGGGTCCTGTTCTTCTAATAGGTGAAGCGGTAGGCTGAGCAGGTGTTTGTGTATAATCTCACACCAAATGGTTAATAGTAGTGTACACTAAATCCGTGCTTACCAAGATCATTATTCTTAGTTATAGCAGCAGCCGCCCTTGCCCGTGGTCCTTGCTGTGTAAAGTGGTATCCAAATTTAAGAATTGAGTGGTTTTCTTCCAGGAGTCCAGCGATCTCCATTTCAACCCCGGTTCCCAGTTGTTGTCTCTGTTTTGACAATGAAATAAAAAAGTGTAATCATGAAAACAGAAAATCTATTCAACCACTTAATGACCCTTTAAAGGACATTATCACCAGATCACTGATAATATACCAAGCACAGTGACATACTGGTGTGCGCCCCCTCTGGAAGGATCTGATCTTCTTTTAGCTTCTTATGCCCTGGTTTTTACCAAAAAAATGCTTCTACAATTATGCAAATGAGTCTGAGGGGCTCCAGATTCCATAGTTAATGGAGTCTGGAGCCCCTCAGGCCCATTTTCATAATTTCTACAGCCTTTTTTTCTTAAAAACAAGAGCATAAGAAGCTAAAAGAAAAGTAGATCCGGCCAGAGGGGGCACACACCAGTATGTCACTGTGCTTGGTTTACAATCCTTGATCTAGTGATAGATGTCCTTTAATAACCAGACTTCCCCCTTTTTAGTTACCGTATATTCCGGCGTATAAGACGACCTGGTGTATAAGACGACCCCCCTACTTTCCTGTTTAAAATATAGAGTTTAAGATATATTCGCCGTATAAGACTACCCCTTTTCCAACGCATACAAAACACCGGTAAAAATATAAAAAAAAACAGATTTGAATTTAACATGGTCCTTTTTTAAATGTAAATTCTTATGACATGCAGGTATATAGCAGGAAAACTGTCACTCATAAACATAAGGCATACAACAACAACATTACCATTACAGCACAGCCCCCAGTAGTATACAGCACAGCCCCCAGTAGTATACAGCACAGCCCCCAGTAGTATACAGCACAACCCCCAGTAGTATACAGCACTGCCCCCAGTAGTATACAGCACAGCCCCCAGTAGTATACAGCACTGCCCCCAGTAGTATACAGCCCAGCATTAAAAAAAAAATAAACATATACTCACCCCGATGCTCCCCCGATGTCCGCGCCGTCTTCTTTCTTCTGCCGGGCGCCGCCATTGATCTTCCCCGGCAGGCGCCTAGTATGACGCGCCGCTGCTGACGTCATACTAGGCGCCGACCCGGGGAAAGACATGGCGGCGCCCAGCAGAAGAAAGAAGACAGCGCGGAAGACTGAAGACAGCACAGCGCGGACATCGGGGCCAACGGAGGGTGAGTATTTTCCCCCCGATGCCTTTTTGAGGCTGCCGGCAGCCATCGCTGTGCAAACACCCGCGATCGGTGCTAGCACCGATCGCGGGTGTTACCGGTAAGCCTTTGCTGCAATATGCAGCAAAGACTTACCGGCTATGGAGAGGGCTCAGCCCGTGAGCCCTCTCCATGCCGCCGTATAAGACGATTACCGGCGTATAAGACGACCCCAGAGAAGACAGAAGATTTTTCTGTCTTCAAAAGTCGTCTTATACGCCAGTATATACGGTATGCATAGGTTTGGAGGACTATAATTATTACTATTTTATAGTTTAATAATATAATAAATTTTTGTTAAATGAATACTGCATGTGTAGCTGCTAATTCTGTGGGACATTTTCTTAACACTTTAGCAAACAGATGTCACATATCTTAAGCCTGACTCTTCTTATACCTATATAAATGCTGTTGACAGGAATCCAAACTGGTAGCAGTAGTCCAAGAACAAAATTAAAATTGTAACATGAAAATAATACAGCAGATACATTGATAAAATGTTTACCTGGTTGTCGATCTTGATTTCTCGTAAGGTTTCGTTCTCTTTAAGGGCTTCAACCAAAGCCAAAATACCAGCTCCAGTGACAAAATTGGACTCGATATTTAAACTCCTTAAAGTTTGGTTAACTTTCAGCATGTCTGCAAATGCCTATGGGAAAAGAAAGGGAAAATGATTAAAAATGCATTTTTTTTTTAATTCCATATCAACAATCTTCCTTTGATCTATATGAACAAGGCAGCTTTAACACCAGCATATTGTAAGCAACATAAACCTTTGCCCTAATCCACCAAAAGCTTGTCCTGGAAAGCAATATACCACTGAAACAAAAAGTTTTCATACAACAAGAAAATGGGTCAAGTGGCACCTTTCTGCCACTGCAGAGATTGTAGGCTTATACTCGGAGTCAATAGGTTTTTCCAGTTTTTGGTGGTAAAATTAGGTGCCTCGCCTTACACTAAAGTATGTAAAGTATTTTTTTGCTGGACTCCTAACCTGGCTGTTCTCAGTAATGAGAAAGAATTATAGAAGCACAGGCACATTTTTCACTCATGGCAGAGTTTAGGGTTCATTATTAATGAAAATCCCTAGATCTAGCAAAGACATGGTGAATATGATGGTGAATATGCCAAACAGGCCCTTAATGGGAATATACTATTCAGTAAAAAACGCACGCTTCATCTGATACTTACTACCGCTACAGGATCATTGCTTCGTGTTGCAGCAATGCTGAATGTTTCCACATGTGTATTCGATTCCAAAGCTTTAGCAAATTCTTTCAAAGTGGGAATTGGGATATTCTAAGAGAAACCAGATATGTTAGAGTACAGGACATCAGAACTCTGCTTTCTTTTTTCAAGAATAACTTAAGAAATTAAATCTGAGCTCTGAACAGCTACTATGGAGAATCTTGCTATTAGATGATGGAAAAAATGTAATTTCTACCTTTATATTATTAAGATTAACTTCAACCAAGCGAGGATCATTGTTCTGTATTCTCTTCAAACTCTCCTCCACATTGGTGGGGTTTGGTGGCTCATCAAACACAGGTCTGACCGGCTCTGCCTTTACCACATCTAAAATAAAAAGTAAACAGAAAATTGGATGAAATAATGAAAAGAACATATTATAGTATGTACATACTGTATATAATAAAACACCAAAAGGAAGGTATTTAATTACCAAAGGAATATGCCAATTACAGGAACTTATTGCCAAAAGACATTCCTCTCCATCACTTTACATGCAGAAGCTGTTCTACAAATTTTACTCAATATTTCCAAGTGTCTTGTGAAAAACTGTTTTCATACTGTATGACATTTTGAACATGCATTTTTTCTTAAGTTAGTTTTTACTTTGACACAACAAACACGACAAATATGGTATGGTGTAGCTCATAAATACCAGTAGCCTTTACCCCTTTTATTTCATAATTCCTAAGCCTTGGTTCTTCAGTAAAATAAGCCAGCGGGGTGTAACAGGGACTGACTTGTCTACCCATTGAGAATAAATACATGCTTAAGGGGAACCCGTCATCAGGAAGGCTATTTTTACATGATGACAGGCTCCAATAGCCTCTGGTATGTTCATTTCAAATATGCCTTTGTGGTGCAACTGAATATTGTTCGTGTGGCTGTACCTTTTGTGATGCCATACTTGCTGATGCAGGTTTCAGCCTTGGTAGTTGTCAATTTGACCAGCTGCACACATTTGGGGGTCACCTCTTGTCTAAGCCTGTTTTAGGGATAAACCAGCTATAGGGCTCGGAGCTAGAGTTAAGCCTAATAATTTTAATAGTATCTAAATAAAAGTGTATGTTTTAAATGATCCCTTAACAGGCAGGATTTGCTTACTGAATTTTTGCATCCGAATATTTCCAGTACTTTTTATTTGTTTCTTTAATATTATAATTATTATTATTATTATTATTATTATATGGTGGTAAAACGTGGTCTTCTCTTCAATTTCTCCTTCCCATCATCCTTACTTATTACCCTCCTCCTCTCTCTCCCCTGCTCCCTGCCCCCACTTACATCAGCTCACTGTCACAAGCAATTCTCAATTGAACTGTTCCCCAAGACTCACCATACACTGCTGGTAGGGAGCCAGGTAATGTTAAAGAAACGTTTGTCATGCATCTGCATAATTATAGTGCTATTAAAATCTACATGCCAGAGGCTATTGGAACCTGTCAGTCAAAGTAAAAATTACCTTCCTGGGGACAAGTTCCCTTTAACGTTACCAAGAACTCATGTTGGAATTAGGAGAATATGGCTGTGGGTGACAAGACTTATGGATAGCTAAAGGATGTTGTGCTTAGTTTTCCAGTCATCAGAACGATGTATAAACTTTACCAATGTTACAAAAGAGGTTACCCCTATTATGAAATAGTAACATAACAGACCCACCTACCCCTGATTGGGCAATTGGGCAGGACAGAGTTAAAGCAGTTGACTCTTTAATAATATTTAACCAATTTCAATAGGATATGGGAAAAATATATGATTGCTGGGGTCTTAGCTGCTGTACCGCACACAATCAGAAGAAAGGGGAATCGCAAATCTGCTCAGGATTTCAGAATTTCAGCTGCACTGTATACCAATCTGTAACTTCCATAGAAGTCAATGGGGCACAGGAAGGAGCTCATTGTATCCTGTGGATACATTTTATTAGTGAGTGAATCCCCGTAAGACATAATTTACATTTCCTAACCTAAAACAGCTGTTTAATGAATTAAGGCCAAATACTTAACAACAGATCCCTTTAGATACTTACTAGGAAACCCTTGACCATCATACCCATTGCTAGTGCCGTGTGGAAAAATACTGGGCATTCCAAGGATCGCTGAAAGGAAAAGAAAAATGGTTAGGTATGACTTTCATGCCCTTACATAATCTCTGTGGGTAAAAAAAAAAAAAAAAATACTCCTCTGATGAAGGGCAATAGTTAAAAACATCATCAACACCAGTCTATTTTTCAAAGTATTGGGAAATATGAGACTAAATATGGCAATATTTAAAAAGAATACATTAATAAATAAAGGAATAAATTATTATAATATATACCGTATATACTTGAGTATAAGTTGACTCGAGTATAAGCCAAGGCACCTAATTTTAACACAAATAACTGGGGAAATCTATTAACTTGAGTATAAGCCGAGAGTGGGAAATGTATTGGTCACATGCCCCCCAGTATGTAGCCAGCCGCCTATGCCCCCCTCCGTATGTAGCCAGCCGCCTGCCACCCCCCTTTATAGCCAGCCGCCTGCCACCCCCCTTTATAGCCAGCCGCCTGCCACCCGCCTTTATAGCCAGCCGCCTGCCCCCCCTTATAGCCAGCGCCTGCACCCCCCTTTATAGCCAGCCGCCCTGCCCCCTTATAGCAGCCGCCTTGCCACCCGCCTTTATAGCCAGCCGCCTGCCACCCCCCTTTATAGCCAGCCGCCTGCCACCCCCCTTTATAGCCAGCCGCCTGCCACCCCCCTTTATAGCCAGCCGCCTGCCACCCCCCTTTATAGCCAGCCGCCTGCCACCCCCGTATATACCCAGTCGCCTGTCCCCGCTGTGTATATAGCCAGCCGCCTGCCCACCCACCTGTATATAGCCAGCCGCCTGCCCGCCCCCCCCGTATATAGGCAGCCGTGCCCGCCCACCTGGATATAGCCAGCCATCCGACTGCCCCCCCCCCCCCCCCCCGAGGAGAGGAGAGCCGAGGATGGAGCTGAAGACAGAAGAGGACCTGCGGTGAGCATCGGAAAGGTGATTACAGAGGGTTTTTTTCGTCATTGACTCGAGTATAAGCCAAGTTAAGGTTTTTCAGCACATTTTTTGTATACTAGATATAGATAGACTAGATATATACATACATACACATACATATATATACACATATATATACACACACATATATACACTAGATATATATAGAAATATATTTATTTATTATTCATTCTTTATTGGTAATTATGAAAAATGTATTAATTTTAAATACTGTCATATTTATTCTCATTTATTATATTGTATTTTGTATAATCTGTGCTTGGGAGCCACTGGACATTATATGTAATTTTATACCCTCTGGTTACATGGAATGACAAAAGCCTTAGACTCATTACTGCATTCCTTTAGAGGTTTGAGACAGGAGAATTTCTATATATTCCTCGGGCAACCGACTCAGTCACTGTTTAGCTGTACTATGGTATAGGTTGCCAGAAGGAACCCATAATGTAGATAGAAAATGGAAAAGATGAATAGACCATTATGCTACTTCATACAAGGAGAAAAGAACAGAAGGCTGAAACACACTTTTTGCTAATCCCAGATAATTTAGGCCCTGAGGATATATTTGTGTGCAAGAAGTCTTGTAAGCACATATGCCAAACATAGTTTTTGTGCCAACAAAGCCTTTCACACAAATAAAACACATATGCCCTATACTACATCAGCTTACCTGGGTCTTCTGAGAGCATAAAAAACCTATCGGTGGCCAGTTAAAAAAAAATTAAAAATGTACCGTATTAACGCATGTATAAGCAGAGTTTTTCAGAAAAAAAAAAAATTGCTGAAAAACCTTATCTCGGCTTATACACGAGTCCATGCGTTCTGCCAGGCGACGCACACTATGATGTGGTGGTGTCGCCGCTGATGATGTCATAGTATGCGCCGGCCAGCAGATTGCGTGGACGTGTCTCTGCCAGATGTTACCACAGAGAGAAGACCAGCCGCGGGGACTGGACCATCGGGGAGCCGCGCCAAGCATCGGGACCGCCCGAAGGAAAGTATGAAAGTACTTAAGGGCGCTGGCTACATACTACAGGGGTCTGTGACCAATACATTTCCCACCCTCGACTTATACTCCAGTCAATATGTTTTACCAGTTTTTGGTGGTAGAATTAGGGGCCTCGGGCTTATACTCAAGTATATACGGTACTTACCATTGCGGTCCTTCCTGGAGTCCCCCGCTGCCATCTCTCCAGTCCGTGGCTGTAAGCATTAGGCTGGCCGAGGAGGTGGGCCATGCCCACCCATCCCTATTCTGAGAATTGTATCACGCAGGACAGCTGGGTGTGGCCGGCCACCTTGGTGGGCCTGGGCTGAACGCAGCACAGCTTCCATGCCCCTGTTTGATTACATGGGGCATGGACCGGAGTGATGGCAGCGTGGGTCGCCAGAAGGGACCACAAAGGTAAGTAAATGTTTATTTTTTTAATCAGCCCCCTTCTTGCCACCAACAGGTTTTTTATGCTCTCAGACAACCCCTTTAATGACCTTATAGTGGCATAGGGATATATCATTCCCTTAGTTTAGTTCTGAAGGGATTCATTCTCTTGATGGAAATTGCCTCTGTAGGCCCATGTTTTTAGGCTTACAGAGTCTTAAAGACGATGCATACTCTGCTGGGGATTCTAGGTAAGGAATATAAAAATTACCATGGTGGGAAAATGAAAACTAGGCCTCCAGTGGTGCCTTAACCCCTTACAAATGGGAAAAAGTAGTATTCCAGCACTCCAACGGATGTTAACAAATCTTTTCTACAGCTTTAAAAAAGTCCATGGTGCACAACAAAATATACAGCCCTGCGAAATGAAGATACAGTGCGCATGCACCAGCACTTCCGAGAGCTTGGTGACATCCCCAACTCTCAGAAGGGAGGGTGGAGAGGTTTCAAGCACGCAATGCACGTGCATAGTTATGCTAGTGACCAAGCGCCCTGTGTCAGGGGACATTTGCCTAGTGTATAAATCAATTTTTTGATGAAACTGCGGATTTCTGTGCCTTATCAAGACCACCTCCAGCATCAGCTTACCTACCTCTGTGAAAAGTCATGTTTGGGTCAGAATGACCTTTTTGAAATGGTACATATCCTTTAAGACTAGCTAGCTGCTAGCACCAATGACGGGTATTAGCAGTGGGTGTTGGTATAAGGCCACTCACCTCTGTATGAAACCTCCGCACCTCTGTGCTGTTCATGTACGTTAAGGAGTTAAATAAGGCAGCTCCCTTTACACCGATGTCTGGCCTTTAAGAAGCCTAGTGACATTACCAGGGATTATAGCCACACCAGTCTTTTCCAAACGGTAACCTCCATAAGGAAAATGAATTCCTTCCTGACCTACATATACAGACTCTCACCTAGGCAAACCAGCTCCCCACAATGAACTGATACTGAAATTGCACAGTTGGGATGGTTTTGGAAGATACTTAATGATTAACATTACACTTATGATCATCTTAAGGGAGGTGGAGGTTTTTATTACTCATTTGAACTGAAATAAACATTCAAGTAATTGCAGTATGTTACACGCGTCATTTTCTCTGAATACTAACCTGCAAGGTCACTCAACTCAATGTCGGAGGCACTGGTCAAAGCCTCTTCCAGTTCTGGATCAAGAGTTAGCTTCTCCTCTGCACATAAATCTTTGGGCTTTTGCTTGGGGACAAAGACTTTCCCTGTAAAAAAACAAAAACAACATTTTAGTGAAATAATTCAATGTTGCAGGAAGCCAATACAAATCCTCAATGACAATTTCATATTAGCTGTGACCAGTAGGTGGCGCAATCACCACTGGGAGTGTTGTGTGTTCAGTTGTCTGCTTTACCAAATGATTATTGTGGGACCATTGCAGATTTGCAGAACATATGATTTCAATCAGTATTTTTAGCAACGAGAACGTCTCATAAAACATATATTCTGTTTATTCACATCTATCTTCCAGAACAGAACATAGCTTCCTGCTGCCTTAAGACTTAAAGAGAACTTGTCACCAAGTGCAAAACACTGACATCACTCATGTGTCCCTGACAGTCCAGCTGCTCATACCCTGTTTCCCCGAAAATAAGACAGTGTCTTATATTAATTTTTGCCCCTAAAGAGGCGCTAGGTCTTATTTTCAGGGGATGTGTTATTTTCCATGAACAAGAATTTACATTTATTGTTGAACAAAAAATCTACTTCTCTAACATCCTCATAACTCTCCAAAATCTGAATTTCCAGCTGTGTTTCTTGTGACTCCATTACTATTAGAATCATTGGCCCCAATCTCTCATGTTTAGTAAAAGCACTTTCCATAAATGACCCTTCCTGTCCTGGCAGCTGCTGGTATCACATTTGCAGCACAACATCCAGTGATTTTATCCCATGAATTCTTCCCCATGTCACAACCTTCTGCAGCATCTAAAAGATTTACTAATGTTAATGTATGGCACAGGGGGGGCTGCTGCAATGGCTGCCGCTAGGTCTTATTTTCAGGGGAGGCCTTATATTTCTAAGTCTGAACAAAATTGTACTAGGTCTTATTTTCGGGGGATGTCTTATTTTAGGGGAAACAGGGTAGTAGTCAAGGAGGCGGTAACCTTATATCTTCACTGGAGGAGTCTCTTGGTATGTTATATTCTTTTGGGGCCATATATTAAATAATTTAAAATTTCTTCAACAAACAAAAACAAAATTTAACAAAAAGTCCATAAAAAAAACTTTCCATTTTACTAAAATGGACAGTGTAACATAAAGCTCAGATACAGGTGTGAACTGAGCCTTGTCACAAAAATTTGTGACTTTTTACAAAGAGTCGCATCTTCCACACTAGCCATTCCAATTTAACCCCTATAACAAATTTGACTAAAAAACAAAAAGGGATGTGAAAGAACAGAATGCTATACAATGACATAAGAATCAATGGTTTTTATGCTCTAGGTAGGCATTTAAGCCCTGTTTGAAGCCTTGTTTACTGCTGTGAAAGCAGCTCCGAAGGTGGAATACAGGCAGTCCCCGGGTTACATACAAGATAGGGTCTGTAGGTTTGTTCTTAAGTTGAGTTTGTATGTAAGTCGGAACTGTATATGTTATCATTGAAATCCCAGCCAGAACTTTTTTGGCCTCTGTGAAAATTGGATTTTAAAAATGTTGGGTTGTCATAAGAATCAATATTAACACTTAAGCTTCATTACAGACACCCGTGATAACTGTTTCAGCTGTTTATTGTAGCCTGGAACTAAAGTACAATAAATTGCCAATATCCAGAGGTCCGTTTGTAACTATGGGTCGTATGTAAGTCGGGTGTTCTTAAGTAGGGGACCACCTGTACTGAGTTTTATACAACATGCTGTGCAGGAGGACACCCTAATCGTGGTTCTATCTGACCTATTGTGTCATTAAAAGGGGTTTTCCAATGAATGAACCTTCTCAAATGATAACCCCTAGTAATGTTTACACCCCGTATTTACAATTTCACAAATTTTATTGATGTTTTAGCTCCTATAACTCAGACACTTCCTGGTCCATCTAGTGTTGTGAGATGCTGTGTGCTGACAATGTGGTTAGATTATCAGGGTACAGGTTTATATACACTTTCATTTACCTTCTGAACCCTATGAACTTGTACTAGTATTACAGAAAAAGACAGATGAGACAGATTAGAGATGAAGAGATCCATGAGATGGATATAACACACAATGACACACCTATAAAATACACTATAAGCTTTGCTATATGCCAGCTTCCCCTGCAACCAAAAGTGTATACACCAGGACTCAGGTAGGTTGGAATTAGGTTTGTGAAATGCTGTATTTTTGTTAACAACAGTGAATTAGAGAATGTGTTTTGTTATCCTGAGTATATTTAACCCCTTTATGACCGCCCTATCGGGAATCTACGTCGGTCATTAAGGGTACTTCTTCTGATGCGACGCCTTTCTACGGCGCCGCATCAGAAGAAGATTTCAGTACATCGGGTTATTATAGTGCCGGTGTCGGGCTGTGATATCACAGCCCAGACCCGGCACTAACACCCGGGATCGGAAAAACTCCGATCCCGGGTGTTTAACCCCTTACACGCCGCGGTCAAGCATGACCGCGGCGTGTAAGCGTGTCCCCCGTGGATCGGACCCCCCCGATGTGCTTACCGGGGGATCCGATCCCTCCTGCCGCTGCCCCGGGTCCCGACGAGTGACCCGAGGCTGTCGGCTCCTCTTCTCGCCGGGTCCTGCCTTCCTGGCAGGACCCGGCTGTAAGTAACTGAGCATGCGCGGCATGCTCAGTTACTTACACTATACACTGCAATACAAGTGTATTGCAGTGTAAAGGCTTGAATAAGCGATCGGATGATCGCTTATTCAAGCCAAAAGGTTGAAAATATGTGAAAGTAAAAAAAAAAAGATTAAATTGTTTTATAATAATAATTAAATAAATAAAATAAAGTCCCATAATCTCCCCAGTTACACATATAATGCAAATACAGTATATAAAACACAAAAAATGTACATATTTGGTATCACCGCGTCCGTATTAATCTGTACAATAAATCTAAATCAATATTGAACCCGCTCGGTGAACGATGAAAAAAATAACTACGTAAAACTTCCCGTAATATACAATTTTTCATCAAACACTATCACAAAAAATGTTCTAAAAACTGATCAAAAAAAGCTACATTCCCTAATATGATACGACTGAAAAGAACAACTCTTTTCGCAAAAAATAAGCCCTCAACCAGATCTGACAACAGAAAAATACAGAAGTTATGGCCCTAAAAAGTTGTCAATAGTAAAAACAATGCGATATTCTCCAATATTGGTTTTGCTCAGGAAAATTGAGCAAAGATAAGAAAAACTATATAAATGGGGTATCACCGCAATCGTAGTGAACCAGAGAATAAAGATAAAATATTATTTTTACGTTACGGTGAACGGGGGGAAAAAAATGCTAAAAATCCAAAATAAAAATTGATGATTTTGTTTGTGTCCCCCTTGAAATAGTTAATAAAATCTCATGAATAAGCTATAGACCCCCTAAATGAATTATCTATACATTGTATTTCATTCCGTAAAAAATAAGCCCTCATATGTTTGCATTACCAAAAAAAAATAAAAATGTATAGGCTGTACAATGTGACAATACAAATCTGCTGTGAATGGCGCCTCCATTCATTCTATACTCGGCCGTCGCCCGTACAGCAGTTTACCACCACATATGTGGTATCAGTACACTCGGGAGGAATTGGGCATCAAACGTTGCAGTGCGTTTCATCATTTAATTTATTCTGAAAATGTCAGTTTGGCCTAAATGAATGTATTTTCCAAAAAAATTCCATAGTTTCTAAATCGCAGGTCCATATTGTTTTAACCCATGTGAAACACTTAAAGGGTTAATGGACTTAATAGAAGTTGTTTTACATACGTTGAGGGGTGAAGTTTCTATAGTGGGGTAATTTATGGGGTTTTACTATTACTTAGGCCTTACAAAGTCACTTGGAAGCTGAGTTTTCCCTCAAAATGTGAGTTTTGGCAATTTTCATGAAAATGAGAAAAATCGCACCTAGAGTTCTGCACCTCATAACATCCTAGAAAAGTGAGAGGATGCATAAAATATCATCCCAACATAAAGCAGACATTCCGTAAATGTAATTTATCAAGCTTTTTGGGTAGTTTTACTTCCTGTCTGGAAAGCAGAACATTTCAAACTAGGAAAATGAAGAATTTTTACAAACTTTTGCCAAATTTTCACTATTTTTCAGAACGAATCTCAAAACTTATCACTTAAATTTTATAACTAACATGAAGTACAATGTATCACGAGAAAACATTCTCAAAATCACCGTGATATGTTAAAGCGTTCCGAAGTTATAACCAATTATCGTGAGACATGTCAGATTTGAAAAATCGAGTCTGGTCATTGAGCTGAAAACTAGTGTCGGTGATAAGGGGTTAAGACTCTTGTCTTCATGGGAATACCCCTTTAAAGGAAACCTGTCAGTACAAAATTAACCTGATAATCCGCTACCAGAGTTTTATCAAAGCTGCCTAACAACTTCCAAATCAAGTTTCTTTCATGGCCCACTGTGGTGGCATCATCCAGAAAATTGGCTTTGAAGTGAGATGTAAAATGTGTCACGGGTGCTCCTGCGACCCTCCTCTCGGTTCACAGGCGCACCTGTGTTCCTGCCCGTGCCACCTCAGCGTTGTGGCAGGCTCTCTCACCTGCCCACAATCAGGCCTGTGTGTCCCCCCGCCTCCTAGGTTGCGTGACGGCTTCTAGAGATTTAAAAGGCCATCTCGCCGCTAATAGGCACTGGCCACCTGGAAATCTAATAACCAGCCTCTTCTCTTATGACCCGCCAGATCTTTGTGCCGGCATGCCACTGAGAAAGCTGTGTTCCTTTCCCTCTGCGTTTAGACTAATTTCCCCTTGTGACCTCGATTCCGTACCCGACTTCGCTCCTGTGCTGCCTGTCCTGACCTTCTGCTACGTCCCCGACTCCGATCCCGTGCTGCCTGTCCTGACCTGCCTGTCCCCGACTCAGTCTCTGCCTCACGATTCGGCAACTTGCCTTGGCCACCACCACAGACAAAGTCCTGCCTGTGGAGTGACCTGGTGGTACCACACCGCAGCAAGTCCAACTCGCTTTAGGGCGCTTGCCACTTAGGCTCCCAGGTGTCACCTTACTTCATCATCCGCGGTGGTTCAGTGGGTCCGCTGCTCCTGAATCCTGACAAAATGGGTTTATAAAGTCAAGGAGGCGGAGATTTTAGAACTGAATTCAAGCTCTCCGCACCTTATGGAGAGCAGGTAAGTGATGTCCCTGGATGCAGGACTGTCAATTAGGTGTTACTCTTCTTGACAACTTACTGGTAGTGGTTTATTAGGTCATTTGTTACTGTGACACATACACCTACACCACCATAGTGTGGTGAGTGAAGTGGTATTTATATAGCACTTGTCTCATGTATAAACAGCCTGCAACACCCACCCTAACCAACCTGGAAAAAATTTATCTGTAAGTACATTTAAAAGAATGGAAATCTTTTCCAAGTTTACACATGAAAACCCCAAATGTCCGTGGTTAGTGATACGCAAATTCGAAAGGAAGCTGAACAATAGTGTGATATAAGCAGCTCTGCAGAGACCATGTCTGAGCACACAGGAAGCAAACATTGATCAAATGCAGATCTACGGCCATTATTACTAAGTGCATGTCCTGTCCATAAGCTGCTGATTACTGGCTCCACACTTACATCCTCTCAATCCACTTTTATCTTCAACATTTCTGGGACCGTCCCTTCTCTGGACCTTCTGCCATAGACTCTAGCCCTATTCTTTCTCACCCTTAAAAAATGAACTTTACTGAAAATGATTTAACAAGCAGAAAAAAACAGGTTGGACAAAAACAAGGCCATCTACTCCAAGGTCACATAATAAGACAGACATCATTGTAACGGGCAAATAAAATATTCCCAGTTGAAGCTTTGCCCCCCACCATGAGGGTTCATTGTTGGTACACACAGCATGGGAGCTCCTGCCAGTTATCATTAGTCAGACCAAGTTCTAGGAATGCAAATATCAAATCTGCAAGTGTATAGAGGGCTCATAAAGGGGCAAAAGAGACAAAGAATCTGAAGAACAATGCATAACCCCAAATCCTGCCTGTATTGCCCTGTGAAAGGCTTGGGAAAAATATAGAATAGGTGTCTATCCGAGATACGACTCGGGGAAGGACTCCGATTGAACAATGGTTTAAATGTTTCCTAGCAGGTGTAAACAGGTTTGTTCACTTCTGTCCACAGTACAATGTAAAGGAGCTACTTGCCCGACAAGTCTATGGCCAATTACTAAGAGGACAATCTAATAGTAACAACCAAGGAAAGCGGAATGGAAGGCAGAACAAT
Organism: Engystomops pustulosus; assembly: GCA_019512145.1. Taxonomy (NCBI): domain Eukaryota; kingdom Metazoa; phylum Chordata; class Amphibia; order Anura; family Leptodactylidae; genus Engystomops; species Engystomops pustulosus. Next base: position 57,388,489 of record CM033644.1, read on the forward strand.
GGGGAACTGTCCAACAATCATTGTATCTTCTACTGCCATCTATAGTTTCATCCTCCAACACATAATACAAAGCGGATTACTTCCTAAGAATTGTAATAGGTTTTAAATCACTAGGCTTCCTAAAGGCAGAACATTTGCTGCCTTCTGCCCTTTTCCCCCCAATTTAAATCTGGTACTAGATGCAAGAGGGAAGATTGGCATCCACCTTCCTCCATACTCCTCATTTACATTAAGCCCCAGCCAAATGGCCGGAAAAAAAAAAAAAAAGATTTATTGCTTTGGTTTACAGATCTAGGTGATAATGAAATACAGAATGTCCAGAATGGCATTTACAAGCATGTGTGATATTTGCCACGTCAGGACAGTATTTGATGGCAACATATTAACAGGTGCTTTAATCTCAACTCTCAAGACTATTTAAGGAGGAAAATTTATATAATTCATTATGGAATAATATTTCTTGATTATCTTTTAGTCAAGTTAGGGTAGCTGTCCAATCCCAGACTTTGGAATATTTTAGCTAAGCACCACCACAAATGTACCAAGGCGATGCTTGTATGTTGTACCAATGTTGTAAAGTGCTACGGAATATGATGGCGCTTTATAAAGATTATTACTATGAATAAAGATTATTATTAATTGGTCTAAACATGGATTCTCTGCTGGTTGGTAATCTACTTTTGTCTTTTAGGACACAATCACATGTGGCCTTTGAACGGCTCTTTGAAATGCAACTCAAACACAAGGGGTGGTGCTTGGCCCATGAAACGCATATGCATTTGAGCCAAGCCCCCATCCCCTATGCGTTTAAATTGTGTTTCAAAACACAATTCAAATGCCAAGTGTAAAAGTGGCCTAAAAGACAATGTAGATTACTAGAGCAGCAGATTACACACAAAGCAGTTCCTGCGCTGCAGCTTCTGATACCAACTAAAAGGTGGAAGTGCGAGATGTCATCGGATATCAACGACTTGTTCTGTAAAACGAATGTAAGGGATCCCTGCACCAATGGTGTGGTTGCTCTGTTAAAACCAAAATCACAGATCAACCACAGTTTTAAAAAATGACTACAACACTTATTCGAACATTTTTTTTACACAAATAATGTCAGATTTTTGTCAACTAACATTGTATACATAAGACATTCCTGTTAACACATAAACATAGCTCAATCTGTATAGCAATCTCCCAGCATGATCGGGTACCCTTCTCTCACGGAGGTCTTTGAAATTTCCCTTGAAATACCTTCCACATACACTACTGGGCTTGGTAGAAATAAGTGGTTGGCCACCTTCCAAGAATCTGCAGGACAGACACAGACCTGCATGTTATTGTATTCCACCAAGCCAAACAATGTATTACTGCAGTAGCTAGGATGATATCATTCAGGAAGAAACCAACCCGTATTATCAGGATGTACACAATCATACATACACTCCCACAAACCTCATATTACTCATCAAACATTACATCAGAGTACAGATCCCTCATACAGTGCCTGCATGGAGCACGGCTTTACCCTCAGATGGTGTCTTGCATCACTCACATAGGGAACAGTGTGTGTACCCTTCTACTCCACTCCAAACACAGACTACTATTGCCATCTTGATATCCAATAACACTATGGATGGCGTTTCAGTGAACCCACATTCTTGTATAACAGTGTCTATAATTATCCTCCATCATCTACCCTATATACATATATAACTGGGGTGATTGAAAGCAGTCTGGAACTACAGATGTGCCCTGCACATCTTATAATCGTTTCTCCTAACACCATCAGAATTAATGGAAGATGACAATGGCGTGACGAACCAGGTGACACATAAGAAGAGAGCAGGAGAAACAATACAGGGGAGAAGTAAACAATAGTTATTTCACTATACTGCCCCCTGTGGCACTTATGGGAATATTTTATATTAAAATTTGACTGAAATTTTTAAAGTAAAAACAGCACCATATCCTTCATATGAATTAGATTTCTTAAGGTCTTAATGTAACATTTTATTAACATATACATTTGTTACCATGGTGCTAACATATGTGTTATTACATACGTTAACCCCTACGGGACACAGCATCTTTTGGCCTTAAGGACGCGGCCCCATTTTTCAAATCTGGCCTGTGTCACTATAAGTGGTTATAGCGTGGGAACGCTGTGAGATATCCAGGGGATTTTGAGATTGTTTTCTCGTGACACATTGTACTTCAAATTAGTTTAAAAATTTGGAGGAAATCTTTTGCGTTTAGTTATGAAAAAAAACAAAATTTGGCAAAAATTTTGAAAAATTCTTTATTTTCAACGTTCTAAATTCTCTACTTTTGATTCAGAAAGTCATAGCACCCAAATAAATTCATAACTTACATTTCCCAAATGTCTGCTTTATGTTGGCATGGTTTTTTAAGATTCCACATATTTTACTAGAATGTTATGAGGCTCAGAATTTGGGTGCCATTTTTCACATTTTTTGTAAAATCGCCAAAACCCGTATTTAGATGGACCTGCTCAGTTTCTAATTCACACTGAGAGGCCTAAATAATAGCGAGACTCGTAAATTACCCCATTATGGAAACTACACCCCTCAACGTATGAAAAACCACTTTTAAGAAGTTTGTTAACCCTTTACGTGTTTTATAGGGGTTAAAACAAAATGGAGGTGGAGTCTGCAAATTGTAATATTTTTTCACAATACACTCATTTTGGGTGGAAAATTAAACATTTGTAATGGATAAAATGAAAAAAGGCTCCACAAAGTTTGATACCCAATTTCTCCCGAGTACACCGATACCCTATATGTGGTGGTATCCTGCTGTATGGGCGCACGGCCGGGCATAGAAGAGAAGGAGGCGCCATCCAAATCAGATTTGCTATGTCACATTGTACAGGCTATAATTTTTTTCTTTTTTTTATTGAGGACCTATAGGGGCTTATTTCTTTTGCCACATGAGATGCACTTTTCTAATACATAATTTTGGGGCATCTATAGCTAATTGGTGAGATTTAATTAACTCTTTGGTGGTGGAGGAAATGAAAATCATCAATTTTTAGGAAAATTTTTATGTGTTTTTTTTTTTGGCCGTTAACCATACCATGAAAATAGTATATTATTTTTATTCTATGGGTCACCACGTTTATGAAAATACTTCATTTATATATATTTTTTTATTTTTTCCCATTTTTACTGAATAAAAAGTAATTTGGCAAAATTGTTGTTAATTTTAGCATCACCGTCTTTCATATGCATAATTTTTTTATTTTTCACCTCACAAATCTGTTTAAGGGCTTATTTTTTGCAAGAATGATAGCTCTTTTTAGTGGTCTTATTTTAGATTGCGTAACTTTTTAAAATCACTTTTTTAGAGCATTTTTAAAGGGCATTAATAAAAAAATCATCTTTATCAGAGAGAGTTTTTTTAGGTTGTTTTTTTACGGGGTTCACTTTGCGGATCTAATAACGATTCTGTTTTATTATACAGATTGTTACGGACGCAGGGATACCAAATATGTGGGGGTTTTGTGTATTTTATTCAATTGTACTGAATAAAAACTAATTTGGAGAAAATCTTATTCATTTTAGCATCACCATCTTTTTATATGCATAACTTTTTTATTTTTTGGCAGATAAATCTTGTTAGGGGCTTATTTTTTGCGAGAACAGTTGTTCTTTTTAGTGGGCTTATTTTGGAGTGCATAACATTTTTTAAATCACTTTTTAGAGCATTTTTTATAGGGTATTAATTAAAAATTATCTTTTTTCGGAATGTTTTTTGCGTTTTTTTCCTCCGGCGTTTACCGTGCGGGTCCAGTAACAATTCTGTTTTATTATGCAGATTTTTACGGACGCGGCAATACCAAATATGCAGGTTTTTTTTGTGTTTTTATGTTTTTTATACTTTATTAAGTTTTTTTTATGGGAAAGTGACATTTTAAGGGCTTATATTTTATGTATTTATTTTTTATTTATTATAATGTGTAGTGTTAAGTGTTTTTACATATTTTTACTTCTACATACTTGAACTTAAACCAGTGATGCTCTGATCACTGGTTTAAGTTCAATACACTGCTCTACAATACTATTTTATTGTAGAGCAGTGTAATCTGTCTGAGCAAGCTTGCGCATGCTCAGACAGTTTACAGTCAGACCCGGAAGGGGTCTGGCTGCCATGGAGACCGAGCAGCTCCGGGGCACATGCCAGTCCTCGGAGCTGCCCAGAAGTGGATCGGATCCCCTGGTAAGCGGCACGGGGGATCCAATCCACAGCGCAAACACCCTTACACGCCGCGGTCATGTTTGACCGCGGCGTGTAAGGGGTTAACACCCGACAGCTGACAGCCGCTGCTTCTGGTACCGGCTCCGTTCGTGAGCCGGTGCCAGAAGCAGGACGTTATAGAACGTCCCCGTGCGCTAAGCATCTAGCCCCGGGGACGTACTATAACGTCCTGGTGCGCCTAGGGGTTAATAGTTTGCGTTTTGTAAACACAAAATGTTAACAGCCATTTCATTACAGAAATCTCTTTTCAGCTGTTGCTGAACCTTACACATGATTTGTCCACTTTCAGCAAATCAGGATAAACATTAGTCGTTGGTCATGCAATGGACACGCAGATGCACGGCTCGTTATATCACAGAGTAATCAGAGCTGCCAGTTATAACAAGCTGTGCACCTGTGTGACATCACATGACCACTGAAAGTAAACAATGAAGCCTCCTATAGAATGACAGCAAGCAGAGATCTAGAAAACTGAGGAATTGATACAGTAAGCATATTGGAAAATTGTGCAACTTTTTATTACACAAACAATATAAAATTATTTCTTGAAAGTGGACCGCCCCAGTAAATATTTCTGTGGCGTTTTAGTTCCACAGGTTGCATCCACACGTGGCGTTCTGACGCACAAGTCTTCATGTTACAATGCGTTTGGCTGCTTTGTACCAGCCAAACGCACAGTAACATGAAAACACGTGCGACGCCATATGTGAATGCACCCTACATCTTTACAGCCACTGTCTCCCATCTGCAGTAATATGAAAAGATTACATTTCATTATTCTGCCACGCAATTTGTCCATAAAACATCAGGAAAAATATTCCATTCATCGTGTGGTTGAATGCAGTTCCAGCAGCAGAATAGACCTGTTGGGAAGCATTGTATTTCTAACCACATCAAAGTGCAGGAAAGCACCAAGCTCCGAATCATGAAGGGGGTATGCATTTCTGGCAGGGAACACTTGGCTCTGCGGTTTGTGTAGTCTTGCTAGAATGAGCAGATCTGTAGTGAACAGCTGTATTATACACTACTACACTGCTGCCCTCAGCTAAACAGGCTGAGCCAATGCACAATACATCTCGTATAGTATAACAGCCACATAAGTAGATACACGCCTGACAATTTCAGGCAAGTGGGCCAACAAGAAAACCGTATGGCAGTAGTCTGAAGGGGCCATGGAGGTAGAAGGATCCGAGAAGATCAGTGCTGGACAAGAGGCCACTGGTTTAGTTCCTCTGGGGTTATACATGTTAAAAGAACGCAAAGCAGAGACACTGGAGAAGAAACACAGAATAAATGTGATATTACATACACAATACTCTCTTCATGTAGTAGCAGGAATCTAACAAGCAAGAACAACTAGTCTATCTATTTATCAGCATCTATTATTTCTACAGGTAAAGACAAGATCAGACAGCACACGGGGGAAGATCTCAGACATGAATCACCATGGCTCAAAATTAAATGAACAGGACAATCATATTTTTATATAAACAGCTATACTGGAGACATTTAATTGAATAAGAGAGTATTTTATCCATGAACCAATGTCGTTAAAGGAAACTTACCATATCGGATCTACCCATTTAGGTAGATCCGATGGCAGGTTCAATTAATGAACGGCATTGGAGCCATTTTTAGGGCTAATCCATGAGTGCCCTCTAGAAATCTTTTATAACCCTAATATGCAAATATGTGAAAGAGGCTACTGGAGCGTGGATTAGCCAGCGTTGAAGCTACACGGCGCGGCTACTCCACGCCCCAGTAGCCTCCTTCACATATTTACATATTAGGATGATAAAAGATTTCTAGAGGGCACTCATTATTGATTAGTTCTAAAAAGCGCTCCTACAATGACATCTTCAAAGCGCAGCTCCTGGTAGCTTCGTGCACTTGTCTGTGCTCTGCATAGACTATTTATGGTGGCTGCGCATACTCGGCCCAGAGCCGGAGCTACTGAGCATGTGCAGAACTCCAGCTTTGGCTCCTGGTAGCTGTATGCTGAAGATGTCATAGTAGGATGATCGAAACAGGCTACTGGGGGCGTGGAGCAGCCGCTCTGGTTAGCTTCAGCTCCGGATTCTCCACGCCCCAGTAGCCTCTTTCACTAATTTGCATATTAGGGCAATTAAACATTTACAAACTTATCTGCCACTGAAACATTAAAAAGTGCTCAAACGCCATTCATTAGTTGCACCAGCCACCGGATCTACCTTAATAGGTAGATCCGAGATGTTAAATGACACAAGAAAATGGCCTATTTATAACCATAAATATAACCGCTAAATCACTAAATGCTTTCCTGGAGCTCAGGCAAGATGGCAGTCTCCATGGAAAGGAAATAGAAGACAATCTACCAACAAAAAGTAAGGGATCAGAAAAGGGATATATTCTGTTATCAGGGGTTATAGAGTCAAAATGAAGATTGCGACACATTACCTTTAAAGGGCACCCTACATCCCCACCACAAATCTACCATAAAGGTAGATCGGGTGGTAGGGCGCATCCAATGGGACGTGAGGATAGCCCTTTTAAGGGCTAATCCTCACGTCCCCTCACTTTTTGGTAACTTTTATTCCACATATATTTAAATGTACTTATGCGGCTACGGCGGCGTGGAAGATAGCCGCATATAGGATTACATGAGGCGGCTACTCCAAGCCCGCGGTACCCAATTTACCCTCTCTCACTCCCATCTTCGGGCGCAGCTCCGCATAGCTGCCGGCCTCGTCCGCGACCCTGACCGCCTCTGCCGCATGCGCGGTCACTGCCTCCGAACGAGGCGGGTGCTTCTTCTGCGGCATGCGCAGACGGCAGTGGCCGACGCACGGGGCGGGCGCAGCTACGCGGAGCTGCGCGCGAAGATGGGTGGTAGGAGGGGGGTAAAGTGGGTACCGGGGCGTGGAGTAGCCGCCTCATGTAATCTCATATGCGGCTACTCCACGCCCGGTAGCCGCAAAGTAAATTTAAATATATGGGGAATAAAAGTGTACAAAAAAGTGAAGGGACGTGAGGATTAGCCCTTAAAAGGGCTATCCTCACGTCCCATTGATGCACCTACCACCCAATCTACCTTTATAGGTAGATTTGTGGTGGTAGGTTTCCTTTAACAAACGTAACACAGAAAGCTTTTCTCTCCATATATAACAAAACAGTGGGGAAGAACGCTGAGCAAAGGTTACATCTACACAATAAATACTCTAATAAAACACTCATCCCTACCTTGTAAAACTTTACATTATGCTTTGCATAAAAGGGAACTCTGGATAAAGAGTGCACAATATAACACTAGAGCAGATTTCTATGAGAGTATGCAGCTAGTTTACTATCCAAGTTTCCTAGACATCTCCACTGACATGTCCAACTATGCAACTAAACCTGGAATCTTGGCTAGGAAGACTGCAACATCACTTTGTATTGGTTTATCTCATGGATAATGATGTAGGTAGGTGAATATAACGTAAAATATGTTGTACTACAGGGCGTAGGCAGAAAATTCTTTTAGATTCTATTGTTGACAATAATCGGAGTCTGCAATAAAAAAAAAAAGCCTGATGACCTCTGTGATCCAGTAGGCCATACATGGCATCACATACATGACCCATGTCTCTTATCTTCCACACTAGAAGTTAATGTTTTACAGATCTGTGACACCAGCCATCACGTCACTTTCTGCCCTTGTATAGCTGGCTGCAGTGTAGCCAGTGACGTATCAGGAAAGGTAATCTGTACAGGTAAGGGCATCCCTTCTGAAGGATTCCATGTAAGGAGCTGTAAAGGAAAGGTTTATGGTACCTCTGATATTCGCAACTCTGACTCATGCCATCCACAGTTAATCAGTTACAGAAACAGACTGGCCTAGTTATAGCTTCTGATATCTGCTTTGTGTACAATACTTGCTAGGAAACAGATATGGCATCAGGTATTATGAGCACACTTACAGCTGTAGCATAATATGTGGGTTAAATACTGAATATTTGCCTAGAAGGGAATGATGGTTTCCTCACAAATAAAAGAAAATCTACCATCAAAATGAACCATGATAAACCAGGGTCACTTACTGATAGGTCACTATGACTGTGGCAATCTTCTTATATCTGTTATCCACGGCCTCCTTCCTTCAAAAATCTATTTTGTAACATTATGCTAATGAAGGCTCTGGGGGGGGGGGGTACAGATTCACAGGCTGTTACATTCAGCAGAATATGTCTCATACAGCCCCCTACTCTCTACCTCTGCCTGTATAATCTAGCAGCACCAGGAAGTGCAGGGGAGTGGAGACCTCCTCTGCTTCTTGTAACAGCTTGTGAAGCTACAGCACCGAGGAGCCCTGAAAACAACCCCACAATAAGGATAATTTTAAAGTTGTTTTGAGAAACAAATTACAAAGTTGGTAAAATTTTGTAATCATGTTATATTTGTTAAATTTGATGCATACTAGACCATAAAAACACTCCCAGGTTTACCTTTTTTCTCTCCAGTAAATGGTACATAGTCTTCCCTGTCTTTTTGTGCCAGAGCTTCCTTTTCCAAGAACTCGAGCAGACTCTCCCTGTCAAAAGCTCCTGTGGCTTTCTTTACTGTTTGATCCTTCTGACGGAATCCGGCCGGCAGCAGAGCATTCTGTGATATGGAAATACAAAGAGTAATGCCAGAGTCTATTTACAGGCAATAAACAATGCAGAGATGACAAACACGGGGACAGCTGCAGGATGGCAAGTGCTATTTCTATTAGCATACCTCATAATAAAGAATAATGGTATTTTGTCACAGCATATTGGAAAAGAACTTCCAATTCTTTAAAAATCAGCTTCAAACTAAGAACTTTCCATTACCAATCTTTGGACCTCCTGTGCTTTAAAGGAAACCTACCATTTGTTTTCATGTATTGTTAACCAAACATACCTTAAGAATGCTGTAGCTACACTGATGCAGAAAAACAGCTTGCTTAATCCCTGAACCAAGTGGTTTTGCTCAAAAAACAATTATAAAATTCAGGACCTTGGCATAGCTGGGTGCCATACATAAACACATTATGGGACTTTCAGTTCCGGCTCCTGCATGTGAAGTCAGGGGACAGCAGAGCTCCGCAGCACAGAGCCCGTGAGCCGTCACCCCGTGGCCCACACGCCATAAAATGGCAGGAAAATTGGGTTTACCATGTCTGGTACGCAGCTCGATGATATATAACAGGCGGCTGGGGCATAGCAACGCCACAAACAAAGCGGGACCAGAGAAGCAGGGAAGATCTGCATGGCCAAGATGGCACCGCCACGCCGGGCAGCAGAGCCGCGAGGAGATCAAACAGAGGAGGACGGTGGAGAGTTGGACGCGAGCACTACTTCCAACCAGCAGCCACATATTAATTAGAAGCGTCTGGCTAAAGAAGTGGTGTGCAGAATGGGCCACACACTGCAAGAGGCGGTATCATCGTCCATAGTAGAGTCCCTGAGAGCCTTGCAAAATGATATCCAAACCAATGCAAACAGAATAGAGGAGGCGGAGCAGCGTATATCCTCTATGGTGGATAACACGGCCAGAGTAATGGCCAGAGTAAAATCGCTAGCAGTGGATAATAGAAAAATCCCTGAAAAACTAGATGACCTGGAAAATAGGTCAAGACGCAGTAACCTGTGACTAGTGGGGCTGCCCGAGACCATAATGGGACTGGAGCTGCATAAGGTGTTCTCTGACACATTGCCAAGGCTGCTGGACATAGATGGACACCACCGAGACCAGTGCGCTCCCCATCTACGCAGTCATCAGGGGTTGGTGAGCGCCCCAGGCAGGCCATTGCGAAGTAGTTAAGCTATGCAGAAAAGGAACAGATCCTGAGGGTGTACAGGAGAAGAAAAGACCAGCTCGAAATATTATTATTTACTGATTACGCAGCGGAATTGACCAGAAAAAGGCGAGCATTTAGTGGACTATGCACGGAACTGTTCAAATGTAAATGGAGATTTCAGCTCATATATCCGTCGCTACCAAAACTTACACAACCGGATGGGTCCACTCGTACTTTTGAAGATCCGAAAGAGGCAGAGGAGACGATAAAGGGGCTACAAGCCTGGAGAGATTCAGAAACCTCAACGACTCAGAACAGAAGAATAAACACATTACTTCCACATACACTGGAGCTGCCTGAACTGTCCAGGCAAGACTAATCAACCTGAGCTGGAGGACTCATACACAGTAGCTGGGGGAGGGTGCAGAGACTGATTACTTCTGATGTCAGGGACAACACAGTGATGACGTATTCTCGGCTTAGACTGGTCAGGACAAGACTGGAGCAGTGAGAATAAGCAACAGAGCGGCCACAGGAGCGACAGAGCCTCATTATCATAATTGTTTATATGTTTTTCAGCAAAACCACTCAGTTCAGGGATTAAACAAAATATGTTTCTGCATCAGTGTAGCTACAGAATTCTCAAGGTATGTTTGGTTCATACTGCATAAAAACAAATAGTAGATTTTCTTTGAAGGTTGCTTATTATTCTCTCATACACTAAGGGATAACAATCTGATTGGGGAGGGCCTGAGTGTTAGGACATACTCCAATTGAGAGAAAGGGGGTCCCATTCTCACTAATCAATAGAGCGGCAGAACAAGCATATGTCCTGTTGATGTTGGGGCGTCACAAATTTCTGAGCACAAAGCTTTGCTATCTGCAGGCTATCTTGCATAGACACTGAATGACAGTGTTCAACATTTTTCAATGCCATCTTGGTATTATATGGAGTGGCAGGATGAATGCCGGGCATGCCTCTATCGATTTATGGAAACAGGGCCCCCAATTGATAGGGCCCCCAACGTCAGATCCCCAGCTATCAGATTGTAATCAACAATAAAACTAGAACCCCCTTTAAAATAAGTGATTCATATGATTATGTGACTTGTATAGTCTTATGGAATATCCAGTATATCACACACATATGTATAGTATATGCAAAGCAAAGTTTATAAATGCAAAACTAGTACAATGAATAACCCCCATAGTGGAGCTTCACTTATTAAAATATTCTTCATGTCAATTTGGTGCTTGGCTCCCCACCACTTTGGCAGAAAAGGTTTAAGAACAAGCCCTTGGGAAAGATTACAATGTTCTACAGGAAATGCAGAACAGAAGCCAAACTGATGCTGTTTCACATGCAGGAGCGTTCGAGACTGAACCAAACATCTCAAAGAAACGGACAAGACAGACCCAACATTGTGTGTCCTTGTGGGGGGACGGCTGGATTTATTAAACTGGATACTACATTCTTGTATATTAGTAAACTACTGTGAGAAAAAGTACAAGAGCCAAAACTGAATATTAACACATGCTATGTATAACTTTATGAGCGGCCTGTAAATGTAACAAGCCTCAACCTCTACATAAATATGAAGCCTGGAAAAAAGGGAGAGGTGAGGAAAATATTTTCACAACTGTGCTTGCGGAGGCTGGAGAATGTGCTCACCTATTATGAGCAGAAAGCATAAGAAAAGTTTTATTCCTTGTTATTTTGTGGATACCAGAGAAATGAATACAGGCAGTCCCCGGGTTACATACAAGATAGGGACTGTAGGTTTGTTCTTAAGTTGAATTTGTATGTAAGTCGAAACTGTATATTTTATCATTGTAGTTCCCGACAATTTTTTTTTTTGCCCCAGTGGCAATTGGAATTTCCAATTTTTTTGCTGTAATAGGACCAAGAATTATCAATAAAGCTTCATTGCAGACAATTTTAAGCTGATTATTGCAATCTGGGACTATTTTAAAGCATCCAGAGAGCTTCACCAGAGGTCACAGTGGGCAGAGCGGTCCGTCTGTAACTATGGGTTGTCTGTAAGTCGGGTGTCCTTAAGTAGGGGACCGCCTGTAATGGTAATTCAGAAGAAAGAGTCCTGCGCTTGGACTAGGTCCACATACATACAACCCCTTTATTACAGACACAATCCTTCTCCCGCATGTGCCTTGGTTTCTGAAGGTGATACGGTATACATGCTAAATACAGATCTGTGCATAGGTCATCCACTTACCTCTGGATCAAGCTCTTCCAGGACATTCTCCAGTTGTTTAAGATCAGCTTCCGAGAGGTTTCCAAGGAGTTCATCATCATCCATATCCCTGTACTTGTCAAAGTCTTTCCGAAAAGCAGTAGTCATTGTTTCAGCTATTTGTTGGGTGTCTACAACACCCGACAGCTATCGCACTTCTTGTACAATTATTGCTGTAACTCTAGAAAATACAAAAAATAAATATAAGTTCATTGTTTTAACTTGCACAGAGGTGCTCTAAGTGTATAGGGAAAGCAGCCCATCACATCCGCTTTATCTTGAGGTCTAAGCATCATATATTAGCAAGAATACAGGCGGTCCCCTACTTAAGAACAACCGATTTACAGACAACCCCTAGTTACAAACGGACCTCAGGATTTCGGTAATTTACTGTACCTTAGCCCTAGGCTACAATAATCAACTGTAACAGTTATCAAATGTGTCTGTAATTAAGGTGTAATGTTAATCCTAGTTCTTCTGACAACCCAACATTTTTAAAATCCAATAGTCATACAGACCCCAAAAATTTTGCCTAGAGCTACAATTATAAAGTATACAGTTCCCACTTAAGAACAAACCTACAGAACCTATCTTGTATGTAACCCAGGGACTGCCTGTACTTTAAATATTTATATTGTCACTTTTCTTTTTCAAGAGAATCAACCAAACTTTTATGCAGTAAACCACATTTACCAGGTAAAGTTCAGCAATGGAAGTTCAACCCTTGGGTCTATGAAACGTAAAACGTTAAAGACATTTCTTATTATTTATCTACGGATGTCATACAATGACGGAAGATTGTTTATCAATATAAGAAACTTGTTCTGCTTATCTGTAGGAAGTAGACAGGAAGAAACAAAGCCTAATGGCAGCTTGATTAGACTCTTACAGTACATTCTACTTTCTGCTGAGGAATTTACCTTGTACTTTGAATATAACAGGATGTAGTTTTATGCAATATGGAAATTAGATACAATTAAAGGACATTTACCAACAGGATGAAGGATTGTAAACCAAGCACATTGACATTCTGGTGTGTGCCCCATTTGGAAGGATCCACTCTCCTTCAAGCTTTTTATACTCTAGTTTTATAAAAAAATGAGGCTTCAAAATTTATGCAAATGAGCCTGAGGAGCTTAAGGGCCCATTAACACCAATGAAGCCCAACACCCCTTTGGCTCATTTGCATAAAATAAAGTGTGCCTGGTTTACAATCTATCATCCTGGAGGTATATGTCCTTTAACTACATAAATGAGAACATTACATGAAAAGTAACAAAAAAAAAATTACAAAAATACACAAATCTACAAGATTTAGAGAACTTTGAGGTGATGATTGTATGTCTAGCACTTACCCCAGGAAATGCCAACCTAATGTGTAGACTCCCTGCATTACCCAGACTACAATACTGTACAGTAATTTGCAGACTACGTGCAGACCCATAGTTGTATCATTTCCATGAAACCGCCGTATTGTAAGACCACAAGATATACCAAGTTTTCAGCAGGAGGAGGCTGCAAATATGGACCCTGATCACTGCCAAGTTTCTTTCTACAGACTTAACAACACTGTTCAGTATTAAAATAAGTCAAGGTTATGAGGTCTGATAAATAACTGAAGCCAGGAGGGTGAGGGAGCGTTTCCTGCCCACTGAAAGCCTGAACATTACATAGCATCAGCACAATATCAAGTAAGAAAAGCCCTTCCTGCAGCTACAACAACAAGTACTGGAGCCAAAGGCTGGAATTGTGCTGGGGAGCGAAAAGCAGTGGCATATCAATGTATACAAAATGCCTCAGAGAGGCCAGAACTTATATAGGACATTATATTGAAATGGAATTTACCTTTGTTTCCTATTTTGGATACAGACATATGCCAACAGGTATCTATTCAGTAATACTGATGTATTACTTCAAAGACTTTAAACTTAGACTAAGCTAAATTCTTGTTTTTCAAAGCTTATAGTTGTAATGCAATCTGTGCCATTCAGACATGAAATGGGAAAGGCGGTTTGCTAACTCGCATTGTGTCCCAGTTCATCTTCACTGGGAAAAAAAAAAAAAAAATGGTGAAATAGTCAATATATGTATTGAAATGGGACAGGGGTCTGCTTGTCTGCACTTGTAGAGCTGTTCATAGCGTTATCTGGGTGTAATGTTATTGTGGATCCAAGTCATTGATTCTAAGTGTAACAGGTGTGGCATGTACAGTGCTAACAAAAAGAATAAATAAAATCTTGCTCCATACACTTGTCCCACTGTGGTTATGAGAAGCTCGAGTACACTTCTATGTTAGCTGTGCAAAGTCAAACTTTTGTATACAATATTTGATGCCAAAACTGGGAGTAGAATGAGAAAATAAAAAGTTAACGTACCATCCCTCATTTCTAAGGAATTAAATTTTCTTTAAAGAGAACCTTTGAAGCTGTCATATTTAAAAGTAAAAACCCTTTTATACTCACCTCGTTCCTAGTAGGTGCTGCGCATGCAGTGAAGCCAGAGCATTGTTTCAAGTAGCCTCTGCTTTACAACCTACTGACATCCCATAGCCAGTATTTATTGGCTACAAGGCATTAAAAAGTCTAAATTCCTAGCACAGCAAGGAAATTGCAACTTTTTCTCCCCTTTCAAATCCCTCACTGCACTTTGAAAGGCTCAATTCACTATAGTATCCCGAGGCTATATGCCAGGCTTGACTGTACAGAAATTCCCTTTGGGTACAAAATAGCAGAACCACTTTGCAATTCTGTCACATACTGATATAGTGAATATTGACGCATCGTACACACTGGCCCGCATTTATTAAAAAGTGTTTGCGCCATTTTACTGTCTAAATTTGCTCTGAAAAGAACGTGCAAACTGCTTGTACATGTAAAGTGTTTGCGCCAGTTTTGTGTCCAACAAGACAGAATGTTCACCTATAGGAGGGTGTTACTGCTTAGTCACAGTTTGCACCACGTTTATTACTGACGAGCCCCCCCCCATTCTACAGCATTAACAAAAATGCTCAAGAAAAGATTAATGGAGACCTTGCACACCCTACAGGCAAACTGCACTAGTTTTGATAAATGTGGGCCAATGTGTTCATCACAATGCAAAGCTTGAAAGTCAAGTCCTTAAACCTCTAAGTCATCTATAACGCTCCATATGGTATACATACAGGGGGTGAGGAGTTAGAAAACACTCTTTTACAGATGTTTACATGAAATTTTGTCCCTCTAATGCACAAATCTAAAAGCGTTTATAAAAGTAAATGAGAAGCTAAATATGTATCAGGACTCTCCAGTAGTGTGTATCCCCTATAATGCAGTCTGCTTCTAGCCCTGTAAATCACCAGTGTGATAGAAGATGGAAACAGAAGGGGAGTCCACAAACTGATATTAATCACATTCCAGTCTTCCTCTGTCTGTTCAGAAATATTTCCAGCTGTTCAATGGAAAGTGTTTTCAATTCATTCCAGGAACAAGCACTGGAGCCCTATGACCTCAGGATGAAAAATATGAGGCCGACACATCTGCTGACCATCATATGCTATACATACAGAGGCAGATTATGACTCAGACTGATGAAATCTCCCGTAGAAGTTGTTGGAGATCAGACTGATTCTTAGGAGTAATGAGTTCATACAGTATACTGCACAATACCTATAAGCATATGTAGACTGGTGTTATTACTGGATTAATGATGGACATACAAAGATATATACAACATTCATTAATTAATGGATACTGCCCAGATTAATTTAAAAGACAAATGCCCTTTATTAGAAGTCAAGAAAGCCCAAAATCCACTCAACAACAAGGTTCACGATAAATGCAGGATCTAAGAATTTACTTTCTTGCATTTCCAGTTTACCTCAAACAAAGACCTTTCCATTTTTATGGTCTTTCTAGGCCACATATTATTTTATGTCATAAGCTACACATAAATACACTTGTGTAAAATAAGACTACCATACAATGACAACAACTGAGAAGACATTGTATACAAATGTATCCCTACACATGGTGAATACAAGGTAAACCGGTTTCTCCAGGAAGTCGGAAGGAATTCATGAAGGTCAGTGAGATTATGCATTTTCCCATATATTTATAAATGTCTACATTTAGATTTATTTGCCTCCTTGGATTTGTGTCTCCCCCCAATATAAAGGATCATACCCCGATATAGAAGAACCAGGAGATGAATCTGAGGGTGCGTCTGCAGCTGCATGCCCCAACCAACGGCACAGACCGATATCAACAAACAGCACTGAGAAAATCTTTTATCAAAGAGACTGAAAAATTCCAAAACAGTCGGGTGAGGTCACTTGTTAATTAAGATCTGAAAGGAATAAATGCAGAGAAATTCCTCAGTGACTCGCATATCAGTACACTGCAGACCGGCACATTACTACTATACACACATCCACACTATAGTAACAAATACATCCAGCCATCGGATCATTCCTGCCTGGTCCTACCGCTGCATATTCTATTCTACACTCCTCCACAAGCCAGATTATAAGACAAAATGAGGAATTACAAGGATTAGTCATCCCTTCATGTCTTGTGTCATTAACCATAAACAGTCATTAAATCACGGGATAAAAGCTGAACCAAGATGCGTTTTTTACTACAACTAGGTTGGCGTCTCACAATTTACACCGACCATAAAATGTATATGCATTATCAACATACATAAGATCAGCCTCTCATATATACACCTGGTAGTAAAGGGGATTTCTGTAGTCCACAGCTATAAACATCCTGATAACCAACCAAGCAATATGCAGTCCTATAGATGTATATAACGCAGGGTACATAAGGAAAGGGGGAGCCTTACATGTCCGTTTCAAAGGGCAAATAGACTATAAAGAGATGAGCGGACCCGATGGTCAAGTTCGGCTGCCTAACCCGGACAACGAGTCCCCCTGGCTGGTTGCTAGGGGCCTCAATTTCCGGGACTGGCTATGCTGGGTCAGGCAGCCCTATACTTATCTTGTACAAATCCCATTTCCAGGTTTCCTACCCCAACTCCCCCCCATCCCCCTCCTGTTTTCTCTCTTCTTTTGATTGATACAGTAGCTGGCTAAGTATCATACCAAACTCTGAATTCCCCCTGCGAGGGGTATTTGTTTTGCCCTGACCTATTGTAAGGCAAAACACAATCCTTCAATACAATTTTGTTGAAACTAAAACTAAGATGGAAAAGCCGGCAATTCCCACCCTGTCCCTCTAAGGTTTCAAGTCCAGTAGAATGTAAGCTGTTGTTCCTATTGTTTCTAATAATGTTATTAGTCTCACGTCTTATCTCGCGTATACGTGTAACCCATGGCTAGTAAGCACAGATGCAACATATAATCAACACCCATCACCACATCCCCAATGCATTTTAGTTTTAGCAAAACAACTTCATTTTATTGTGCACTTCTTATGAGCCAATAAACTCCAAGCCCATAAAAAGTACACAAAGTGATGTTAACCTTAGCTATTACCCTGTACAATGCTTCATGATAGATGGCGGCACATTTCTGCTGGTTACTATGGGACCGTCACTGCTTACAATGACCTGCAATAACCTACTACTACTTTCTGCGGTGGCCGGGTGGTTAGGGCAATAGTCTAGAATTTGTTCATTGGCTACAGGAGAATTTTAGAAGTGAAGGTAAAACTCTCTGCATCTAACCAAAGCAATGTGTCATCTCCATCACAAATATGTAGGTAGGGGAGAGATGGATATACATTACAAGATCGAGGTGGAAAAGTCCAGCAATAAACTTTACTCCAACAACAAATTGTAATTGTATGCAAAGCAGTAAGTTTCCTGCAGTAACATCTACAGCAGCCTGGACTGCTCATGTCTGTCATAGAGATAACATTTCAGGAATGACTAGGGAAGCACATTTGTAGGAGCTCCATTATTATGTGATGTCAGCAGGAACCATCCGATACAATCAACCTATGCGGAATAGTGTATATACACCTATGGAGGAGTGACGGGCGGCACATGTCACCTATGGAGGAGTGACGGGCGGCACATGTCACCTATGGAGGAGTGACGGGCGGCACATGTCACCTATGGAGGAGTGACGGGCGGCACATGTCACCTATGAGCGGTGACGGGCAGATAATGTCACACTATGGAGGAAGTGCCGGGCGGCACATGTCACCTATGGAAGGAGTGACTGGCGGCACATGTCACACTAATGGAGGCAGTGACGGTGTCGGCCTAATGTCACTATAGGTTAGGGCCCCTATAGTAGGACGCGAAGTCCTAGGAAACGTCCCATTTTATCCTATGGAGAGTGATGGCGGGCTCCCTAGTGATGGTTGCCATCCCAGGGGCAGTTGACATGGGTGGCACACTGTCACCGGCCTGGGTGTGGTGATTGACCATATCAGCATATCATCGTGTAGGATGCAGTAGAAGCATAGTATAAATACCGCAGCCATCTCTATAGCATGTACCTATCCCTGACTCCATGGTCATCATAGTGCACCTTGTGGCCTGACAGTAGTCCCCGCCCCCCGCCACTCCTATAGAGTGACAGCAGCCCGCGGGCCTTGTGCAGTTGCAGGTTAGGAGCGAGGCATGTCATCTCCTCCCGCAGACTTCCTGATACACTCCATGAGTGTTGTTGGTGGGTTACAAGTTTCTTCTGTCCCCCCGGTGCCAGGCCGCCCCCTGTGCAATGCTGGTACCTGCAAGTGACATTAAACAAGACCGCCTCTGCCTCAGAGCAAGCACAAAAAGCTAATCACCTTACCCCAGTGCTCCGTGCCCAGCACCGTGCGGAAGCCGCCAGCAACCCACACACACTGGAACGCACACTCCACTAAAATGGCGCTCTTCTGCAGACCCCCACAGCGCGCTAGGCGCAAGACACTTCCTGAAACCACGGCGCAAGGGAGCCTGGGAGGTTGAGTGGGACGGTACAGCGCTCGGGAACTGCGGGCAACAGATTGTATCGGGCCGTGGCTGTGTGTGTAGTCCTAAACAAAAGTGATAAGGCAGTACCGCAGACTCTGCAGTGATACATAGGTGACTACACAGGAATTGTGGCTTACATGTCACTCATATGTCAGTGCTTCAGTATACGCATAGATACTGCCTCTGTTGATATACCAGAAGGCTCTGGTAAACACCCATGTAAGGAACCAGTCTGGCTCACTAGCACATAATGTTTAACAGTGATTAAGAAGGAAATTGTTTTGGACCAATGGTTAACAAATATAATAAGATTCCAAACAGTCACAGTGCCTAGATCTGATGAGTAATTTCCCCTGGGTTTGATCTATAATTCAATTTCGATGGTTTAGATTTAATTAAACTCCACATAGATTAAAAATCAAAGGTTAATAAATGTTGACCTTTAACGATACAGTTGTTCCAAAAACTTTTGGTAACCGTATGCTGCCCATTAGAGATATTGAGTAAAGAAACAGTGCATACTCCATTCGGTCCACCCCGTTTGCTGCCAATGACCTCTGAGATTTCTCACAACCAAAACCGACATGAAGCGATCGTATCACGGAAAATGCACAGAGACGCACACGTATACGTAATAAGTCAATAGAACGTGAAACTACTTTATTGGACCTGACAAGGGTAACATAATTCCCGCGAAACGCGTTGTCCCTTGACACTAATACGTGTGAAATGAAGATGATCTAATTAGATATACATATCTGATATGGCCTTGTTATACCCTCTTTCACCTGGACAGACAAGTAGCCCGTAAGGTTTATTGGTATTTTCCTAGGACCCCTAATGTTTATATGTCGTAATCAAGTATCTCACTGTGGGAAATCCATTCACTGCTTCCATTGTCTGTCAAACAGACGTTATATTGTGGAGAGCTGGTTGTATACTAATATCTTTGACCACATCATTGAGGTTTCTCCGAGTACAGTCAACCAGCATATAAACTGTATATTATTGTGCTTAATAGGCTGGGTTCACTCACATTTTTTGTATACGCTAAGTGTAATACGTTGGAAAAGACCCACGGGTAACCTTGCGACTTACATGACATACAGTGAGATCGTGTTGGCCGGCCTTGTCCGAGCCACTATTCCTCGCCGTACCCCGCAAAAATGCGGGATGGAAGACACACACACGTACGTCTTTTCATCCTGCAGCGTCCCTAGGGACGTCAACCACGGAAGTGATGGGCATCTATGGGGAGCAGATGGCAGTCGTAGTGATAGCTCTCTCCCACAGCCTTTTTGAGCGTGGCTTACGTCACTCCTTATTAGGACGTGACATCACGGGGGAACACCCCGTTCAGCTGCCGATTGTACACTCCTCCTCCCTATTCAGGGGGGAGGGTCCACTTGGGCGGAGGGGGGGGATCCCGTGTTTATGTATCCCACTGGTAAGGCATACGAGCGGAATACGTGCGTGTGCATTACTTTAGGCCACCTGGCATCACACTACCGCAGGTGGACGCTTATATCGGTCCGATATATGACGCCGTATATACTCCCCCATAGACCAGGCAATGGGCGCACATGCGCCCTGCAACACGGCGGCACGAAGTGCTCCGTGCCCCGTAAAAAAATAGGACTGTCCTATTTTTTCCAGGGCATACGGCGCCGTGCGCCATATAGCCCTATGGATGATGATAGGGGGCGGGGGAGTTGAGGCAGGAGCACGCTCTCCCCCCTCACTCTCCGCCGGCGGAGGCGCTGGTGTGCCCGCCTGTGCGTACGGTACCGGCAGGCGAACGGTCGTGGTGAATCGACTGTAGGCGCCACACTCGGTCCTTGGTTTGTAGTGCTTACAAGCGTCTGGCGAGGAAAAAATATATGAGACAAAAAGAAAAGATGTGGCAAAAAAGGTATGGCAAAAAAAACCGCTAAAATAGCTGTGCAATTGTTTAAAGCCACATGTTGTTTCAGTAGCTCTTTGCAACTCTCACTTTTACAATGTATCCTGAGAGCCGGGATGGAGCACATTACTCATTGTACAAGACAGCCACAAAAATTCTAAGATGTGCACTCTGGAGGGGAAGGGGATGAAAATAATATTAACTACTGAAATTCCTTTTATCCACAATGACCCATTAGCATATTGTCAGCAGCGTAGGATTGTATTCTGGATGAGTGCTCATTGTAAAGGGCTACTAATCTGGCAGGGAAAAAGCAAACACTAGATGAAGTAGTTAAAGAGAGTGTCACCAATTTTTTTTTCCTTAAATACATACATTTTAAATAATTCATTTTAAAGTTCCTAAATATATTTAATTATATTGAGAAATTTGAATAATGTGGCTGCAAGTTAATAAGCATCTGTGAGCATGTCTGTGAAACGCGGTGCATGGGATATGGGTGGGGAGCCGACCTTCTTCTAGGGTGACCTCAGTTGACTGAGCTTATGTTCTTAGCATCGCACCAGTTCACAGTGAACGGCACAATGCTCCTTGTTGACCAGGGGGAGCAGGCCACCAAACTGGAGTGAAGCCACTGCCAAACGAGTAATGGTGAATTCTAACAGCCCTGCGTCCGAAAGTGGGGGGAGGCGTATATGGGAAACTGGCGCTGTGTAGGGGGGATTACACTGCTCTATGCAATTTTTATGGCGAAGAGCGGCAGTGACATGAATTTCAAATTCTTGCTCACTTCCAGAATTAGCAATTATTAAGTGACTACGCATCTGACGATCTGTGGGCCAGCGGATTGGGGGCAGGTGGCCTGGCCGGATTACATCAGTATCATGTAACAGGGGGCGTTTATGCATCTCCTTTGTTTTCTTGCTTCTTTTCGCCTGTAGCCCTCTATCTATACAGGCATATTTGATAAACTGTGTCCCCTCATTGTTTTGGCTACTGGGGTGAGCAGGCACGGTCTCTTGGCTATGGGGGTAAGGCACTGTCACTCTAGGGCTACTGGAGGAAGGCACTATAAGTCTTGGACTATGGGAGCAGGTGCTGTCACTCCTGCTACTGGGTAGGCCACTTGTGTCTCTGGCTAATGGGGAAGCATGTGACCTCTTGGATTATTGGGGAAAGACACTGTGACTATTGCAACTACTGGGAGCTATGAGCGTGCTCGGCTCTTGCTATAGGGGCAGCCACTCTTGACATCTGCGTACAGGGGCTAGATTGTCATTGTAGTACATGGGACAAGACTACTAGTGATGTGGGCTTATGGGAACCGAAATGGGTATATGGGGGGGAGGGGCAGGCTACTGTTTGATTCTTAGGCACTGGGGGACAGATGTTGGACCAAGATATTGGACACATTTATAAAATTGTCTTTGTGGAGTCTGAGTGCAGGCATGATGACGGAAAGAAAAATTTCGCAAATGCATTGACACAGTCACAACCCATTCTAGAGTAGCAAATCGTATATGACAATAACAATTGAGTGATGAAAGGAATAATGCTAGAGTTTCCATCATTGTTCTGTCCATTTCCCCTTCCATAAAGTACTAGTGAAGTTTTACTCCTCAAACGAAAGCATGTTTCCTTTTTTTTAATCTTGGTTTTAATGAGACATTTCAGACAACAGTTCTCTATACACAGTCTATGAGTGTGAAAGGTTCACTGTCAGAGAACTCGATTATAATACTAAAAACAAACAAGCTCAAAATGGTCGATAAAATATGCCAACCTCACATATGCGTGGCCGGGGGTTGTTACCTAGTAGTGTACAAATAAGGTGTGTTTTTGCGGGAGTTGCAAATACCGATGAGCGGTGCATGACCAATTCTTAATGTATTATATGTGGAGAATAAGTTCTTATGTGGCTATGGAATCGGATCCACTAGCTCATATAGGAAAATCAGTCGTATATCGTGTTATAGTTTATTGTATGTATATAATTATATATATATATATATATATATATATATATATATATACATACATATAGGGGCAGATTTATCAAGCTGTCTGAAAGTCAGAATATGTCTAGTTGCCCATGGCAACCCATCACAGCTGGGCTTTCATTTTACCAGTGCTCATGAATATTTTAAAGGGGAGCTGTGATTGGTTGCCATGGGCAACTAGAAATATTCTGACTTTCAGACGGCTTGATAAACCTGCCCCATAGTGTCAAATATGTGTTTCCCGTTTACAGCCAAATACACTTTCTATGTTGGACCCATCAAAAACTTACCTAGAATTGCTGCAAGATCACCGTCATTTGCTATAATACAAATTCTTCAGCTTCATAACTATGAGCGCAGGCATGCGCAGTAGTCATTCCATTCTACATTTGACTAAGTACGGGGACGTGCACGGAGTGCGGCATCTCTGTGTCAGCTGACCTCACCATCAGTTGACGCTGAATGTCGGCTCTGACTATTGGGCAATGGGATCTCGAGCATGTACCAGTAGTGTGTATGGTATACACGCTGACATCACCCACTAACGTCTTTTGCTTGTCCGTGCACTCACGTCAGTCTGGTGCCACCAATACAGTTGAAAGGGGCAAATTCAGACTCTCATTGTAGCTTCTCTCCAGGGTCTCATTCTGGAGAGGAAGTATTGTGGGTCCAGCAAGATAACCTCCAAAGATCATGCAGCCCAGTCCACACCTTCTCACTTTTCCCACAGTTCCAAATAGCCAATGAAGTGTCGCTTTAAAATAGAACAGCATCTCTTTAGTTGCCTTGGACTGCAGGAAGATTTGGTGCATTTGGTCCTATTTGGTGAACTCTGTCCTGGGGTGATGGTCTGAGTGCCCACAGAAATGGCTCCGAGTGCCACCTCTGGCACCCGTGCCATAGGTTCGCCACCACTGCCCTAGACCTTAGTGTGATAATTATACATCTCCATTGACACCCCTATCCCTACTGTCTAGTGTGACAATCATACATTGTTAGTGTTTAGGTTTAACCGTTGATCCTTAGCCACTATATACACACTATCTTGAGCTACACCCACTGGCATTATCTCAGCTATCCTACACTAGGGGCACTGTTAACACATTTATTAATAGCGACTAAGCGCCGTTTGCCTCACTATCGTGCAGAGAGCACCCGGTTCATGAAGACCAGCGCATGGTCTTCATAAACCTTGCACACCTTGAAGGCGCCCAAAGCGTATACACTTTTAGGGTGCGCAGTTTTTTACGGTACACTCAGTTCAACGGACATGCGCCACAGTTAGGTCAGACTTCCATCATAAATGCACAGTGCGAATGCGCTCCGGAACGCTCATTTATGTGCACACTATTGTGTTGCGGCGTACGACACAATACTGGTGGAAACACTTCATACATACATGTGCAAGCAGTTTACACATGAATTTATGTGCAGGCTATGCCACAATACTGCCGCTGGTTGCTTATTAAATGTGGGCCAGTGGTGTTCATTTACGGCATGACAAAAAGCAGCCTCTTCTCTTAGCTGTGTCAGGACGTAAAAGCAGATAAGTCTCATAGGAAGATGCTGATTGAACCACTACAATTTATTGCTGGTAAAAGGTAACATGATGCTTTCTATTATTATTCCCAGGGTAGGGATAAGGAAGATGCCCTCTAGTCGTGTCTGACTAGGATGCATAGGGCTCACCAAAAATTCCTTTCTTGAGATTCACCACTGTATAATCCCACTGTAAAATCCATGAAATATTACCTGATAAACATCGGCCACTTCAAAAAGCAATGTAAATTTCTTTCAGTAGCAGCCTGCTTCCTAGTCCTTGCCAATGTTATGATCCCAGGCATCTTGCCAGTAACCTAATGAAGGTCTCCTGCTTTTACCTTAGGCCACCCTAGCTCTGTGTATCAGGAATACATGCCCATACAACAGCGGCCCATAAGTAAGAGCAAGAAGCTTCTAGATGCCATTTATAAACGCAATGAAAGCGCACGGCATGCAACAGCCCAATTGCTTGGAAACAAAATCGGTAGCCAGCACCCGGTGTCTTGTTGAAATGCAAGAAACCGGGTGCTGGTTATTGATCACATAGAAACGCATATGCAATTGGCAAGCCCCTGTGCACCTTCATTGCGTTTCTAAACGGAATAAAAGTGGTTTTCTGAATTAAAGTGTTTTGTGACTCCTCCGAAAAAGAGGCATGTCTAATTGTGGTGAGGGAAACTAGACCAACTCATTAATGCATCTCCACCAATGGTTTGATATCTTTTCAGCCATCCTGTACTTGGTATATTAGGCACACTATGCCTAAATTCAAATACATAGGGTGGTTGAGGTACTGTATGCTGTGCAGTGAGGGTACTCATACACCACTCTTGCAGGTGCTGAAGGCTCACCTAGATGAGGGCCTTAGCTCTAGATCTACCTGTTGAAATCTTGACTAGTCCAGTGTAATAAATAATAATATTAATAATCTTTATTTATACAGCGCTATCAAATTCCGTAGCGCTTTACAAATCATAGGGCACATATACAACTATATTACATTACAAAGAACAAACAGTCATATGGAACAATAGGAGTGAGGGCCCTGCTCACAAAAGCTTACAGTCTACGAGGATGAGGGGGTGACACAAGAGGTTGTATAATGGTCCAGCCATTCTTTATAAGAGAGCAATATAAAATAATTTAATAAATAACGTAATAAATAAAAATTTTGCTGCATGAACCAGCCATCAGCCGCCATCTTATTTACAGGTTCCTAGGTGAAAAAGACTGCAGAGAAGCCTTTGAGCTTGGTATATATCTGCTGTTTGCTGGATGACAGATTGGAGATAGGACATAGGATGGATGAGTAAAGGGAGAGTTGACATTTCATGCAGTTAGCGAGTGTGATAGGCTTTCCTAAAAATATGGGTTTTAAGAGTACGTTTGAAGCTTTGGAGGGTGGGTATTAGTCTAAGAGTCCGGGGAAGGGCATTCCAGAGAATTGGAGCAACTCGGGAGAAGTCCTGGAGACGTGCATGAGAGGTTCGAATTAAGGTAGAGATAAATCTAATGTCACTGGCAGATCGAAGAGCACGGAAAGGGCGATATACTGAGATGAGAGAAGAGAGGGAGGTGCAGCATTATTCAGAGCTTTGTGGATTAGGGTTATTATTTTAAAGTGAATACGGAAGGAGACAGACAGCTAATGCAGTGATTGGCACAAACATGTAGGTAAAGGCGATACAGAAGCGGAGATATGAAAAAAGGGGCACTGTCGAGACTCGCCTGGTATAGTCGCTGATTCAGAGATGACTTAGTGAAAGACAATAAAGTGGGTGGTGCTCAGCATACAAGCGCATAGTCATTTAGCAAAAATAGAAAAGCAGAAAACAGCGGCACTCACCCGGCAAGGTGTTGTCTTCTTTATTTCATGCAGAATAAAAATACATGTGGCAATTGTGCCAACACAGGGTAGAGAGGGGAGCAGGGGTACAGACAAAGGCGACGGCCGTTTCGCGCCGTCCGGCGCTTTCTCTAGCCTCACTAGAGGCTAGAGAAACGCCGGACGCGCGAAACGGCTGTCGCCTTTGTCTGTACCCCTGCTCCCCTCTCTACCCTGTGTTGGCACAATTGCCACATGTATTTTTATTCTGCATGAAATAAAGAAGACAACACCTTGCCGGGTGAGTGCCGCTGTTTTCTGCTTTTCTATTTTTGACAAACATGTAGGTGCAGTGAGTGCAGTGCAGTGAGTGGCATCCGTGTAGGGTTTGGTCTAAAGGACGTGGCTGGCTGCTGCATTTAGAATAGACTGAAGAGGAGAGAGTTTAGCGAGTGGAAGACCGATTAGTATGGAGTTACAGTAGTCTAGTCGAGAGTGAATAAGTGCATGTCAGAAACGGTCGGATTCTGGAGATGTTTCTGAGATGCATCTGTCAAGAGCGAACAAAAGATTGAATATATGGTGAAAAGGAGAGGTCAGAGTCCAGCACAACCCCAAGACAGTGAGCCTGCTGCCTTGGTGCTATAGTGATCCCACAGACCGAGATGGAGAGGTCAGGGTTGGGTTGGTTAGTAGATGGTGGAAAGACAAGAAGTTCAGTCTTCGAAAGATTAAGTTTCAAGAAGAGAGAGGACATGATGTTAGAGACAGCAGAGAGACATTCACTAGTGTTCTGGATTAAGGCAGGGGTGATGTTACGTGCTGAGGTATATAGCTGGGTGTCATCAGCATAAAGATGATACTGGAAACCCAATCTGCTTATGGTTTGTCCAACGGGGGCAGTATAGAGGGAGAAGAGGACCTAGGACTGAGCCCTGAGGAACCCCGACACTGAGAGAAAGATGAGAAGAGAAAGATCCAGAAAAGGAGACACTGAAAGTGCGGCCAGAGAAATAGGAAGAAAACCAAGAGAGTGGTGTGTCCATTAGGCCAATGGAGTAAAGCATTCTAAGGAGGAGCTGGTGATCCACCGTATCGAACGCTGCCGATAAATCCAGGAGAATGAGGAGAGAATAGTCACCTTTGGATTTTGCAGTGAGAAGATCATTGGAGACTTTAGAAAGGGCAGTTTCAGAGAATACATAGAGCGGAAACCAGATTGTAGGGGGTCAAGGAGGGAGTTAGCTGAGAGATAGCGGTTTAGGTGAGAATAGACAAGGTGTTCCAGAAGTTTGGAGATGAAAGGGAAGTTAGAAACTGGTCTGTAGATAGTAGCATTGGATGAGTCAAGAGAAGGTTTCTTTAGTAAAGGGGTGACAACGGCATGCTTGATAGAAGAGGGGACAACACCAGAAGAGAGAGAGAGGTTGAAAATTTTAGTGAGGTGAGAAGTGACTGCTGGGGAGAGAGACTGTACAAGATGTGAGGGGATGGGGGTCACTGATGTAGGTAGTGGGGCAAGCAGAGGAAAGGAGCCTAGACACTTCTTCCTCTGTGACTGGCTCAAAGGAAGAGAGTGAACAAGATAAGGTACTGGCAATCAATTTTATCCTTAAAGTAGGCGGGCCAGATCTTCAGCCCCAAGGTCTGTGACCAGTGGCTGCACCTTTGGTGTTAGTAAGGACTGAAGAGTATCGAAGAGCCTTTTGGGGTTATTGGAGAGAGATGACATGAGAATAGTAAAATAGACCTGTTTAGCAAGGTGAAGGGCAGAGTTATAAGTTTTTAGCATAAATTTGAAGTGTAGAAAGTCTGCAGATGTGCGCGATTTTCTCCACAGACGTTCGGCAATCCTGGAGCACTGTTGAAGGAAACGAGTTTGTTCAGTGTGCAAAGGTTGCCTGCGTGTGTGTTGAAAATTTCGGATAGTGAGTGGTGCCATCTCATCTAGCGTGCTTCTGACAGTGTGATTATAGTGGTCAGTAGCCAGGTTTGGACAGGTGAAAGAGGAGATGGGG
Organism: Engystomops pustulosus; assembly: GCA_019512145.1. Taxonomy (NCBI): domain Eukaryota; kingdom Metazoa; phylum Chordata; class Amphibia; order Anura; family Leptodactylidae; genus Engystomops; species Engystomops pustulosus. Next base: position 57,416,995 of record CM033644.1, read on the forward strand.
GATAGTGAAGACTAAGTTTTCTGTGAGTTGGTGAGTATCTATTGCCCGTGGGTTCCGGTATGAATGATGGGTGGAAGGATTCTGAGAAGGTGAAGGATTATTGAAAGTCAAAGAAAGGAGATTATGGTCTGAAAGTGGAAAGGAAGAATTGGTTAAATCAGATATTGAAGATGGTCGGGAGAAGACCAAATCGAGGATGTTTCCCTCACTATGAGTGGGGGAATCGCAAAGCTGTGAAAGACCTAGAGAAGTAGTTAGTGCTAAGAGCTGAGAGGCAAGAGGGGAAATGGGAGTGTTAACAGGGATGTTGAAGTCTCCCATGATGATGGTTGGAATGTCACAGGATAGAAAGTGAGAGAGCCAAGAGGCAAAGTGGTCAAGGAACTGATAGGGTGAGCCAGGAGAACGGTATACTACAGCCACACGAAGAGAGAATGCATAATCAACTTCAATGGTGGCCGTGTGCATGAGGCCTAATATTTATAGATAGTTGCAACGACTTGCATTAAATCGCTGTTTTGTCTTCTATCCTTGTACACAATAACATAGTATCTAGAATTCCTGTGGGGGTGTAACCACCGGGTAGCTATGAACAATGATAATTTACATGTACATTGGACACAGCTTGAGAATCGTTTTCCTAGAGGCAGAACCTTCAGTAACCCTGTAATCTGAAGAGGAAATGTAGACATTTGGAACAGATTACATTGTAGACATTCTAGGCAAAACAAAAATGTTTATCAGAAATGTTTCCTTAAAGCCAGGACTCAATGTGCTATAATGCACTTGAGGGCCTGTGCCTAGGGTTTCCAGCTATGGAGGCTAAATACTTAGGAGCAGGGTTTTTACTTATTAATTAAATGTCATTTTTTAAAATTTCAAAATCAATCTAGATTGCTGCCACAGATCATCAGTTTATCATACAGGAGAGGCAGCCCTGAGACTAGGAATCAAGTTTATAGGGGAGGGTACAAAGAGTTTAATGTTCTTTAACCTCTTCCCGCTCAGCGTCCGATATATCGGACGCTGAGCTCAGTGACTTAGCGCTCAGCGTCCGATATATCGGACGCTGAGCTGATGCCGGTTCAGCTCAAGATCTGAGCCGAACCGGCATCGGGAAACACGGGGTGCCGGCTGTGACTGATAGCCGGCACCCCAGTGTAACACCCGCGATCGGAGTTGTCTCCGATCGCGGGTGCTTAACCCGTTAAATGCCGCGGTCAGCGCGACCGCGGAATCTAACATGTATCTGGGGGGTCTTTCCGCTACGATCGGCCCCCCCGAACCGTTTTCGGGGTGCGCCGATCGTTGCTATAGTAACTCTGGGGTCCGATCTGGACCCCAGAGTTACCTGCAAGAATTGCCAGTAAGATGGCGTCTGTGACGTCATCTTACTGGCACAGTGCCAGCCTATGCAAGTGTATAGGCTGACACTGATAATACTCTGCAATACATGAGTATTGCAGAATATTATCATGAACAAGCAATCAGAGGATTTCTTGTTCATGTACCATGGTATAAAAGTGAAAAAAGTAAAAAAAAAAGTTATTCAATAAAAAAATAAAGTCATAAATCACTAAAAATGCCCCAAACCCCCAAAACATATAAAGAGACATATAACTCAAAAAAAAGTCTAAATCATAAGACAAACCCCACATATATAGTATCACCGCGTCCGTAACAACCCATAGAATAAAAGTAAATCATTATTGAACCCGCACGATAAACGCCGTAAAAAAAAACTGTTATAAACCCTCCAAAAATTATGATTTTTACCTTTTCAATCCCACAAAAAATGCTATAAAATGTGATCAAAAACCATATGTACTGCGACATGATACTGGTGCAAAGTACAACATGTCCCGCAAAAAACAAGCCATCAACCAGCTCCGTAGCCAAAAAAGTAACAATGTTATGCCACTTGGAAGACGGCAATACATAAATGATAGATTTTTCCCCACATTAGGGTTTTTACTACACCATACTGGTGGAACACTTCATACATCCTGTGCAAGCTTTACCATGAATTTATTTGTCAGGCTATTCACACACTGCAGCGTGTTGCGTATTAGATTCAATGTGGAGGTTTCATTACCGGCATGACAAAACGCTCTTCTCTTAGCTGTGTCAGACGTTAAGAAGCAGATAAATCTCATAGGAAGAATCTGATTGACCATACATTTATGCTGTAAAGGTAACCATATATGCTTCTCCCCCCCTATTATTATTCCCAGGGTAGGATAAGCTGCCCTCTCGTCGTGTCTGACTAATTGCCTAGGCTCACCAAAAATCCTTCTTGAGATTCACCACTGTAATCCCGACTGTAAATCCTGAATATTACCTAGATAACAGCGGCCACTCAAAACATGTAACTTTCTTCAGTAGGCAGCCTGCTTCCGTAGGTCCTTGCCATTTATCTATTCCAGGCCTCTTGCCGAGTAACCACTAAGAGTCTCCTGCTTTCCTTAGGCCAGCCCTAGCCTCTGTGGTATCAGGACTACATGCCCATACAACAGCGGTCCCTAAAGTAGAGCACATAAGCTTCTAGATTGCCATTTATAACGCAATGAAAGCGCGACAACGCAGACATCTAACAACACGCCCCAATTGCTTGGACACAAAATCGTTAGCCGCACCGGTGTCTTTTGAATATGCAAGGAAACCCTGGGTGCTGGTTATACTAGATCCTAGAAACGCATATGCATTTGGGCAAGCCCCGTGCCCTTCATTGCGTTCTAAACGGAATAGGAGTGGTTTTCTGAATTAAGTGTTTTTGTGACGTCCTCCGAAAAAGGCTTCTAATGTGGTGAGGAAACTGACCCAACTCATTAATGCTCTCACCAATGGGTTGATTCTTTTTCAGCCATCCTGTACTTGGTCGGTATATTAGGGCACACTATGCCTAAATTCAAATCATAGGGGTGTTGAGGTCTGTACTCTGTGCATTGAGGGGTACTCATACACCACTCATGGCAGGTGCGGAAGGGCTCACCTAGAATGAGGGCCGTACCTCTAGTCTACCTGTTAAATCTTGACTATCCATTGTAATAACATAATAATTTAATAATCTTTATTATACAGCGCTATCATTCCGTAGCGCTTTACACAATCATAGGGCACATATACAACTGAGTAACATTAAAAGAACAAACAGTCAATGGACATAGAGTGAGGGCCCTGCTGCACAAACTTACAGTCCTATCGAGGGTGAGGGGGGACACAAGAGGTTGTATCATGGTCCAGCCATTCTTTGATAGAAGTCAATATGAACATAATTTAATAAATAACGTATCATAACAATTTTGCTGCATTGAACCGCCATCAACTCCCCATCTTATTTTACAGTCCTAGGTAAAAAGACTGCAGAGAAGCCTTTGTAGGCTTGGTATATATCTGCTGTTTCTGATGACAGATGGAGATAGGACATAGGATGATTGATTAAAGGAGAGTTGACATTTCAATGCAGTTAGCGATGTGATAGGCTTTCCTAAAAATGGTTTTTAAGAACGTTTGAAGCTTTGGAGGTGGGTATTACGTCTAAGAGTCGGGGAAGGCATTCCAGAGAATTGACAACTCGGAGAAGTCCTGGAACTGCAAATAAGGTTCGAATTAATGTTAGAATCAACTCTAATTCACTGGCAGATCGAAAGCACGGAAGTGCGATATACTGAGATGAGAGAAGAGAGGATGGCAGCATTATTCAGAAGCTTTGTGGTTATGGGTTATTATTTAAGTGAATACGGAAGAGACATACGCTAAGCAGTATTGCCACAAACAGTAGGTAAAGGCGATACAGAAGCGAGAGATATAAAAAGTGGCACTGCAGACTCGCCTGGTATAGTCCTGATTCAGATATGACTTAGTGAAAGACATAAGTGGGTGGTGCTCAGCATACAAGCGCATAGTCATTTAGCAAAAATAGAACGCAGAAAACAGCGCACTCACCCGGCACAGGTGTTGTCCTTCTTTTTTCAATGCATAATAAAAATACATGTGGCAAATTGTGCACACAAGGGTAGAGAGGGAAGCAGGGGTACAACCAAGGCGACGGCCGTTTCGCGCCGTCGTACGCTTTCTCTAGCCTCACATAGCTATAGAAACGCGCGGACGGCGCGAAACGGCCGTCGCCTTTGTCTGTACCCCTGCTCCCCTCTCTACCCGTGTTGGCACAATTGCCACTGTATTTTATTCTGCATTAAATAAAGAAGACAACACCTTGCCGGGTGAGTGCCGCTGTTTTCTCTTTTCATTTTTGGACAAACCTGTAGGTTGCAGTGAGTGCAGATGCAGTTGAGTGGCATCCGTGTAGGGTTCCGGTCTAAAGGACGTGGCTGGCTGCTGCATTTAGAAATAGACTGAAGAAGGAAGAGTTTAGCAGTGGAGACCGATTAGTAATGGAGTTACAGTAGTCCTAGTCGAGGTGAATAAGTGCATTCAGAAACGGTCGGAATCTGGGGAGATGTTTCTGAGATGCATCTGTCAAGAGCGAACAAAGATTGAATATATGGTGAAAAAGGAGAGGTCAATCCACACACACCCCAAGACATGAGCCTGCTGCCTTGGTGCTATAAGTGATCCCCAGACGCGATGAGAGAGGTCAGGGTTGGGTGGTTATAGATGGTGGAAGACACAAGTTTCAGTCTTCGAAGATTAAGTTTCAAGAAGAGAGGACATGATGTTAGAGACAGCAGAGAGACATTCACTATTGTTCTGGATTAGGCAGGGGTGATGTTTACGTGCTGAGATATAGCTGGGTGTCATCACATAAAGAGATACTGGAAACCCAATCTGCTTATGGTTTGTCCACACGGGGCAGTATAAGGGAGAAAGGACCTAGGACTGAGCCCTGATGAACCCCGACACTGAGAGAAAGATGAGAAGAGAAGATCCAGAAAAGTGAGACACTGAAAGTGCGGCCAGAGAAATAGAAGAAAACCAAGAGAGTTGTGTGGTCCATTAGGCCAATGGAGTTAAAAGCATTCTAAGGAGGACTGGTGATCCACCGTATCGAACGCTGCCGATAAATCCAGGAATGAGAGAGAATATCTCACCTTTGGATTTTGTGCAGTGAGAAGATCTTGGAGACTTTAGAAAGGGCATTTTCATTAGAATACAATAAGCGGAAACCAATTGTAGGGGGTCAGGAGGATTAGCTGAGAGATAGCGGTTATGTAGAATAGACAAGGTGTTCCAGACGAGTTTGGAGATGAAGGGGAAGTTAAAACTGGTCTGTAGTAGTAGCATTGGATGATCCAGAGAAAGGTTTCTTTAGTAAAGGGGGTGACAACGGCATGCTTGATAGAAGAGGGACAACACCAAAAGAGATAGAGGGTTGAAAATTTTAGTGAGGTGAGAGTGACTGCTGGGGAGAGAGACTGTACAAGATGTGGGGGGGGTTCACTGATGTGGTAGTGGGGCGCAAGAGGAAAGGAGCCTAGACACTTCTTCCTCTGACTGGCTCAAGGAAGAGAGTGAACAGATAAGGTACTGGCAATCAATTTTGATCCTTAAAGTAGGCGGGCCAGATCTTCAGCCCCAAGGTCTGTGACCATGGCTGCACCTTTGGTGTTATGTAAGGACTGAAGAGTATCGAGAGCCTTTTGGGGTTATTGAGAGAGATGACTAGAATAAAACGTAAAATAGACCTGTTTAGCAAGGTGAAGGGCAGAGTTATAAGTTTTTTAGCATAAATTTGAAGTGTAGAAAGTCTGCAATGTGCGCGATTTTCTCCACAGACGTTCGGCAATCCTGGAGCACTGTTGAAGGAACGAGTTTTGTTCAGTGTGCAAAGGTTGCTGCCGTGTGTTTTGTTGAAAATTTCGGATAGTGAGTTGGTGCCATCTCATCTAGCGTGCTTCTTGACAGTGTGATTATCAGTGGTCAGTAGCCAGGTTTGGACAGTGTGAAGAGGAGATGGGGATATTGAAGACTAAGTTTTTCTGTGAGTTGGTGAGTATCTATTCCCGCGTGGTTCCGGTATGAATGATTGGTGGAGATTCTGAGAAGGTGAAGGATTATTTGAAAGTCAAAGAAAGGATTATGGTCTGAAATGGTAAAGGAAAATTGGTTAATCAGATATTGAAGATGGTCGGAGAGACCCAATCGAGGATGTTTCCCTCACTATGATGGGGGAATCGCAAAGCTGTGAAAGACCTAGAGAAGTAGTTAGTGCTAAGAGCTTAGAGGCAGAGGGGAATGGGAGTGTTAACAGTGATGTTGAAGTCTCCATATATGGTTGGAATGTCACAATAGAAAGTGAGAGAGCCAAGAGGCAAAGTGGCAAGGAACTGATGAGGGTGAGCAGGAGAACGGATACTACAGCCACACGAGAGAGAATGCATAATCAACTTAATGGTGGCCGTGTGCATGAGGCCTAATATTTATAGATATTGCAACGACTTGCATAATCGCTGTTTTGTCTTCTATCCTTGTACACAATACATAGTATCTAGAATTCCTGTGGGGTAACACCACCGGGTAGCTATGAACAATGATATTTACATGTACATTGGACACAGCTTGAGAATCGTTTCCTAGAGAGCAGAACCTTCATTAACCCTGTAATCTGAAAGGAAATGTATGAATTGGGAACAGATTACATTGTAGACATCTAGGCAAAACAAAATGTTTATCAGAAATGTTTCCTAAAGCCTGACTCAATGTGCTATAATGCACTTGAGGCCTGTGCCTAGGTTTCCAGCTAGGAGGCTAATACTTAGGAGCAGGGTTTTTACTTATTATGTAATGTCATTTTTTAAAATTCAATCAATCTAGATTGCTGCCACAGATCATCAGTTTATCATACAGGAGAGGCAGCCTGAGACTAGGAATCAAGTTTATAGGGGGGGTACAAAAGTTTAATGTTCTTTTACCTCTCCCTCTCAGCGTCCGATATATCGGACGCTGAGCTCGTGACTTAGCGCTCAGCGTCCGATATATCGGACTGCTGGCTGATGCCGGTTCAGCTCAAGATCTGAGCCACCGGCATCGGAAAACACGGGGTGCCGGCTGTACGATAGCCGGCACCCAGTGTAACACCCGCGATCGAGTTGTTCTCCGATCGCGGGTGCTTAACCCGTTAAATGCCGCGGTCAGATATAGTGTCCAGTGATACTGTGATTGCTCCTGTCACTGACCAGCGTCCATATAGTGTCCAGTGATACCGTGATTGCGCCTGTCAGTGACCTGCGTCCATATAGTGTCCAGTGATACCGTGATTTGATTGCTCCTGTCAGTAACCAGCGTCCATATAGTGTCCAGTGATACCGTGATTGCTCCTGTCAGTGACCAGCGTCCATATAGTGTCCAGTGATACCGTGATTGCTCCTGTCAGTAACCAGCGTCAATATAATGTCCAGTGATACCGTGATTGATTGCTCCTGTCACTGACCAGCGTCCATATAGTGTCCAGTGATACCGTGATTGCTCCTGTCAGTGACCTGCGTCCATATAGTGTCCAGTAATAATACAGTGATTGCTCCTGTCACTGACCAGTGTCCATATAGTGTCCAGTGATACCGTGATTGCTCCTGTCACTTACCAGCGTCCATATAGTGTCCAGTAATAATACAGTGATTGCTCCTTAATCAAAGTGAATGTGAATGCCCAGACGAGAATACCCCTTTAAGCCCCAGAGCTCCATCTTTACCAGCCCAGCCTGAAATTATCACCAGGCTGTGAGCAACCTTCCTGTCGACTAGCTATCTCCATCAGCCTTCCAGCTTGCCGAATCTTCTGTCACTGTTTGGCCATTGCCTGCTGTTCGAAGTTGAATAAAGAACTGTGGGTTGATTTGCTCAATGTGCCTTTTTGTAATCCTTTGAAGAGGCTGTATCACCACCACGTGGGTGCCCAACCTCCATCATCCAGGGACTCCAATATACACCTCAGGAATTTCCCCAGGGAGAAACTTATTGCATCAGCCTCTCCCTCCATATTTCTTGCACACACCACCTGCTGGAACCTGCCAGGCTGTAGGACAGCCTTCTGGTCCCCATACCAAGCACCGTGACCACAGCATGCCCTAGGCACCGAAGAAAGGCCAGGCCTCGGTGGGGGATGTTGCAGATACAAGTTGCATGCATGAAAACTCCCTTGTAGGCAATAGGCCTTAAACAGCCAATTTTATAGCACCAGGACTCACACTATTGTATATACAGTAACGCATAAGAGAGTTCTTGGGCAAAGTTTGTGACTTATAACGAGGTCAACCAGAAGGTTCCCTTGCCCCAGGCATTCCGTAACTGCTATAGAGATATAGACAAGTAGCGTAGGTACAGACGCTACTTTGGTGTTCCAAAGTGTAGCAATTGAAATGGTGTAAATAAGTTGGGATTCTCTTCAAAATGATTGGCCAATTAGATGTGTTATAAAGGTTTTTTTGTTAGTTGGCTTTTTAATGGGTGTCAGGCTTCAGGGGTAGTTGACCCACAGGACCACCACAGACGAAGACGTAAGCCGACACCTGGGACCAGAGTCTAAGTGGCACCCGGTCTTCATCAGAGCCCGCTGCAAAGCGGGTTGGATTTGCTGCGGCGTGGTACCACCAGGTCATTTCACAGGTGTGACTTTGTCCGTGGTGGTGGCCATGGCAAGGTACAGAGTCAGCAGGCAAGTTTGTGGTCAGGGACAGCCAGGAGGTCAAGACGGGTGGCAAAGGTTCAGGGTCAGAGCAGGGCTGGCAGTGGAGGAGCGTAAACGGGAACAGGTCCGGGGTCACAACGAGAGATCAGTACACAGGAATACAGCAAGGGAATATAGCATGATAGGCATATAGCACGAAGATTCGGCGGGAATGCTGGGAGAACCATGCTTTTATCTAAATCCGGGAAATGGGCAGCGCCAATCAGCACTGTGCTGGCCCTTTAAATTTACAAGCGCCGGCATGCGCGTGCCCTAGGAGATGGGATGCGCGTGCTGGGAAGCTAGGACTCGTGAAGGGGTAAGTCCGGGGGCGCCGCGCCACACAAGGAGGCACGGGTGTGCCCGCTATCTGCGACAAGGATGGCGGGTGCATTCGTGACAGAGTGATGCTCGGGGGAGCGGGCGCCAAGGAGAAGGGCACGGGTGCGCCTCTGATCCGGGATGTGGGTCGCAGGAGCACCCATGACAATGGGTATAGGTAGTTAGTAACTGTTGGTACATTTTCTGCAATGCCAAACATGCATCAGACACGTTTTATGCTATGATTTTGCGGCAGCAGGGGACAGAGCACACCCTTGTCACTGCATTGCATAAATTCCATACAATACACTACTATATTACACTGCAGATTTACCCCACCAAAATTCTGTACCGCAAAATTTCAGGTAATATGAAAGTATGTGGGCACACTTTTATTTATGATTTAATCTGGATTTTCCTACAAATAAACTTGACATATTAAACTTTCTAAATAGTGTGAATAAACTTAACCTCTTCCTCATGGCAATACCTTATATCTATATTTCATTATCATATTTTGGGGAAATTGATAATGTTAATAGATTGGAGACATAAAATTCTGTTTGAAAAGATCTTATTTTCTTATTTATATGTAGGGTTTGTTCTGTGCTGCTGCTGCAGCTGAATGTTAACTTGAAATGTGAAAGATTTAGTACTAAATGATCCTCTTCATGTGCTGAGTTATGACCTGATAATCCTCTTAGCTGTATGACCCCCAGAACTGATATTTGTGTTACACCAAGAGGTTAATGCAGCCCTCCCAGGCCCCTTTCTTCCATAAAAAACAACTGAGAAGAAGAAAGTAGTGAAATAGATATCTGCATTTATCTGTAGTTAGTGAGATGATATGTTTGTATTATCAACTTCTTATACTATATTATATATTATTATACTTATTGTACAAACAGTCATTGTATTAAGCTTCTCTATCTGCCACAGTTATTAACACGTGTTCATAATTTAGGGTTTGGCTGTAAAATATTTTCATATGCAAAAATAATAATCATGACCTCAGCTTGTCCCTGGGACTGTAACAGCATAACTAAGCTTTAGGTTGAATTCATCCATTCTGTATTTTTCCTGCACTAAATCTATATTAACATTTCCAACAAAACCCTTAATGAATAGTTTTCTTTCTTGGTTTGGTACAGATTTAGGAGTGGATTTCACGTTACTTCAGGAATTTCTGGAAGCTGTAGGAATGTTGGAATAAACTGATTTCTGGGGGTTCTGATAATGATGATGATCCATACTATGGATAGGTCACTGATCAGTGGTCAATTTAGAATCTGTTCTTTTTGTGTTTACTGACAACATTGGATCAGAGAAAAAAAAAAGTGTGAAAAAGCCCATTGAAAAGAAAGGTTCAGTAAAGCATCGGTGACAATACACTGCAACCAGGAACCCATAAGCCAAAATGGGTTCAGTGAAAAATCCCTGAAGTGAAAAAAAAACCACCCTAACTCTCGAAACTCTAAATTTTATGCTGAATTTCTTGTGACTCCGCTTCTATTAGAATCATTGGCCCCAATTTCTCATGTTTAACAATTTCCTGCAATCACCCCTTGTCTTGGTAGCTGCTAGTAGAGCATTTTCAATGCAACATCTCAGATTTTTATGATATGAATTCTTCACCCATGTCACAGACTCTTGTAGTATCTAAATGATCTCCTAATACAAATGTATGGCGTAGGGGAAGTTGTAGCTATTACTGGCGATAGGTCTTATTTTCTGCGGAGGGCTTATATTTCGAACTTGAAAAAAATGGTACTAAGTCTTATATTCGGGGGAAACAGGATAATCATGTAAAAAGACAAAACAAGTATATACTGACCCGCTGGGCTGTTGTTCTTGGCAAATAAACGCCGTATTCGCCTGGAATAAGAAGCTTGATCCGGTCCCAAGTAAGATAATGAGCAGAGAAGAGTTAAAAAATGTTGCAAATGCTTTTATTCAAAAATCCATAAAATTGCTTATAGACAGGAAAACACACATAAAATGTTTGCGCAGACAAATGGGTATTTATGTAGTTATGTAGTAGTTATGTCTATATCTAGTTAGTCTATGTCTTCCTCATATAGATACATTTAACATGTAACCACTATCCCAGGCTCAGGAACTCATTATCAATCACGGATACATCATTCTTGGATACATATACGGTAATAAAAGACCCATTCATTCAGACGTTTGAGAGTAAGTAGCACACTATTACATAATGAAGCAAGTAGACTTGTAATTGACCAAGAGATGGTTTCCCCATAATAAGCAGCTGTCTTGTCACAAGACTATCAATACAAGGCATTACACTGGCAGCTGCATCCTGGCTGGACACTTTTTGTTGGGTTTTATACACATTGCAGTCTGTAATGCAGGGTCATGATCATTTTAGTTTTGTGGCCAGATTAGGCATATATTCTCCATGGACTGAATTGAGAGTAAAAAAAAAAGCTTGAGAAAAATGAATCTGTTGTAACACACAATAATGATATATTTGGAAGCTACTAATGATAATTAGTGAGAATCTATTTACATGCATATGACTCTCTAATTTTGTTTTATTACTATAAAAGTACATTTTACATGAAAGATGGACTATGGAATATTATAATCAAAAGTATGCGATTATTTAAATTATATGCAATAATATAAAATGTAATACAGTGTAATATTTTTGAAATCCTTAAGGATACAGCTTTTTCACTTTTTGTGTGCAGAGCTGTGTGACGGCTTATTTTCTGCATTACACATTTTACTTCTCAGTGATCGTATTTATTATTCCATGCCATGTACAGGCAGTCCCCAGGTTACGTGCAAGAAAGGGTCCGGAGGTTTGTTATTAGATTGAATTTGTATGTAAGTCGAAACTGTATATTTTATAATTGTAGATCCAGACAAAAAAAATTTGGCCCCAGTGACAATTGGAGTCTAAACATTTTTTGCGGTAATGGGACCAAGGATTATCAATAAAGCTTCATTATAGACACCTTACAGGTGATCATTGCAGCCTGGGACTATAGTAAAGCATCCAGAGAGCTTCTCCAGCGGTCACAGTAAGCAGAGGGATCCGTCTGTAACTATGGGTCGTCTGTAAGTCGGGTGTCCTTAAGTAGGGGACCACCAAAATTCCAAGTGTGGTGAAATTGGCTAAAAAAAACGCATTTGCGTCACTTTGCTCAGTTTTTATGACTTTCAATGTGAGCTCCAAATGATACATCCACTTTATTCTTTGGTTCGGTATGATCACGGTGATACCAAACTTATAATAAGGGCAGCACGGTGGGTGAGTGGGAGGCACCTTTGCCTTGCAGCACTGGAGTCCTGGGTTCTAGTCCCACCCAGGTCAACATCTGCAAAGAGTTTGTATGTTCTCTCCGAGTTTGTGTGGGTTTCCTCTTGTTCCTCTGGTTTCCTCCCACATTCCAAAACATACTGCTTGGTTGATTAGATTGTGAGCCCCATGGGGACGGGGTCCAATTTGGCAAGCTCTGTGCAGAGCTGCGTAATCTGTGTGCACTGTATAAATAAAGGAATTATTATTAATAATAATTCTTTACCTATATAGCACACACAGATTACGCAGCGCTGCACAGATATATAGATTTATATAAATTTATTGTGTTTTAATACATTTTCAAAAATCAAACTAATGTGTACGAAAACATTTGTAGAAAAATAATACCAGGCTTACCTCTCCCATTTCACCTCAGCCGTCCATAACAGAGGCACATTGCAGAGAGCTAAAAGACCTACCTAGGCCTAGGACCGCGGGAATGTCTTGCTGAATCCGGCACAGTTGGGAGGTATGCACTCTTGTACTGAATGGCTTTGGACAGAGACACAGAGGCAGACATGTAACTATATGTAAGAAATACATCCATACTAGAGAGAAGCACTAGATGCTAACCGTGCTTTCCACACCACATTAAAAAATAATGAACCAAAAAAGGAATCAAAGAAATACCCTCATGATGAAAAGTTTCTCAATAGTTTTTCTCATCTGTAATCCCTCCATTGCAGGGAGCCTGCCTCCACCAGTATATAACTAGCCAGCCTCCTGCCACCCAGTATATAACCAGTCCATGCCCCCTAGTATATAGCCATCCAGCCAGCCCCCAGTATATTGACAGCCAGTCCCAGTATATAGCCAGCCCATAGTACTGTATATAGCCATCCAGGCCACAGTATATAGCAATCCAGCTCCAGTAAATAGAAAGCCCCCAGTATACCTAGCACAAAGTCAAAGTCCTTTATGATGACCCCACAGTACCTATTCTTATTTCATTAGCTGCAGGCCATGCACACACTATGATGTCAGCCACCCCTGACTTCACAGTACTCCAGAATAAGCTGAGTTTGGATTTTTCAGCCCATTTTATATACGGTATACGGTATATAAGTGAAAAGCACTATGTGTGTGTCACAGACAGCTGTCACTTTCTCCTCTGCACTCTCTAAATAGAGCACAGAAGGGGAGGAAGCCCTGGAATGTCTCAGCAATGCTGAGGTATTTATAGTCACTATCAGCCTCTATTCTATTTTAGGTTCTTTTAGAGATAGCGTTTCCATTGTTTCCCTTCCATTTTAAAGCCTTAGAAATGTTTATTGCCATAAACAGGGAGTAACCCGGGTTTACATACAAGATAGCTTCTTCAGGTTTGTTCTTAACCCCTTCCTGACGTGCGCAGTAATAGTACAGCGCCGTCGGGTGCGGGTGCATGGAGAGGGCTCACGGGCCGAGCCCTCTCCATAGCTGGTAAGTCTTTTCTGCATATTGCAGCAAAGACCTATGGGTAACACCCGTGATCGGTGCTAGCCACCATCTTGGTGACGATCGTCGCTGCCCGTTACGTCATTGTGGAGCCCTCTCCAAAGCTGGTAAGTGTTTGCTGCATATTGCAGCAAAGACCTACCGGTAACACCCGCAATCGGTGCTAGGGTGCTGTTCCTCCGATCGCCGCCGGCGAAGCTACTGACGGCTTCAAAATGGGCGTCGCCATCTTGCCGAGAATCGTCACTCCCCGTGACATCATCGGGGAGCGGCAATCCATCGCCATGACAGCCTCAGGTCTTCCCTGTCTCGTTTTTACCCATTCATTACAATGTGTGATTTGCACATTTTATTGAATGAGGTGGAAAATTCTCATACGGTTGCGCTCGAAATGGCCGCTTGAGTACTGACTGCAGCCACGAATCTCCAGCGACAGTCTGACACAGGATGAAGTGAGTAGAATTTTTTTCTTTTTTTTGCTATTGGCAAAAGAGAGGGGACCTTAATAAAATATGGGCTGTGCTGTATACTACTGGGGTCTGTGACCAATGCGTTTCCCTACCTCGGCTTATACTCGAGTCAATAAGTTTTCCCAGTTTTTGATGGTAAAATTAGGGGTCTCGGCTTATACTTGGGTCGGCTTATACTCAAGTATATACGGTACATCCCTAACCACAGCCCAGCCAGCAGCAGAAAGCCTGAGAAACCAGGGGTAACTCTTATACTATTCCTAACATTAATGCCCTGAGATAACGTCACCCCTGCAGTCCCTGTATACAAACCAAGAGCCGAGCACTAGCAGAGAGGGAGGGAGAAAGGGCTTAGCTTATTCTTTATTTCACTGCCCCCGCTATGGCTTAGAAATTCCCTTATCCCAGAATATTTCTATGTAGTAGTAGGTGGGCCCCCAAAATCAATTTCACTGGTGGGCCCCAGGCACTCCAGTCCGACCCTGTCCCCATATACTGCCATAGTGTAGTATGGCATACAAAGTCTTTTTTTATGCCATTTTGAAAAGTATAAAATTCATCAAAAGGCCTTAATGCTAAAAGTGGTAGCAGTGGAAACATCATCAAAATTCTCAAAAAATTACATCACCCATGTGAAAGGTGTAGGTGGGAAAGGTGGGAAATGAAAAAACAAAAAAGGGCCAGGTCGTTAAGGGGTTAAGATGAATTTGTATGTCGGAATTGTATCCTTTATAATTGTAGTTCCCGACCAAAACATTTTTTGGCTCTGTGTCAATAAGATCTTCAAATTTTTTTCCTATAATGAGAATTATCAATTAGGTTATCAATAAAACTTGATAGCAAACAGCTGATCATTACAGCCTGGGACTAAAGTAAAGCTTCCAGAGACTTCACCAGAGGTCACAGTGGACAGAAAGGTCCGTCTGTAACTAGGGGTAATCTGTAAGTAGGGGACTGCCTGTACATTCAGAGATGTAATTCCATGACTGCTCCGGGCTTATGTGCCATGTATAATAACGGTGACCTCTTTGCAATCTCTCAGGCCACATTCACGTGCCGCTTTTTAGTTTTAGTCGTGGTAGTCGTCAACATGGGCGTGGTAGTGCTTAGTGGGAGTTTACTACACATTTAATACAGTTACTCGACAGGATTGTGTTGCACACTGTATATTGAAGGTGCACCAAAAATAAAATGGTGCACACTTTCTGAGCAGCGCAGGGGGTGCCAGATAATTGAAGATCGAGCACCAGTATTTAATAATCTGGCGCACCCTGCACAATCTGGGCCCATGGGATTTACATATAAACAATGCAAATGAGGTGGCGCTGGTTTCCGATCGCAGGCTCGTAGGCTTCTTCAAGGCTCTGATGGATCAATTCATGTGTGTTCCCAGCATTACATCTCATGCAGACCTATTTTTTGTCGAAAAATACCAACCAAATGATAAACTGTCTACATGGTGTCAGGATATATTCACACAGATTCTGCAAAATATCTAATAAATCATAATGGGGTAATTACTACACATAAATGGATTTCTGCAAGATCATTAATTCAGTATATATGAAACAATTACAGAAATTTCTGCAATAAATCAGCTGAACATCCAGGAGCCCCAACCCTGATACAACCCTGGTACATACAATATTGAGTGGGGTTTCTCTCGCCTGAGAACTAAAGAATCTGCTGTTGGAGGATATTGTTAGGTTCAGTCATCATCGACACAATAACTCAATTAACCCTCCCAATGATGTCAAACTCTCGTCTACAAGGTCATTCACCTAAAAGGGTTCACATTATGTAATATTTGACCTACATCGGAAACCTGGCAGGTAATAGGTAATAGTAAGAGGTAATAGTCAATATGATAAGGAAGGGCATCCCCTACCAGGCCACTCGATGGTCGGGGGTGGTATTTCAATTCCTGGCCACGCACCAAGAATTGCAACTTGTGTACAAGCCATGATAAATTCCTCACATTGTAGTAATGATAGGAATGTAACAGATGTATAAGGTTTAATTATTTTAATAAGCTTGTCATCTAGAGAAACACCATGGGAAAAGGGGATCATTTTTGCATGCTGGTGTCTCCTAGATCTTCATTAGTCACGGAATGTTCATTGTGGTTTCTTAGCAACAACACTCATGTTCATGTAATGTAGACACTATCTATGCACACACTCAGGTGGTGGGATCAGAGGTACAAGAGTGAGCTAAAAATATAATATGAATATAATTGTCTTGTATGTCTAAATGTAATTATGGAGTCTTTAAAAGGTAACCCCTTCTTCAGCAATGCTCAACTCCTGTCTAGAAGGAACCGCAGTTGCAGATGAGTAGAAGGCACCAGACTCCATGTATGAGAAAATGTTACCAGAAACACAATCAAATAAATGGTTGTGTTTTATGAGCAACAATATATAAATGTAATGATAAATAATAAATAGTGCTTAACCCCTTAACGACCAGGCCCTTTTTCGTTTTTGCGTTTTCATTTTTCACTCCTCACCTTCAAAAATCCAGCTATGTGACGTCTTGTTTTCTGCATTGCAAATTGCACTTCATAGTGACTGTATTTAATATTCCATGCCGTGTACTGGGAAGCGGGAAAAAAATTCCAAATGCAGTGAAATTGGTGAAAAAATGCATTTGTGCCATTTTCTTGTGGGCTTGGATTTTACAGCTTTCACTGTGCGGCCCAAATGACAAGTCTACTTTATTCTTTGGGTCGGTACTTTTGGGATACCGAATTTATATAATAAAAAATGAATACCTCCTGTACAAAAATATTCTTCATTTTGCCATATTCTGGCGGTAATAACCTTTTCATAATTTTAAGGGTGTTTCCTCAGGATCGCCTACAATAACTGCAAAGTTCTGCTCCCTCACCTCATGTGTCCATCCTCCCATATAGATTGTGAGCCCTCGCGGGCAGGGTCCTCCTTCCACTTGTCTCCTGATCACTGTAGTTTTGTATCTTGTACTTGCATTCTTTCTTGTCTTAATTTAATGTATGTGAACCCCTTACTGATTGTACAGCACCTATTAATAAATAATAATAATAGTGATGTCATTGTCTTTATATGGAAACTAACATCACTGGAAACTAACATTACTTCCATCCCCCATAGGCACCAATGCTTTGCTCAGCAGGGGGATCAGGATGGAAACCTGTACTGTAGCGTGCTGCTTCTTTCCATGCCGTGTTTTCCACAGTATACAACGTAAACTGTGCAGAAGGAGGCAAAAACTCATTGAGGGATATCTATCATATTCGTAGCCCCGCCGCTGCATTTTAGCAGCACAATAAATCTAGAGACTCCGGCGTCTTGATGTATTGGGCAGAGTGCTGCGCAGGGCCTGGCGTAGAAATAAGCGAAGCCAGCGACTTATCACATGTGAAAAGTTGCCGGCTCCGGCAAGCGCGCGTATGTGGGGACAGTGACGCCCCCTGCCGGCCCACTCCCGGCCGCCCGCGCCCTCTGCTCGCCTGATTTCGCCCCCCCCCCCCTTCACGCCCCACTGGCATGAAGGTGGTGGAGAGGGCTAAATAATCGCAAGTGCTAGCAATAAGCTAGCAGGGCGCAGAGGCCCCATTCTGTACATAAAGCGAGAAAATAACCGAGCTTAAGACTGTGACCCAAATATATGAAAACTGGTGCAAACTGCTTTAGAGCACTTTGTCTCACTGATGTGCACTTTGCGCCAGATGATCCAATAGTGGCGCATGCTCTTAAAGAGGACCTGTCACCTATAAAAATGCCATTAGGCGCTGCTTCCTAAAGCTCCTAGTGCTAAAACCTCTGATAACGCTAACAAACACTGCCACCCTGTACACTAGAAATGTCGGTCCACTTTGAGGTCCGGTGTATTCATGAGAGGGCGGTCCAAGGTGCTGCCTCATCCCCGGACTGCCCCGCCCACTCCATAGGCCAGAGGTGACTGCCGCGCGTCATCCTTCATTGTAACACTGCTGCGTCTGTTTTAGCACTATAGGTGACAGGTCCTCTTTAAGTAATCTGATCTGTTACACACAGTTGCGCCTTTTTTTTCCTTGGTGCACTTGACTTGCGACAGAATTGTGTTGAATTGCAGTAATAAATGTGTCGCAAACTTCAATTAAGCACTACCACACCCCTTTAGGTGCACAGTTTTCTAAAGTGTTGGACAAAGCACAGCCGCGATACAAAAATGATGCAATAAATACATGTGCAAGCTCCAAAGACACACATTTTTGGGTAAAAACTTATAATAATATAACTGGGCCTGTGTATTTATGTCTTTGACAGATATTTAATAGTTTTATTTTCTTGGAATTTTCATATTTTATAAAGGATTGAAATTTTTCAACACAAATAATTGAATTAAATAGTTACCTTGTTTTTTAAAGTTCAGAAAAAGTTCAGAAAAATATTTTGAATCAAGACCAATTACATACCCTGTATAATACTCTAAAATATAAAGGTATTAAATACACTTTTCATGTAAATATCTTTATATGTACATATTATGCCCTGATTTGGAGCATACCCTATTCCATGCTGATCTATTTATAGAGGTGCATTAATAATAGAGTGCTTGCCTTTTAGAACTGTTCATATACCATTACCTCTAGTAAAAGGAATCATTGCTTGTAATTGATCCATACTCCCTCTAGACCAAACTATGTTTCACCACTTACATTTACTAGTAAATAATATTACTTGATATTCTGCAGTGAATTAGCTATATTATATAAAATAGTGCAAACCAAGGGTTTAATACATAAATGAAGATTTCAGAATATTCTGTTCTGTGTTGAATCACAGTGTTGAAACTACTGAATGGCTTTTTGACCTGTAGGTAAATTAAGATGTGCCATGAATCTCTTGCTATTTCCAGATAAGAAACAGGATACAAGAAAGGCAAGAGTGAGGTCACAAGGCAGACTGCTCTATGAGCACAGCAAAGCTGAAAATGCTTGTGGGTTTATGCCATGGATCAGGGTTAAAGAGGCCGTGCCACCTCTGCTGACATGTCTCACTTATAGATCCAGGCACAGTTACTGTGAAAATGTTCTAATAGTTGTTATCCATAGCCTCCTTCCTTCTAAAATCAACATTTAAAATTATGCTAATGAGCCAGAAGGGCTCTGGGGGGGATGGCTAACAGAGCCCCTTTGTGCCGTAACTTCACAGGCTGTTACACTGTGCAGGAGCCATAAAAGGAAAAATGGGTCATTCAGCTCTCCTCCTCTTATCTGGTGTCTGCGCAAAGAATAAACCTCGAGCGCCTCAGGAAAATTACACATAAGAAAAAAGGATCCAGCACTTTGATAGTCACTCACTTGGATTCTTTATTGAGGTCCTTAAAAAAATTGCACAGCGGTAAATAAATGGAACTCCAGGTAAGTACGGGCCTACACGTTTCACCTTCATGGCTTAATAATGAACTCCTCCCTTCCACTGTGTGATATAGTAGGCAAAGGGAGGGAGAAACTGCCAAGGGAGCAGGGGGTGACATGCCGGACTGATGAGTGAACCATACACACCAATACTGTAGGCTGTAATTTTTGTCCACAGTAACATGTACAGTGGGTAAGGAAAGTATTCAGACCCCTTAAAATGTTTCACTGTTTGTTTCATTGCAACCAATTGGTAAGATCAAAAAATGTGTCTTTTTGCTTCTATACATCATGTAAACCTTTTGAATGTTGTCTTTCTGACTACCCTGATACAGTGGGTATGGAAAGTATTCACACTCCTTTAAATGTTTCACTCTTTGTTTCAGTGCAGCCAATTGGTAAGTTCTTTTTTTTTTTGCTCACTAATGTTCACTCTGCACCCCATCTTGACAGAAAAAAACAGAAATGTAGATATTTTAGCAAATTTTTAAACAAGAGACACTGAAATATCACATGGCCATTCAACCCCTTTGCTGCGATACATCCCTCAATCTGCTTTTCAGGACCTTTGGAGGACCTTCAAATGTCCTTAAATGGCTCTTGTGTACATGTGTATTGTCAGCAGAAGCAGATGTATGAGAATTTCATGGGTGAAGGTCCTTCTGAGTACAAAATTTTGTGGGTGTTTTGGGTGGCCATGGGCCCCCTGATTATAATCCACTACTGCTTATCAGTCATACAGTAGAACCACACTGACTGAAAGTCAAGTCCAGATCCATGTGAAATCATCATATAACTTTAATTACTTTCATTTCCTATAGTCACGTGTAGCTTGTTTCCCTATGGAGGATAATGGAAGTGGATTTTATCAAAACATTGATTATACTGAGATCATCATCCAAACTATGGCCTGCAGCATAGCCCCAGTCTAAGGCAGCTACAAATGTGTAGTATTTCACAGGATAGTGTAAAATTCTAAATCTGCTGTTATGTAACGTTACGTTTGCTGTATACTTTAATCATCAGAGCTAATCCTCTGAGTTAAGAGATTTTCAGTAATTCCCACGAGTGCAAGTGTCTTAAATATGTAATTTAATTAGCGATGTTCTAAGCCAAGGCATAGATTTACTGTCAATAGCTTGTAGAGATGATGATAGCTATAGGAGCGTAGACCTGGCTCACCAACGTGTGCACAAGATAAAGGGATTTTATTATCCATGTCATGTTGCAAGAAAAAGCTTTTTTTTCATGCCAGGTTGGAGATCAGAGTACACCAAAAGCCACTTGAATTTTTTGAAGATCATACTTTAATAGGCATTATAAAATAGAAATGATCATAACACCACATGGCTGCCAGCTTTTTACAACCATTTCCAAGGGCAATGCAATCATCTTCACCAGCTATAAAAAGTTCTGAATTGCTGTAACATCATTTTGTGAGGTTAAGTTGGTTTCAATACACAATCTCTTCCTGTTTTAAATATTTTTCACCCTGCACCCCACCTTAGGCGTAACTGGACAAAGAGCCAAGTGGCAGGGGCCTGACCCGTCATTATTACTATAGTCTCTGCCGGCAAACAGACTATAGCTAAATTCTCCACTAGCTCAGGCCTGATCTAAACTGGTCAAACCGGGCAGAGATACCTTCTGGATCTACTAGAGGCTGGGCCCTGCATGCCAGTCTTAATACATTCTGCCCGTTATATGGTAGATAAGGATGGAGGTGGCAAGATTAGCAAAACTAACCAGATTTGCAAAACAAGATGTCTATCCAGTATGTGCCCATGTGCGGCCATCCAGTGGTTGCATTGAAACTGTAATGTCTCTGTTGCATATGGCATATTGCAATATTGTATTGAATAGTTTTCATGAAAGTCCTTAAACGAAATCTACTAGCAAAATCCATCTTGATAAACCAGGGACGCTTACTCATATATGTGTCCAACCCCTGAGTGTCTGTAGGATGAGTCCTTGGGTAATATATGGGGAGCCCATGGTGGTAGACAGGCGTATCCAGGGATCAGACTGAGGAAACTTTGTGCAAATCAACTTACAGTTCTTTATTGAGCAGCAGGCAGCAGCCAAACACGATAACACAGCAGATTCTTTGAACTGCAGGGTCATGGAGAGTTTGTTGGCAGGAAAGGAGCACGCAGCCTGAAAGTAGATGCAGGCTGGGCTGGGCGAACTGTGTCCAATTAGTGGAAGGAGTGGGACATGTCCGAAACCCCTACGTAACCCTTTGTATCTGCAGGGGTATTGCATAAGGGGTTAACAATCCATGAGGCGAGTTGAGCCTTTTGCCTCAGGCAGCACCACCTGCAACAAAATAGGGGGCAGCATCAGAGGCAAATTCACCTGCTACAAAGCAGGACTTGACTCTTTAAAATGGGGTCTCTTCACAACAGTCAGCATGGGTGTGAGACACTGCATGGAGAACTCACTTAATAAATAACCTGATATATTACTACTGAATGGAGGAAGTGCCGTTCTATAGCTTACCTTAGGCAGCAAATAGTTTAGGTTCACCCCTGGGTGGTGCGGAACTAAGCAAATGTCTCATGGGGGGGGAGGGTGCTCTGACTAAATGATCATTTTCCCTGAAGTTTCTTTCAGTTTATTTAATCATCCGGTATCAGACACAGTGATAAATCTGGCGCAGCAGAGAACTGTCTAGTTGTACTTTGTGCTTGTCTAAAGACCAACACATTCATACGTCTCCCCCAATGTCAGCAGAAAGTCCCACAAAAACTGTACAAAAAGAGCAATGCAACCAAGGAGCAAGCTAAATACAAGCAGGTAACCTATGTGAAAGTCTTGCCTGCTTTTCCTGAACTGCAGACAAGTTCCTCTATTTTTGGAGAACAGACAAGTATGTCTTACGTGTTCGTGTCTCATAACGCTCGTTTGTCCCCACGTGATGTCATTCATATCTCAGTACATTCTGTGCTAGTCTTCATTAAATTAACGTTTTAATTAGAAATCCTTTTCAGTTCTCTGGAAAAGTATGAATCAGCGCAGACTCTCTGCAGAGCGCCCTTGACTAGACAGTAGAATCCCCCTGATGTAATGGAGTAACTAGAACATACTGTGAAATTGTGTTTGGTCATCTGATACAGTACAAGCGATCTACATCAGTGCAGAGGAGTCTGGAACGCATCCTAATCGCAATGTGCTTACGTGGGAACTATACGTGGCACTATCATTTCTCACTAAAGCTTATTTACAATACATTTAACATACAGGACTTTTCATATCCATAGACAATACTCTACTAGCACCATGAAATTAAACATAAAAGTTGTAAAAACTGTATATGGCTTTGTGGGTGCTATTAAAACAATAAGCGATTTATACTTACCTCTTCCTATGCTCACGTCCACACACGGCACCTCTGCTTGTTTTGTGAGGCCTGGCAGTGATGTACAGTGACGTGATTGAACGGGAGCAGCGGGGGAGGTAAGTATAAAATGTTTATTGTTTTAATAGCCTCCTCCCACACCATAGACAGGCAGTCTCCAGGTTACATACAAGATAGGTTCGTTAGGTTTGTACTTAAGTTGAATTCGTATGTAAGTCGGAACTGGTATAATTTATAATTGCAATTCCAAAACAAAAAAAAAATTGTCCCTGTAACAATTGGAGTTTCCAAATTTTGTGCTGTCATGGGAACAAGGCTGATCAATAAAGCTTAATTACAGGCACCTTACAGCTGATTATTACAGCCCTGGACTAAAGTAAAGCATCCAGCATAATGCCCACCTTCAAGTACCTTAAAGGGAACCTGTCAACAGGAGACCCATTTTTAGCACTCCCTCAGTCCCCACAGAGCATAGTACATACACTGCCAAAGTGTTTTTGTATTAAAAATAGGTTTTACAGAAAAAAAGATATGTTATATTGTACCTTTCATTAGCCCACTGGGAGTGGCTGAAAGGAGCAGTTCCCCCCCATCCTTGGGAAACAGCTTCTCCATGTGACCTTTTCAAATATATGAAAACACCCATCACTTGGCTTAGCGACGCACCCTGCTCCTCTATAGGCAATCCCGAGTGAGGGGAGTTATTCATATATTTGAAAAGGTCTTATGTTTCCCAAGGGTGGGGGGGGGGGCTGCTCCTTTCCAGCCCCTCCCAGTGGGAAACTGCCTAGTCACACAGCAGATGCTAATGAAAGGTACAATATAACATCTTTTTTTCTGTAAAACCCGGTGACAGGTTCCCTTTAATAATTTGGCCATCATATAAGATCCTATGATATCATCATTTTTTGAGGTTGAAAGGGAACCTGTCACCAGGGAAACCGCTTATAAACCAGCAAACGTATGTTATAAGCGCTTTTTAAGGTATCTGCACATGTGTTTATCAATGTCCAAAGCTACCTTTTTCCTGAAAAATATAGTTATATTCGTGGACAGTAACCAGTCAGGGGGGCGGGGTTACGAGGAACAGTAGTCAAGCATTCATCCACCTCCTCATGAATACCCCTCATGAATATGCCTGACCGCTTACAGCGTGGTCCGGCGTTTTCTACCGCACTGCAGTGTTTGTTAGCGTTATCGGAGGTTTCCGACAACGTTAGTAGTGTAACACTGCAGCATATGCTGTAGCACTTGGATGCTGCTTACTTTAGTAGCGGAGTTTTTAGAGGTGACGGGTCCTCTTTAAAGAACATACAAAAATATGGACCACCTCAACCATGGTACAATAGCTATGTATACTCCATTTAAGTGTAAACAACTCTTTGGCCTACAGGTTAGGCATCATCCCCTTTTTTCACACTGGTACCGTAAAGTAGTCCAATCAAAACATGTATTTGGTAACATATGGTACAGCAATGGTTACTATGCTCAGGTTATTAACTGTTGCAAAGTTCTATGGGCCAACTCTCCTTCTGAGCTCTCTAGGCTTTTTGGGACAACACCCACTGAGCAGCTTTAGTGTTGGACCTGCTTCTCCCTGCACAGCTGGGATCCTTGGGACCTGGCTGTGTACAGAACTGCAGCTAGCCCCATTCACTTGAATATAGCTGTGCTGTAGTGTACTGCAGGCTAGAAGAGCGCTTGACACCTTTATATCCCAGATTGGAGGTTTCCTTAGAGGATAAGCCTTTACAAGTTGGGCTTATATCATTGATACATGATGTTTTGTATACATTTTGAAGTGGTCACTAATCGCCTTGTAAATTTTAAGTTTAAAAAAAAACAAACCTCAGTCAATAGCAGTAAAGACCACTGATTTTAAGAGATTCAGCATAAAAAACAGGTCTTAACTTTGTCTGGACATAGAACTAACTCCTTACCATTGGCAGGCAGCCAGCAGCATTTCAGGCCACATATACATAGCTGACATACTTGCTTCTTGCAACGTAGAATTAACTCTTAATTAACCCTAAGGGGGAGATTCAGCAGAAATATCTGAGAGCAGAACTGCTCTAGTTGCTTATGGCAACCAATCAGAGCTCAACTTTAATTTTCCCACTGCTGTTTATAAAATGAAAGCTGAGTTATGATTGGTTTTCATGGGCAACTAGAATAGTTTTACCTCAGACACTTTTGATACATCTCCCCAGTTTCTATTGAACATAAAATGTAGTTCTGTACGAGTTCATAGCACCAACATACTGTTTATTTGCACTAGGATTAGATCACCTCTTTAATCTTTTTTAACTTATAACTCATAAAGTTGGATCATCTCCCTTGGCAGTGGAAGCATCTGCAAATTTGTACAAGGTCAATAGGCCCAATGACCCCTGTGTAACCCACTAGTCACTATAATGTTTAACAGATTTTGTTATAGCCTTATTTCCATTGAACTACTTTAGTAATAAATCCCTTATATAACCCTAGAGCTTTGTCTATAGAACAACAAAAATCATTAACTTTAATTTTATGGCTTTTTTAATGAACTCTTCACAATAACAAATGTATTTGTATTCAGCCAATATGGAGCTTACACACCAAATTATGTCAGTAAAGACTTCTATGTCTTATGCAAGTGCCGTAAGATACTGCCACTAATCTATATGTAAATATAGTCTCTGTATCAGCATAATAATACTGCTATCCCTACTCCCCTTTAATGGTCTCAGTAGATATTATAAAAATAGAAAATGTAAAAGCACAGTCCTCGGTCATTGCAGGGGAATGTTCTCATACTGTGTGCAGAGGAAGCGACTGATCTTCCCAGCTGAAGAGAAAGAAGTAGCTAATCTCAGAGGCATTAACAAGTGATGATAAACTCAGGCATAT
This sequence comes from Engystomops pustulosus, assembly GCA_019512145.1. Taxonomy (NCBI): domain Eukaryota; kingdom Metazoa; phylum Chordata; class Amphibia; order Anura; family Leptodactylidae; genus Engystomops; species Engystomops pustulosus. The sequence goes on from CM033644.1 coordinate 57,442,812, forward strand.
GTAGCCCAAAGAACATGTAGCACTTTTAATTATAGAACACTTATCCGGATTTGGGACAGAAATTTTTTACATGATAGAAATAGTGACAATTTGTATGCTTTTTTTTTTTGTTTGCATTTATGTGTTATGTGTGGGGATATGTTTTAGCATACATTTGTTTGTGGAAAATGTATTTATATTCCAGGATTGTAACTGGACTTGGATCATTTTGGTGCACTCCTATGTGAGCTCTTCCATTAACACAGCAAAGCCCATGTAGCAGGCTTCTGTTTGAATACTACAGCAGTTACCTGTGGGGGGTGTATGTGCTTTGTTTTGTGAAGAGATCACACACACATTTTTTGTTTGCATTTGTAATGCATTTATCCACAATTAATAAAAATATACAATTCACAAATTGACTAAAAATATGGTTGTTGCAGGAGGTAGGCTGGCAGGGGAGTGAAGGCCACAGGCCCACCAGATTTACTTCCGCTAGAAAACCCAGCAGAGACTATAGCAAAAAAAAAAATTAAGTGGGGGAACTTGAGGCCATATTTACAAAGAACCTGGAGCCTCTTACTAGATATGAGCACCGACAGGGGAATTGTAAGACTAACTTTTAAAACTCCAGTCTGTATTTCCCCCAATGAACTGAAGTTATATACAGTGGATGGGCATAACTGGATTTGTAGTTTCACTTCTGTGAATGAAAAAATGGGAGGAAGGAAACAGCAGTTGAGATCACTACTTGAGAACACTTTGCAGGTCTTATCTTATCTTAAAGGTAATCTGTCAGCACAGTGGACCATATAAAGCTGTACACAGTGTTAGGTGTTGACCCTGCGGATATGTGTTAGCATACATTTGTTTGTGAAAAATATATTTATATTCCAGGATTGTAGCTGGACTTGGAACATTCTGGTGCAGTGGTATGTGTGATCTCTTCACAAAACAAAGCACAGACAACCCCCACAGGTAACTGCCGTAGTATTCAAACAGAAGCCTGCTACATGGGCTTTGCTGTGTTCATGGAAGAGCTCACATAGGAGTGCACCAAAATGCTCCATATATTCCATATTCTGGAATATAAATGCATTATCCTGCTATTACAAACAACACATACAAAGTTATGCCACCTCAAAATTGCTGATTGATTTATTTTAATAATGTTTGTAAAGGGAGACGGCAATCCTGGCATAAAATATTTTTTAGTTTTTTTAGCACCATCTTATTATGTAATGCTTTACAAATCAATGCCTGTTATAGTAAATAATTACATACTTACATAGTATTATTCCTACTAAAAATTAGGACTTAATTGACAATTGGGTTCTATCAGTGGGAAGCATTACAATGTCCAATCAGTACAGACTGCAGATCCTGCCAGAGGGGCCACACACCAATATGTCAGTGTGCTTGGTTTACAATCCTTCATCCTGGTGGTAGATGTCCTTTATTCAGTCTTCAGTTTATTATTTTTCCCCTGAAATCTTAGCTGTTTGGAAAAATTTCACATATTTGTAATGTAGACAGAACTTCCAAATGACAACTACTCTGTGGGAGCAATCAATAAGCAATTATAATGTGCTATTTTATATAAATATGACTTGTTATAATAACTATGAGTCATGGGCAGGGGTACCTTTCCCTCTTGTTGTACAATAGAGAACCTGCTGCTGGCAGACAATACACCAACACTGGGTGCACTGACCTATAAATCTAGAAATGCATGGACACAATACAGAAAACGATTTGCTTTCCAGCCGTGACAAGGAGTGCTCACGTTTTCTCTCCAGCATGGAGCATTCTCACGTTACAGCAGGTAGCTTTCAGTCATGTGTTCCAATGAAACTTGATGCAACGTGACAAGTGGAACTAAGCTGACCTGCCTGATTTTATGCTGCGTCTGTTCTATAAACAATAAGGGTATTCATTCCAAATGCAGAATCATCCCTTTGTGGGCGTACATAAGAACTTCTTCAGTAATTATTATAATAACACGTGGAGTTAAACTACATATTAACTTAATATTGCAAAATTACATAAAATAAGTTAAACGGAGCAATGCAGATGAGATGAGAATGAAATGTGTGGGAGTTCCTTGGTATATGTGATCAATGTGTGATTGATGGGTGTTTAGGAACAGTGATGGAGGACTATTACCGTACTCCTCTGGGGTTTTAGAAGGCACAGTGCCATTCTCAAGTGAGACTTAGTGTGGTTTATATCATATATTGCAAGCATTAACATTTGCATTTTAATTAGGCAAATCTCTTTTCAGCTGTTGCCATGCGCATGCATTAAACGCGACGTGTGACCGCACCCTCACTGGGGCACATTTACTTACCCGGCCACTCGAGTTCATCCAAAGTGCATTGTCCGACAATCATGCACTCTGCCGTGATTCACTAACATCATGGGTCCAATTTCCTGCATGTGTCGCTTCCCCGCTCAGGTCCATCGGAGTTCATCTACTTCTTCCTGGTGCATGTTGTGCATTTTCTTGCAACCCAAATTGAAAGTTAAATCCCGCGCTCAGTCCAAATCAGTTGGATTGTCCGACGGCACGCGCCCTGATTTCTGTTGCATAAAAGCCAGAGCCGCCACGCCCAGGTGCGCACCTGCCATGAGGGCAGAACTCTCGCGCTCCGTCTGGCGGCCGACACTGTGCTCCCACCCCCACTTCACGCATACCTCTGCTCCCGGTTCAACCCCCCTCCGCTCCTGTCCGCACCATGCTTCTGCTCCAGACTCAACCCACCCTCCATCCGGCATCATGCTCCCTGCCGCCCCCCCCCCTCCCCCGCATTGAACTCCCGCCCACACGTTTCAGTGCTCCGTCTGGCACCGTGCTGCCTGCCGACACTGCATTTTATGCTACATGGCCATATGCTGTATGCATTTTATACTACATGGCGGTACTCTGTATGCATTATATACTACATGGCGGTATGCTGTATGCATTTTATACTACATGGCGGTACTCTCTATGCATTTTATACTACATGGTGGCACACTGTGTGCATTTCATACTACATGGCAGCACACTGTGTGCATTTTATACTACATGGCGGCACGCTGTATGCATTTTATACTACATGGCTGTACGCTGTATGCATTTTATACTACATGGCTGTACGCTGTATGCATTTTATACTACATGGCGGCATGCTGTATGCATTTTATACTACATGGCTGTACTCTGCATGCATTTTATACTACATGGTGGCACGCTGTATGCATTTTATACTACATGGTGGTATGCTGTATGCATTTTATACTACATGGTGGTATGCTGAATGCATTTTATACTATATGGCAGCACGCTATATACATTTTGCATTGCTTTATTTATACACCAAACCAAAATGATGGATTTGGTTTTGAAACTCCCTGATATATTACATATATGGGTGGGGGGGCGTCTCTCTATGGCTCACCTCAGGCAGCACACAGGCTTGGTACACCCCTGGCCATGCCACAATCTGATCGCGTGCAACACAATCCCAGTGCAGACCCCGAAAACCATGAACAGTCCGACGAAAGTGCAATCTGCGACCCTTAGTAAATAATCCCCACTGTATTAAATGTGGTGCGCGGTTGGAGTCTGCACCGGAATGGCCCTTTAGGCACACAATTTTGTAGCACATTGGGTATAGTGCCGCCACAACACTTTATAAATACATGTGCAAGCAGTTTGCATGTTCTTAGCGCAAAGTCAGTCAAAAAAACTGCCACAAACACTTTAATAAATGTGATCCATAGTATAAAACTTAGCTTCCCTTTTTGATATTTCCTTGCTCTATATACACTTTGGTGTGCTATACTATGGATTAGTCATTAGTATCACAAACAATAATTACCGGTAAAGATTGTGATTGAAAAAGATTTGTAGCTTTCTGGATGTAGTATAAAAACGAAAAATCTTTGTGGCCTAGAGGTCCATTATAGTTCAGATCTTGTTTACCAGAGGAAGGAAAACCCCTTCAGTGCAGGGAGCAGGCGCCTCATGGTGTCCCTAGGAGGAGGTCTGCCAGCACCCAGACTCCATGTTTGTTATGAATGTTCCTCCAGTGCTGGGTGTGAAGCTTAGGAAATGTATTTGGACGCGTTATTAAACATTCAATGTGGAATGAGTGAGATGGGATAGGCCCTATCAGATAGCAGTCAGTTAAAAGGTCAGGCAGCCAGGATCTCACCTTCACACTGTCCCAGCTTTGGGCCAGCCAAACCCTAAGAGTGATATCCTGTTTTTAGAAATCTCCAATTAGGAATTTTTGTCTATTTGATGTACTGAGAGTATAGAGAGAGATAGGGTTTTTAAAATGATGTGTGCACATATGTGTGCAATACAGCTATACATATGCCTGACATGTCTTTTTTTCTATTTTTGTGACTGTTTTTGTTTTCGTCCCTTAGTGCTATAGAACTATTGTACCAGTGATTTATAATAGTCAGCATCAGTTACAGGGAGTAACACCACATTTAAGTAGCTGTACAATGTCAGAAAGTTTTATAAAATATAAGCTGCAGAAGTTTTAATCACTGTCATAGACAGGAATTATTGGCTGTAAGAGCAATGTACCTTGGGAAATCAATGGCACAATTTGGTACAAGATAATTTAATTAACAAGATTAAGAAGGTTCTGGATGGTTTTCTAGGAATATATAGCATTACAAGTTAGACTAGATTTCACAACAAGAACAGGCAGGATTTTCCAATAAACATATGCGAGTTGTCAGAACTCCTGCAGGTTCTAGTTCAGCAGTTTGACTTCTCCTGGCTGAGAACCACACTCGAGTGCATGCTCTGCATAGGGCTGGTTGATTCTCAGATTAGTAGGCTGGGATTATGAGTGCATTGCAGCAGCTGATGGGGCATTGTCACTTCATAATTATTCTTTGACTCATTTACAGGTGCCTGGTAGACCTGTCTACTGGCTCTTATGATTCTGTAATAACTACTTCACTGTGGTTAGCTGTGAAATTGACCCTTTGCCTGCATTTTGGACTACTCTATCTATGCCTTATGATTTTGTACCTCGCTGCCATATTGGTTTTGACTTGGTTTGCTTGACTTTGCTTAATATCTGTCTAGTTTTCTTGTCAGTCTTACTGTTCTGTGTACCTTTCCAGGGTACAAACCAATACTCAGTTGTCAATTGCGGCTTATTGTAGTGAAGCTAAGTAGGCAGGAACAGGGCTTGTACTTCTTCCCTGTCCTGACACAAGTGCTTTGCACTGGCATATCATTGTCATTTTCATCCGTTTGACAATTGACACAGCTCTCGTTAGACAAATCTGTCCCTGCTGCACTTGTGGGTTGCTTTGCATATCCAAAAAAAGCTAATTATCTTTGACCTGCTTCATTAGATGTAGCCTCAAAGATAATATAATTAATAAATATGTAATCATTATTACTCATTTCAGTGGCATTTGGATCACACAGATTTTTTCTGCTGCCTTCTTATCAACAGAACTGCAGTAACCGTAAGGGGTGTAATTACAGTGGTAGCGTCCAGTGTCATGGGGTCCCGGTTACCGACCTGACATCCTAAACAACGGAGGATGTGCACCATTATATACATATCATGCTGCACACTGTACAGTATAACATGTACATAACAATGCACATCATGAATCAGCAGCTCAGATAAGCAATGTAGGGGAGCAGTTACTGGGACAGATGTGTGAAAGTGTATAAATGTGTATATCAGTGCATAAATGTGTGTGCATAAGTGTATAAAAGTGTTTGTATGTATATTTTATGAAGGGTAGGAGGCCCCATTCAGAAGTCTGCTATGGGGCCTTGCCTCTCCTAGTTATGTCCCTGACTGTAACTCTACATTTTAATGACTATGATTCAGAGTTGCACAGTTCTGCTGGCTGCTATTGGAAACAGTCAACAAACGAGTTGACTGACCCTTGACCGCTTGGCTTTGCTTCTCTTTTTCTCGCATTCAGTGTCTGATGTGAAGGCTCCACTTCTGAGAATGCTAATCACTAGAACTAACACTGTACAAGTAGAAATGTGAGAAGACATTGACGTTTAGCACAGGCTATGACCCAAGATCATTGCAAAATGTAACATGCTATGCATTTACAAGTCACTCAACCTTTTATAATAATAATAATACAATCTTTATTTACATAGTACCATCATATTCCACAGCACTCAACACATATAGATACAAAGGATATTGCAGGGAAATAATGTGGTCAAATGAAACAAGAGGAATGAGGGCACTGTTCACAAGAGCTTCCAATCTATTAGGATCTTGTGAAGGAGGAATTTCAAAGAGCCCTTCATCCTCCCAATCTGTGGGTTCCCAGAAGTCAGAGTCTTATTGATTAGAATGTTATGCAAATCCTAACAGATTGCTATAGAATATAGATGGGAAATTAAGATGGGAAATTAAAGGAAACCTGGATGAAACCAGGATGATATCAGGCTCGTTTTTCATAGAAAACGCTACATGGATGCCTCCAGTTTGTGCCAATCACTGCACTGGTTGGCATCCACAAAGCTCTGCATAATGCTGCACCTCCCTATCTCTCATCTCAGTCTATCACCCAACCCGTGCTCTTCAATTTGTCAGTGATATTAGACTAAACTCTACCTTAATTCTAACCTCTCACACATGTCTCCAGGACTTCTCCCAAACCGTACCAATTCTCTGGAATGCCCTTCCCCGGACTCTCTGACTAATACCCAACCTACAATGTTTAAAACTTGCTCTTACCCATCTTTTTAGGTAGGCCCATCTCAATCAATAACTGTATGAAATGTCAACTCTCTCTTTACTAATCCATCCTATGTCCTCCTCCCGTTGCTTATCCGGCAAACACCAGATACATACCAAGCTCCCAGATTCTCTGCAGTCATTTTCACCTTGGACCCTGTATATCAGATGGTGGCTGATGGCTGGTTCAAGCTTTATTTAAGAATTTTTTATTTATTAAATTATTTTATACTGTTCCATTATAAAGAATGGCTGGTCCATTATACAAGCTTTTCACCTCTTGTGTCAACCCCTAATCCTTATAGATTGTAAGCTCTTGTGAGCAGTGCCCCCACTCCTATTGTTCCATATGAATGTACATTACTTTGTAATGTAATATTATATTTGTATATGTCCCCTATGATTTGTAAAGTGCTATGGAATTTGATGGCGCTATATAAATAAAGATTATTATTATGAAGGAATTTAAACCAAGCACACTTGCATGCTAGTGTGTGCCCCATCTGGAAGGATGCGCTTTTTTGGCTTTTTATGCCTTTGTTTTTATTTTTTAAAAAGGCTTTTAAAATTATGTAAATGAGCCTAAGTGGCTCCGGGCCTCATAGGTGTTATCAGAGCCCAGAGTCCTTGAAGCTCATTTAAATAATTCTTAAAGGCTTTATTTGTAAAAAAAATAAGGGCATAAAAAGCAGATCCTGCCAGAGGGGGCACACACAGAATGTACGTGTGCTTGGTTTACAATCCTTCATCTTGGTGGTAGATTTCCTTTAAGATTTGATGTATGGAGTTTGAGCAACTCGGCTGAGTACCTGTGACTCATTACTATGGAACTAAAGGCACTCAATAAAGCATGTTATTATGGATGTATTCTATATAAAGATTGCATTTAGAAAATAGTCTGATGAAGAATGCCATCTTATCTAAATATCTGCCCGAATTCAGTCGCCCGTAGATGTCAGTAGGCCTAAAAAAAATGCTGTGCTATTTAGGGATTGTAATAATCACGTGTACTTGAAGACTCACATTACTTTTCAATGCTTCATCAATGTAGAAGATTTTAAGTATTTGCTGACCAATAACAAAACATTACTCTTATATATCAAGTGAAGATAATGATAATGTTATGGAATTTGTAAGACTCAGATGTAAATCTCAAGAAGGTTTTGTTGTCCTCTTGTAAATATAAGACAATTTTTCTGCAAGAAACACCTCTAATCACTTTTATAGATGGTTAAATCTCCAAACAGAGAGCTGACACAATGCCCTTAGTATTCAGCATTTCATCCTGGAGGAGTAGATACATTCTCCCAGGAATCTTGTTCAATACTTTTAGCTCATTTATCACAGACATGTTAATCTTTGACTTTCTAAATGTATTACAGCACTATACAATTATGTTAGTACACAATATACATTTGTGTTGTCTGTATACAACTCAGGATATGATAGTACAGGCTCAGTAGAAGTATGCTACATAGTATTTAGTTTTACTTCACCACTGAGATCTGTAATAGCTGTACATTGGCTCAACATAGGTTAATAGTCAGACACTACCCATAGTATGGAAATGCTTGGCTCAGGGGCTGCATGACAACAGAGGGTTGTAAAATTGTAACAATATTTGGAGCAGTTGTTTCGGATATAGGAAATCCTCTTCCTGGTTAGTAATCTTGACCTTCCTGTCTGAAAGGTGTGAGGCAGCCATTGAGTAATACATCCCGTGTGGAGGGTGAAGCCAAGTCTTACACAATTCATCATCCCTTCATTCATTATTAATACGGCTGGAATAATATGAATGAAATAGGGTGTGGAACAGATTCACCTCAAACAAACTCCCAGCTTGAATTAGTTTTGGCAGCTGTTAACAATTTTAATTACAAATGTAGTACTTATATAGACATTGCCTATTCTGATGAGTATGTTTAGATTATGGGCTGATGAATGTTTCTTTGTTCTGCTTGTGCTGCCTCCAATATAGAAAATTAAAGCCACAGAAAAGCAATGGTACAAAACAAAAAGGCACATTTACTAATTTGCACAAAAAAAATCCCAACCATACATGCTGTGTACCATATTTAATATTTTAGTAGGTACTGCTTGCACTGTGCCTAAAAGGTGAAAGATGTGTGGGTGGCACTCAGTGCCCTCTTTGGCTTTTGCCCCATGGTAGAGTTCACCAGACAGGGAATCTCTTGCAGTCCCAGGACTTGCCATGCTTAGAATTATTTTAATGTGAAGCATCCTGGTCTACCTGAGACTGCAGAAAGATAGAGGAGGTGTGGACAGGGTCATGTTATCATTGGGTAAACAGAAGCAAGGAAATAATCCATCAGTCCAGCACGGCACAGCATAGGCTTTAAAATCGCATGCGTTTATTCTTCATAAAAATAACACTCACAATAATACAAAGCTTTAAGCGTCACAGGCCGACGCGTTTCGACACATCGTGTCTTTCTCAAGGTCCATGTGCATGTGCACCACTAGAGGCTGATTAGGATCCTATATGGGTGAGAGCTGGACGTGGAGGCATCTTCTGCCTCCCTGATATTTTTCTTATAACATGTTATCATTGGAGCTCCTTCTTTGCGACCCCTGAATCTTCCTGTTCAGGGTCCTGTCATAGGGAAGCTCCAATGGCAATCCAAATTTCCTCTCCTTCTGACAAAGATATTGGTGCCCTCAGGCCCATTGAAAGCTGTGGTATAGCACGGAGCAAGAAGATTTCAATAAGTTATAGCTTGACTCTGCACCCTGTTTCAACCTGGTGGAGATAGGGAGTTTTTCCTGGCTTGGAACCGCAACCGGGTGCATGACCCATTGATGCAGGACTATATATATAATGGTAGCTTAGATTCTGTATGGTTGACACCTTTATAATGTATGTATACCTGCTGTACACAGTTACATTCGCTGTTTCCTCTGAATGTAGTGTGAATGGAAAAAAATGAGAATACTACAACCCTTGCAGGTGCATATTTCCTTATAGCCTCGCATAACAAACTAAATTTGTTATGGATATTCGCCTTTGCAGACCACTTTTAAGGGTATACAGTGTCTGGCCACATTGAAACGACCACATAGGGGACGTATGTACGGCTTTCAGCCGTACATACGTCACCGATAGACGGCAATGGCTGCACGGAGTGGTACAGTGCCACACACATGTGGTACCGTACCACTCCGTATACGGGAAAAAAATAGGATATGTCCTATCTTGCCACGTGTTACGGCCAGTATGCCTCTTAAAGACCATGGATGCTGCACTGCGGATTTTAGGAAAAGAATATATAAATAAATTTTCCTTTTTGGGAAGCCAAAAGTAAGGTAGATGAAGAGGGAGCTGCCCTATGTAAGGTAACACTGAGGCATAGTTCTGATTTTTGCAACCTAGAAAATGTATTTGCAAATTCCATTTTTTAAAATCTGATTTACTTGAGAATATGCTGACCTTTTGCTACTTCTTACATTAAAAGGCAAATGATCTCCTAAGAGGAGAAAGGTTATAACACGCGACTTGTGTTACTTAGTGTAAGGTTGGAGGATTTATGTTGCTTAAATGGTAAAATTCAAAGGAGATAAAAGTGCTTATATATGGGATTGATCACAACTGCAACCACTGTGACCTATATCTATAGTTACACTGAGCTCCATTATCTGTCTCCATGCTGGATGGGTCATGACTTCACTGTAAACACTCCATGCGATGCAACAAGGAAACTGAAATTCTGTGTAAATGAAATTTTCACCAGGGTTTGCTGCAATGATTTCCATTAACACACAAAGATTAGATTCTTACAGTGGGACCTAGAGATATATATATAGAACTGATTCATCCCTTGGAGCACTTTTGTGTTAAAATAGAGGTGTATACACAGCATCAAGAGGAAGTGAGAATTTCCCAGGTTAGAAGATTTGATTAAACACAGAACCATTGACTTCCTCTTGTCTTTGTTTCCTTTTGTGCTTTTAATTTAAGTATTATATTTAATAACAAAGCCTGGGATTAAATGATAAATGATAACTATATGTATATGACTACAGGAATGTAAATTCTATTATTAGCATAAAGTGATTACAAACTAAAATGTACTTACTAAAATTTTCACTTCCTAGAGTCCACAGACAGATACTCCCCAATGATAATATCATGAGAGACATGCTAATTTGCAGTAATTAAGTACAACCTTTGATTATCATTGGACCGCCTATATAAGGCCTTGCAGACCACATGATATTTGTATTATTTGTAGTAGTAAAAATTATCATACCATTAGGAAGCTGTGCTGCCTGAGGACTCCAGGAAATGAAAATTTCAGTAAGTAATTTTAGTTTTTTCTGTTCGCCCTCAGGCAGCACGCATAGGTAAGTTAATATTTGGGGGAGGGTGTATATCTCTGGCTGAAAACCTTTAAATGTGACTATGACCCGAGATATGACTTTGCTCTCCTCCAGACATTGTGGACATTGTGCCATGTAAAACTAGGGTTCCACAACTATATAACTTATATATTTATAAAGTTCCATGTGTATAGTATAAAACAACACAGGTGACAGATTGGTACAGTGTTAGATAAGGCCTTGCCTATGATGGTTTGAAGTCTCTATGTTATATGGTAATTGTCAGGATTCGGAGGTAGTGGATCCTCTGTACCAACACGGACGATGACGTAAGCCGACATCTGGGACCGGAGTCTGAGGGGTACTCGGTTTTCACCAGAGCCCGTCGCAAAGCAGGTTTGACTTGTTGTGGTTTTTTCCACAGGCGTAACTTTGTCCACGGTGGCGGCCAAGGCGAAGTACAGATTCGTAAGGCAAACTCGTGGTTGTGAACAGGCAGGAGGTCAAGACAGGCAGCACAGGATCAGAGTCGGGGACGTGGCGGTAGGTCAGGACAGGCAGCATGGGATCAGAGTCGGGGACGTAGCGGAAGGCCAGGACAGGCAGCACGGAATCAGTCAATAACAGAACGGGGGTCACAACGGGGATTCAAAAACACAGTAAATCGCATGGAACAGATTTCTCTGAGGCTCTAGGCACAAAGATCTGATGGGGAATGCTGGGAGAGGACGGCTTTTATTCACATGCTGGAAATGGCCAGCACCAATCAGCGTTCAGTGCCGGCGCGCGCCCTAGGAGGCGGGGATGCACGCATTGGGCAGACAAGAAGGGAAGAGATAAGTGAAACCGGGGGGAGCATGGCGCATAAAGGGGCACGGGTGCACCTGCGACCCGGGAGATGGGTCGCTGGAACACCCGTGACAATAATACACTTAACATGCCTTATATAGTCTTTGCAAAACACTGATCAGAATAGCATCCCTTAGTGCTAAAACTGCATAATCTGCATAATACATGTATCAGTACTATATACATAATTCTATCTAACTAATTTTTAAAGTGGCTATGCTGTCACAGGTGAACAAATTGACGCCTGATCTGGAAATGTTTAGTGTATCTATATGGATAAGTTAAAAGGTTGTTTTTACATTTAGAGTGTCAGGAGCAGAAGAGTTGGAGAGACACTGCAGCCATGAACCTTATCACACATCTTTTCTGTGGGCTTGTTCTGTAAATGAAATATAACCTGTAACTGTATGCTCTCCAATTTGCAAAAGCTAAGGTACCATATAAACTCGATTATAAGCCGAGACCCCTTATTTTAACACAAAAAACTGGAAAAGACCAACTAACCCGAGCATAAGCCGAGGGTGGGAAATGCATTAATCACAGCCCCAATATATAGCCAGCCAGCCCCCTGTGGTATATAGCCAGCCAGCCCCCTGTAGTATAAGGTCTGCCAACCCCTGTAGTATATAGCCTGCCATCCCCCTGTAGTATATAGCCAGCCCTTAAAAAAAAAAATTCTGTACTAACCATTTCGACTGCCCGGGCAGCTCCATTTCTTTCTTTATGTTTGCGGCAGTTCCTCTTCTATCTCCATGTTCGCAGCGGGTCCGTGACAGCGCCTCTTGTTTCTTCAGATTGGCGCCAGGTCCGCTACAGCTCCTTGTGCACGGCCTGGCTGGCGCACAACTGTGATGTCGGGCGCTGCCAGAAAATCTTTTTCTTCTTTGTTTAGATATCGTGGACTGACCCCGACTTCATTCCGTGCAGTGTCGGGAGACTGATTAATATCTCAAGGTGAGGTGCTTTTTCTGATACACTACTTTTTCACAGAAAAATGTGTGGTCTTTCCGATACAACTGAAGAAGGCAATAAAGGATGGAAAGAAACTCGACACATATTTGTATTTGTAAATAGTTTATATCATGTCATGTTAAATGAATGATAGTACTAAATCTTAGACATTACTTCACAGTTCAGGTTCCACTTGTGATGTTCCAACTTGGACTTCCTCCCAGGAAATTTACTAGGGCTATGATCTCAGACACAAACATGTCATTGTGCTGTCCTGTAGTCATGGCTTTGCCTGTGCTGCCTGGTGTGCAACGTCTCACAGAAAGGGATGTTTATGGTTTCTTATTCTGTTCTAAGAATGACACAACTAGAAAAATAAAAAGAACAGGGTCTGCCGTCCTTGTTTAGACAAAGTTGTCTACTCCAGGCAATGAAAAGATTGTTTTATGGAGCAGGGGTTTTGCACAAGCTACATGCAAATACATAGTCCCCTTCAGGAGAACAAACTCAAATCTAGCTGTACACAATGGCCTGCATTTATAAAAAAAAATGATGTGCCGTTTGCCTGTGTAGTGCGTCAGATTCATGAATTGTGGTGCACGTTTTTCAGGCGGCCCCCTGCACTGCTCACCACTGCACCATTTTTTGGTGTCATTAGAATCAATATTAACGCTAAAGATTCATTACAGACACATATGATAAGTGTTACAGCTGTTTATTGTAGCCTAAGGCTAAAGTACAGTAAATTACCAATATCCAGAGGTCCGTTTGTAACTAGGGGTCGTATGTAAGTCGAGTGTTCTTAAGTAGGGGACCGCCTGTAATAAGGTATTATTTGTATAATGAAAAGTTTAAAAATTTCCCAATGTCCTTTCTATATCAATAAGGCCCCCTTCACATGAAAATGTTAGTTCCGTAGAAACAGACCCATTTTCTGTTCAGATACCATGGAGCAAGCACATTGCAGCGGAGGGGAGCCCTTGCCTCATAGTGAAATATGATGCAAAGAGTCCCTGTCTCCCATGCGTTTTTTACAGTCCAAAAACGGCCTAAAAACACCATGTGTGACATCACCCTTAGATTCACAGTCCTGCCATTCTGGTGTGTGCTGTGGAAGATGTGCGATGTTATATACATATTATGCTGTATAATGTGCAGCATAATATGTATATGTAATGTTGCACATCCTCCATTCTTTAGAGCAGTGATGGCTAACCTATGGCACTGGTGCCAGAGGTGGCACTCAGAGCCCTTTCTGTGGGCACTCAGGCCATCACCAGAGATGACTCCAGGTATCTTCCTGAAGTCCCAGGCAGCCCAGGACTTGCTGTGCACAGAGCTATTTTAAAGTGACAGGACTACCTGTGACTATTTTCTGCTTTATTTGTGTCCTCAGGTGCTGGTATCAATGAAAACTGTGACAGAGAAGGGAGTATAAATCACAAATTAAAGCAGATCTTTGTTGCAATTTGGGCACTCGGCCTCTAAAAGGTTTGCCATAACTGCTTTAGAGTGTCAGGTCTGGTGGTCGGGCCCCCTGACACTGCGAGCCCCATAGTGATTGCTGTGGAGTCTACCCCTGTAGTTTCACCCCTGGATGCTGGTAAACATCTAGGTTGTTACATCAAACTGTGGCCTATTTAGGAGGAGATGAGCAGTCAATTATCTTCTTCTCATTCCTTTTCTATAAAAGAGGATTTATGAGTGCAAGTATGCAGGGGGTAGGTTGACATAAACAAATGTTAAAGAACAGTTACAAAGAGCACAGTTCATTCCTGTAGACTGCCAGCACCTTCACTATTCTCCACACTGTCTGAGACGAGGGGGTAGGGAAGAGAAAGTACTTCAAATGACCCTATCTTGGGCTGCATAGCATCTACACCAATGATCATAATGAGATTTTTCTTATATTTCAGCTCCCACTCCCAACTGACTTTTTAACTTATTTCTTGTACAGTTCAGGTTCCACTTGATTCCACTGATTAGTTCTGTCTACCCATTAATTACTTATAGCCGTGCGCCATTTTAATACCACGGGCTGTGCTTTCAGGAGACTGATCTCCGATGCCGAGAGTCATGCTTGCACCAGAATTAGTAATTCCCTACCAATAAGTCAAGCAAGGGAGACTAAGCGATCAGGAGGTATTAATCCATTTGCACCACTTCCAGAAGACTTCCCCAAATATATCCAAGGCCTCATGCACACGACTATATGTTTTCTCCTGTTCTGTATATATAGCAAGTTTTTAACTCCTATGAGCACTATGGCACCGTATCCGTATAAAATACAGTGGGCTGGCAAATGATGGATGATGAGACAATCCCACACCGCACCGTGACCGGCCACCATAGGTATCAATGGGGACCGATATACGGCTGCACCATTTGCGGGTGAGCATAGTTCCACATTACGTTTGTCTGAGCGAGCCCCAAGTTGAATTATTCCTAACTGTGTAGTATATATTATATAGTACAGTAATTTTACTGTATTTTAAGAGAAACAGAACAATATATACCATTGTCCCTAATGACATAACATAGTATAGATATGGACAGGCCACTGATGGGCATATAAACTTTGAGGCAAGCTGAACTATTACACCAGGACCACTGAGTCTGTATCTATGCCCTTTATACAGCTCAAGATAATAACAAGGACAAATCTTTTGTGTCCCAAGATACTGAAGTTCCTCTCGAGCAGATCCTTGGGAGGGATCCTTGGTCACTAACGTGAAACTTTCACACACAAGCTAAACAAGAAACATATATTAGGACTTGTTTCCACATTCATATTTTGTATGTAATGTTTTAAGCCAAAATGAGATGTGGATTGAAAACAAGAGGGGCAGTAGCATCCCTCCTTTCCATAGTAGATTGTTTTATGATCTACACCTGGTTTTGGCTTGTAACAATTTATAGGAACTAAATTTAAGAATGATACATGATCACTTAATAGACTTCTACTGAAATGATTTCTGGTAATTAAATATACTAGTATGATGTCTGAATTTTACAAATTCCAAAAATAAGTCTATGGCTAGTCTGAGTTTGAGATACATTTGAGTCATGGAAATAATTTGGGACACCTGGATGCTTTGTACTTGTCCTTATTCCCCTGCAATAGAGGGAATTGTTAATATAAGCACTTGAGAGCATGGCACAGATTTCAGCTACGCTTATTTATTATGCAGATTTCCATTTCTTACCCAGTAATTGGGATTCATTTGAAATCCACTTCACAAGATGAGGACTTGCAGGTGTAGAGCCATGGCCTTTCACGATCTAAAAATGAAGCTGATAGAATAGTTACGGCTATAAAATGATAGAAAATGTGCTATATTGCTTGACAATGAAATGAAACCAAATTGTATAAAAAAAAAAAGAATAAAAGAAATAAAAATTCTTTCAAAATCAAGTAGTCATAATGCACTGTAAAATATACAGAACTGAGTGAAAGTGAGTATATTAACCCCTTAAAAACTTGGCACTTTTTGGTTTCCATTTTTCACTCTTTACCTTCAAAAATCGCCAACTTTTTTATTTTGCTGTCTACCGTGGTATAGGAGGGCTTGTATTCTGCATAACAAATTGTTCTTCCTAGTGACATTATAAAAATATTCCATGGCCTGTACTGGGAAGCAAGAGAAAAAAACAAAACGCTGTGAAATTGGTGACAGAAAGCATTTGAACCAGTTTCTTGTGGGCTCTTTATTTACACCTTTTACTGTGTACTCCAAAGGACACCTCCGCTTTATTCCTTGGGTTGGTACAATCAAATTTAAACAAAACAAGCTGACAGTTTAATTGCTGCCATAATGGGGACTCTACCAGCTTTTAATCACTTTGAGAAATGTAGAAAAAGTATTTTTTCAGACATTTGAACGTTATTTGCTATGAAGATTATTCACTGCCAGGAATAATCGTTTTTTATTTTTTGTAATATATAGCCATGGGGTCAGGCTGGCTTTATACACTACAGGGAGTAGGCTGGCTATATACACTACATGGGTGGCAGGCTGGCTATATAGTACAGGGGGGGGGGCTGGCTATCTACTACAGGGAGGGCAGGTTGGCTATATACTACAGGGGGGCAGTCTGGCTATATACTACAGGAGGGTCAGGTTGCCTATATACTACAGGGTGGGTGGTTATATACTACAGATGGGCAGGCTGGCTAAATACTACAGGGGGCAGGCTGGCTATATTCTATATGGGCTAGCTGGCTATATACTACAGGGGGCAGGCTGGCTATATACTACGGGGGGGCTGACTATATACTACAGTGGGGGCAGGCTGGCTACATACTACAGGGAGGGAAGCCTGGCTATATACTGGGGGGCAGGGGACTGACTGGCTATATACTATGGGGCTGGCTATATACTGAGGTTATGGGCTACCTATATACTGGGGAAGTGTGCCGGGGCTACTGGATTAATGAGTGAGAAATTATATGGAAGTACATATTGTTGTATATAGAGGACATTGTATTGACTAATTTTTTTTTTTTAGGGACAGAGAGTGGAGATGTTCTCCAGAGGCCACAGTCACTTAGCTGAAAAATTATGCTGAGATAAGTAATGGGTGGGAGAAGTTTCCCTGATGTTATCTACCTGATGGAGAAGGATTGGCAGCAATGAGGAGACTATAGGAGGAAGAGCGCAATGAACCAGGCCAACACAGACATAGAAGGAGACAGCAGCAGCCTAACAGTAAATGATGTCTGTGCCCGAGTGCAGCCCAGATGTGCAGTACATGTAATGCCGGTATATATTGATGTGTGTAGTAAATACATTTTTGGTCTATATTTATAAGTGCAGGATATTATTATGTTCTGTTTATTCATTGCTGGAATATATTTATATGTGCAGCCTTGTCATTGGTGTCTATGTGTTTGTATATTCATTGCTGGAATATATTTATGTGTTTGCTACATTATTTGCAGGTTTATATTTTTGGTATAAGTATCACAGGTATTTTCACTAGAGGGACATATTTTTTTTATTTTAGGCTATATTCCTGGGAGGCCTTATTGTAGATGTTTCATTTGTTGGTCACTTAGATTTCTTTCTAATTATGTTTAATAATTTGGGGGACAGTGCACAATTTTTCTTGTCTGTCTAGGGCATCAAAATGCCTTGTCCTGGCCCTGAATGTAGTTTATGGCAGTTCTGGTAGTGATCTCTAAATGTCTGCCTCTGGACCATGCTTAGAGATAAGGCTGAATGACAGGATTAGTGTAGACTCAACTGTGATAGCAACCGACCATTGCCCGCTTTTCCGCGACACAGAGGGGTGTCGATCTCATCAAAGCTGGCATTTAAATTGTTAACATCCGTGATTGTTGCCAGTACTGACTGTGGGTGTTTGTTGCAATATGCAGCAAACACCCAACCTGTATGGAGTGGGCTCAGACCTCCCCATACACCCATTGCGATCCTGCGCCGAATAGTACATGACACTTCGGGAAAAGCTTAATGTCTAAACAAATGGCATCAAAAGTGAGTAAACCTCTAACCAAAAATAACCAAATTGTGCCGAACGTGACATGCTGTTGAAATTGCGAGTGTTTGGGCTGTTTGCATCAGGCAAGTGTGCAAGTAATGGACCTAAATTATTAAACCATTAAACTTATTAATAACTTTGGTGTTTCTCATACCACAGGTGCCAAATATTAAAACCAGAGAACAAAGTTCAAGTCTTAACATATTGCCCCAGTGACATTTAGCAGTGATGTCTCCTGTCCAACTATTATAAAAATTTTGCAGCCACATTGGGGAGGGCTTTACTCACCTCCTCTGTTGGAGTCATGCCCCTGTTTGTTTTCAGGGGCACGTAAACCCCGCTCTGACAACTTCTGGGCAGCCTGCCATGCCCACCTGTCTCCTGTCCCAGCGATATGTCATTTTTGCGGGACAAGATGAGGTTTTAATTGATACCATTTTGGGGACTGTACAATCCTTTCATTACTTTTTATTCAAGTTTTTGTGGAGAATTGAAGAAAAGTCTCGATTCTGATATTTGTTTTTTTTCTGTTGGTGAACTGATGGAGTTCACCATCAGAATAATTATTTTTATATTTTGATATATTAGGGTCATGTATTCCACGGTCTTGTGCATGAGCCCATAAAAGATCATTAGGACACGTGCTAGCAGTAGAAAATAAAGAAAACACACATCCTTAATTCCTAGTCGTGTGCATTTAGGCTAAGTCATTTTGCACTGCAAGTTACAGTCTGGGGAGGAGAAGAGATAGATGTCATCTATAGTTCTACCACGATATATTATAGAGGTTAAATCACTGTGATTAATGCCTGTGTGATTCAGGCCTTATCACTACAGTACAGTTCTTAGAGCTTTGTAACCCACCATGTACCATATACAATTTTATTATATAAAGGTAGTAGAGTAGGCCCTGGGGTGCTTGTGGGGGTCAATCAGAAAAAAGGGTACAGGAGCTCCCTCACCCAATAGTAGGGCAGTAGTAGGGTAATGCGGCACTGTTGCGGCCCACACAGAGACTTGTGAATGGCAGGTCCCTCAAGCAATAGTCTTGCTTCTTAAAGAGGGATAAAATTGGTGGCAAGCTTTCAGGTCACGGTGGCTAGTGGGGTATCTCTAAACTCTCTATGATCTATCATTTTTACTCAGCTGCCCCTGGGGAGACTGTGAGTAGTCTTGTTGTGGGCAATTGGTCCCTCATCTTTAGGTGGTGGTGCTATTGAAAACATCATATCAAAGAACTTTAAACCTTTTGCTCATGTTGAAAAGCCCAAAAGGGAACTTTGCACATAATAACTTTTATTTCTTAAACCAGTAAGTTCTTTCAATAGAATTGTCCACCTAATGCAGCATAGTGTGGCATTATATCCCACAACCACTGAACCAGAAAGGTGGTACAAGGGTTCAGGCAAATTTATTTTGCTTATTTTAACATAATGCCACTTTAAAGCATAGTTTGACAACCCATTTAAATATAATCTAGGTTAATAATTTAGGTATCAACATGGGGAGAGAAAAAGAACTGGAACGCACATCCACACATCACACAATGATCTACTGCTGATAGGCTACATTATTTAACGAACTCGAGGTTCTTAATTACATTTTGATCAAATTGTATAAGCCCACCAACCACTTCACAGTGACTTTGTTGTAGTGGGTCCCTACACTATTGTTTGCGGCATCACATGGCCTCCGCCGCAGCACACAACCGGCAGGGACCAAGACCCAGGCTCAGCACCCATACTGGCAGGCATAGCCCCCATGGCTCTGGGTCCCCCCAGCATCGCACGACAGAAGCAGCAGATGCCATGCAATACCACACCATGTGAACAGGAAAAAACAGGTGTTGAACACTCACTGTTCCATGTGGTCTCAGACACTAGCAGAGAGGAAGCAGGCAGCAATAATTTAGGTATTAAATAGCTAGTTATGCCTGAATGTTACTTTTTAGGATTTCTTCACTAATAAGTGTATTGCCGCCTCTTTTCACACTTTTGTTGCTTTTTCTCAATTTTAAAAAACCTTTACAAAGATGCCATAAAAAATTTCTGGTGTGTTCACCAATAGGGATGTATAATACTTTAAAAATACCCTGCCATATTGTATTTCAGCTCTAGTGCATGTTAAAAATAAGAATTTGAGTATTATCTGATGTAAATTAGGAAATAACAGATTGTATTTATCAGATGTTCTTCCAAAAGCATGTTACAGTTTACTGCCAGTATATGAATAACACATAATGGAAATAGTCTTTGATTCCATGAAAAAGACTGACGTGTTATGATATCATTGAATGCTTTTCGAGGCACTCTGTCTAAGAAAGACTGCTGATTTCATGGACCCCTAATCACACAATATTCTTTAATGTCACCTTATTGCACCTTACAGCTGTCACTGTGTAGGCTGGTCATTTATTCTTCACGTTGTAGTGGGAGCTTGATTCATTCTGTTTCAGTGTAACTTTTCGTAGTCTGTGGGTTTGTTTTTCTGGAGGAGTGGAATAGAAGACATGCATATGATTAAGTAGAGTAGGAGGCAATTCCTACAAGCACCTTTCTTTACTTGTAGTCATTGATCCTACACAACAGTCTTTATTAGATCTATGACATTCAGTCTTAGCATGTGTACTGGTTTGAGATGCTTTAAAACATGATCTATTGTAGTACCTCTCCATTATACATTTTCACCAATTACTGTATGCTTTTGGCTTCCAAAACTGCATTAGTAAACCTGAACATGGAGAAGCAGTCTAAGCATTTGCAGGGGGGAGGCAGGGGGGAAGTTCTCGCCAGCGGCAGAGGAGCTATGGGGGAGTGCTGGGGCTGAATCCTAAAGGTGAGTACAAGGTTTATTATTTTTTGGGGGGTATCATGGCTGTGTATATAGGGGAGGCAGGGTATACAGGGGAAGCTGTGTATATAGGTGAAGCTGTGTATACAGGGAGGCTGTGTGTATAAGGGAGGCTGTATATACAGGGGGACTATGTATATGGAGAGGCTGTGTATACAGGGGAGTTGTGTATACAGGGAAGGCTGTGTATATCGGGGGGGCTGTGTATACAAAGGGAGGCTGTGTATACAGTGGATGCTGTGTAAATGGGGGGGGCTCTGTTTGCAAGGGGAAGCTGTGTATGCAGTGGGAGGCTATGTATGCAGTGGGAGGCTATGTATGCAGGGGAGAGGTTGTGTATAGGCTAAATTAGAGCACCTAATAAATTGTGGGTGCTGTATATACTATAATTTATTTGGGTGACTATATAAAGGATGTTTTATGTGGGGAATAGTGTGTTCAGTCATGTTGTGAGGAAAATATTTATTAGGAACTTGGGCTCATGGGCCACAGCCAGGCAGTGTTTTACTGAGGGGATGTAGCACCGCCCCAAGATGGTGCCCCCATCATCCAGCAGGGGGTGGTGCGACCTTACGCAGAGTGTTCAACAACATAGAGTTCAGTGGCCAAAGGGAGCCACAACAGCTGGTAGGTGCAGGATCCACCATTTACATACTGGTAACCTTTTCAGGAGGATATTCAAATCCAAAGGGGGACTGGGTGCTACTTGTGTAGTCAGCACCCAGCCTTAGATAGTAGAAAAGGGGGAGAAAAAAATGCATAAGAGGAATCAGGGTTAAAATCTTAATGCCCTGTACTAGAGATTTTAAAAAGACAAATATCTGTCAGTCCCGGGTTATACAGACATACCGATGTTAAAGAATGTTTAAGTTGTTGTTCTGATACAGAATTCTATTAGGAAAACTCAATATACCACTTTATAAATATGGAAGTACAATAAAAAGGATTCATGCACCTGAGACTATATAAAACAAGAATGAGTCTGGTTATTAAGGAGTCTTGAAGAATTAAACATAGTTACTGACTCGGAGTGAACAAATATTTGATCTTGCTTTAATTAAACTTGAATGCCAAGTGGGCGTGGATAGTGTTCTCCCACATAACCACTAAACGAGATTCACATCGTACTCAATAACAACACGTTTCACATGGCAATATGCTATATATGGAAGAAATGCAATACAAGTCTATTTTAATTAAACTCTTTTTGCTTAGGCTACCTGCACATGACGTGGAAATGAGTATGAGTGCTAGCCATACTTTGCGTCCTGTGTAACTGCACAAGTCGTGTGTGGGTAGCCTTAGCCTGTGACTTCTGGACACATTTTGTTCTCAACATTGACTGTAACCTTCAACTACAACAGGTATAAAAATTATCAATAGCATTATTAAGAGCTTATTAGCCATACAACTTATGTTGAAGGGAACCTGTCACCTTGTGTGCCACTCCAAATCCACAAATAGTACCTTGTCCAGCAGGTGGGAAATTCTCAGAACATGTTCTTATGCTTCATTTCTCCAAAAACGAGTTTTATTCTTGCCCAAGATGCAGTCAAGGAGGTAAGGTAACTTGACCAGGCAAGCGACCCTGCCTCCTGCCATGCATTTGCACTTCCCATTAGACACCTTACAGCTGATCATTGCAGCCCGGGAGCTTCACCAGAGGTCACAGAGGGCAGAGGGGTCTGTATTTAACTAGGGTTTGTCTGTAAGTCGGGTGTCCTTAAGTAGGGAACTGCCTGTACTTAGAAAACAAAACAAAAATACACTATAGAGGATCATTTAAAACCAATAAGTTTATTCATGTCATGTAAAACCAAGGTACCGTTTGTAGATTTGAAGGGGTATATGTGGTGGCAGGTTGCTTTTCAAAGGAAACCTACCATTTGATTTGATGCAGCATGAAGCAAACATACCTTAAGAATGCTATAGATACACTGACTCAGGATCATATCTTGTTTAATCCCTCTGCTGAGTGGTTTTGCTGATAAAACAGATATAACATTATGATAATGAAGCTCTGTCACTTCTATGGCTCCTTCAGGGCTTGCTTCTGCGCTTCTCCTAGCATGTGAGTTTTTCTCTGCAGGAGAAGATGATGCAATCACTCTTCTCCCTGCCAGACAGAGTAATCAATTGCTGCACCATCCCCCAGCTGCTGTGTATGAGTGATCCAGCTCAAGTTGATTGTCATGCTTGACTAAACTCCATTTGTAATTACAAGTTCAGTGTTGATAGAAACCAGCTTTCCCAAGGTCCTGAATGTCATAAATGTTTTTTTCAGCAAAACCACTCATCTCAGGGATTAACCAAGATATGGTTTTGTGTTTTTTTAACCAATTTTCTTGTGGCCTTGGTTTTTAATGCTTTAATTGTGCACTCCAAATGACGTGTTTCATATATTATTTGGGTCAGTACGATTATGGGGATACTAAATTTATATAGGCACCTCCTGTACATTAAAAACTTCTTCATTTTGCCATCTTCTGGTGCTAATAACTTTTTCATACTTCAGTGTACGGAGCTGGCGGTGGTGTCATTTTTGTGAGATGAGATGACGTTTTCAATGCTACCATTTCAAGCACTGTACGGCTTTTTGATCACTCTTTTATAACATATGTTGCAAAATGGCGTATGAGTTCCTGTTGCAGGATTAAACACCGGGAATAACCTAACATGTTTATGATTTTTACTGTTTATTTTTAGATCAGTTCTAGGGAAAGGGAGGTGATTTAAATTTTTATGTGTTTTTAAAACTTAATTATTTTGTTTACTTTTTTTTTTTCTTTTTTTTTACAATTCTTTCAGACTACCTAGGGGAATTTGACCCTAGTTTGTCTTATGATCCTACTATATACTGCTATACTACAGAATAACAGTATCTTGGGATTTTACTGACCATTTATTACAATGTGCCACTGGTACATTGTAACAAATGGCCAGAAAACATACAACTGCAGCAATACTAGACAGAGTGCTATCAATACATTTTCTTTTCATTGAATATGATGCTGCATAATTATTATAAAGACTTGAAGCTGAATCATTCACTTACTGTTTTCAATAGATTGAATTTTCTTTGTTCTGGTGAATCTGCAAGAAATGGCGTCAATAAATCTACAGACTACTGTCTGTTGGGTTTTCTTGCAATGTAAAATGAAGAAGACGTATTTCTTTTTTTATCTATACAAAGTTAGTTAATTACTACTGTATAAGAAGGATTTTTTTCAGCTTTCATCTTGTAAACATTCTCCAGTTGTGTCTTGCATTAGTCCTTTATCCTCTGTGTATTGACAGCATGAAAAATCTACATATTCTATTGTAAAGATCAGTAATAACATGTGTAACCACAAATTAGTCCAGGGTCTTCTTATCCTGATAGTTTAGCCTTTCACAGACAAAGTACATCCTCCACATATGGTTAAAAGGAAAGCCCATTAGTATGTGAAGTCCATTTTGTTCCCGGCAAAAGTAGAACAAAGAATGTAAAAGTAAACAAAGGAGAATTTTATGACTGACGTGTTATGATATCATTGAATGCTTTTCGAGGCACTCTGTCCAAGAAAGACGACTGCTGATTATTATGGACCCCAAATCACACAGTATTCTTTAATGTCACCTTATTGCACCTTACAGCTGTCACTGTGTGTAGGCTGGTCATTTATTCTTCACGTTGTAGTGGGAGCTTGATTCATTCTGTTTCAGTGTAACTTTTCGTAGTCTGGGGGTTTGTTTTTCTGGAGGAGTGGAATAAAAGACATGCATATGATTAAGAAGAGTAGGAGGCAATTCCTACACGCACCTTTCTTTACTTGTAGTCATTGATCCTACACAGTAGTCTGAGGAGGGGAGGAGAAAAACGAGGGATAATCTAGAGCTAGGCGCCAAAGTTGTGTGCACAAGAAACGGGGAGAGGTGTTGGGGTGGTGTTGCAGCGTTACGCCCCGGAACTGGATGTGAATCCAAAGCTGACTACTCACCATTCTGAAGGCCCAGGCAGCTCCTTTTCTATCTTCATGTGCAGGGCAGGTACCCGGGGCGTTGGAATAGTGAGTACTCAGTTTATTTTTTTTTATGGGCTGGTTATATACTACAAGGGGCTAGCAGGCTATATATTACAGGGGGCTGGCAGGCTATATACTACAGAAGCTGGCAGGCTATATATTACAGAGGGCTGTCAGGCTATACATTACTGGTGCTGGCAGGCTATATACTGCGGGAGCAGACAGGCTATATACTACAGGGGGCTGGCAGGCTATATACTACAGGGGCTGGCAGGCTATATACTACACGGGGATGGCAGGCTATATACTAGAGGGGCTGGCAGGCTATAAACGACAGGGAGCTGGCAGGTTAAACACTACAGGAGGCTGACAAGCTATATACTGGGGACACTGTGACCAATGCATTTCCCACCCTCAGTTTTTGGAGGTAAAATAAGCTTGGCTTATACTCGGGTCAGCTTATACTCAAGTATATACGGTATATATAGTTTCAGTGTGCTTGAGGATGAACTAACCAAAGAAAGAAAGACATTGGCATTGGTGCTCAGCTTCATTTGCACATCTGTTCCGTTTTGTCTCCATTGTGTCTCAGTTTTTTTTCTGTTTTATTTCCGTGACACATTCATTTTGTCTTTTTGTCCTAAAAAAAATTGTTTTGAAAACATCACACTTGGTTTTTCAGCCTCATCAGTGAAAAAGGGATGTTTCATTGTTTTTTTTTCCGGCTGAACCATAGAATTCTTTTGCCTCCTGTGATCCGCATCAGTGAAAAGAATAGGACATGTTTCATATTTTTTCCACGGACAACGGATCTGTTTGTCAATCTTTCAATATATCTATTATATTCTATATACAGTCTTCAAAAAACAATGAGTGTTGAAGCTGGGGATAAAAATAGTGTGCTAACATTAATTCAGACACATACCTCCCACAATGTCAGTGTGGGAAAATCAGAGTAAATATGTATTGGCTTAGTGTTTGCCTTCTTGGCTAGGTGCCTCACATTCTGCTTGTTAGTCATGAGATCAGCTGTCACAAGTCACTGAAACCTTAATATGAACTTAATACGTCACTCTCATATTTCTAATACTTTTTCTTCCCTAAAGGGTCAGTATGGAAAGACATTGGGGCAGATTTACTTACCCGGTCCATTCGCGATCCAGCGGCGCGTTCTCTGTGCTGGATTTGGGTCCGGCTGGGATTCACTAAGGCAGTTCCTCCGCCGTCCACCAGGTGGCGCTGCTGCGCTGAAAAGCATCGGAACGCACTGGAGTTCACCGAGCCGGGCTGAGTGAAGGTAAGTGCAAGCTCTGCGACAGATTTTTTGTTTTAAATGCGGCGGGTTTTCCAAATCCGTCGGGTTTTTGTTCGGCCACGCCCCCGATTTCCGTCGCGTGACTGCCAGCGCTGATGCGCCACAATCCGATCGCGTGCGTCAAAATCCCGGGGCAATTCAGGAAAAATTGGCGTAAATCGGAAATATTCGGGTAACACGTCGGGAAAACGCGAATCGGGCCCTTAGTAAATGACCCCCATTGTGTCAATTACTCGCGTGCTGTTCCACCTGTCTACGTTCCTTTTAAGAAGTCTGTTTGGTGGACATATGTAGATCATGACTAAGGACTTAACAATATAGTCTGAAACGCGTAGATCGTGTATCAGTGGTCACACAAGATATGGCTGCACGTTTTTAATGTGAAGAATAAAATGCTATGATTTTAGAAGATTTTGCGAGTGCTGGAATACTTCCCTACTCTTCAAGCATGGTAAGACATTACAGTCCCCGTGACATTCCAAAAGACATAGGGGCACATTTACTAAGGGTCCGCACACCGCATTTCCATCGGGTTTCCTGACTATTTCCGATTTAACAGGGGTTTTTGGCGCACGCGATCATCGGATTTTGGCGCAATCACACTGCCTTTCATGCGACACAAATCGGGGGGCGTGGGGGTTGGACAACTCGACTGATTCGGACTAACCGCGGGATTTAAAATTCAAATTGTGTCGCAAGATAATTCACTCACATAAACCGGGAAAAAGATGCGGTGGACCTTAGCGGGGAAGCGATACATGCAGGATATCAGGCGCACAATCTTGATGAATCGCGCCGGACTTCATCCTCGTTGGACATTCTAGATCGGGGATCACGACAAGACCGGGTAAGTAAATGTGTCCCATATTCTTGTGTTTCAGGGCCTATTGCACTATAGAGAGTTTAAATCAATTCCTATGTATTGAGAGATATCCATGACTAGATGTCTACTGTAACTACTGGAAGAAGCCTGGGTGTTGTTAGGCTACATTCCCAACAAGTTTTCTTCATACACTTCATCTATATATATCAGGAAAGCTCTGAGTGTATATGCTGATTGTATCAATAAACATATACTGGCATATATACTACCAGTATATGTTGTATACTGTGGGAAACATAAGATGGAAAGCAGCAGCAAGCCTCATATTTCTATCCTGCTATCTCCTGTTGAGCAACCTTTCTCTCAATGGAGGCCATTGGAGCTTACGTGGGACAGATGCAACATATTGCATATATCCCTGACCTCCACTGAGCATATACTCAGTGATAAGGACAGTGACACCTCTCAGGGGGAAACACCCTGTACATTGGCAACAGCGAGTCACTGAAGGAGAATAAGAATGGATAGAAGTTCCTGATGGAGGGGGGAAATGTGGCAGCTGAAAGAGATGTTAGAGAAGAGAAAACATGCCACTAGTGATCCAATGAGTCCGCTGGCAAGGTACCAGCTACTTTTTAAAACGTATTTAATAAAGATACAGTGAGAAGGCTTCTGTTGGAGCCTATCATTAATGGTGGAAACCTAATGATAGGTTTCATTTAAAGTCTGGAGGAAATAAATATCTATGTATATTATGATGTCTTATGACATTAGGTTACAGACATGTGTCAACCAAAATACACATTAGTAGGAAGTTACAGCAAACTACATACAGATGCAGAAAACAGATAACATGATACATGTAACTAAACCTTACAACCCCAACAAGGAGCATTTGCCTAGAAACATCAACAAAAGTGATAATTCTACATAGGGCTATGTCAATACAAAAATGGTACCAGGGGTAAAAGACTTATTAAAAGACTAAAGTTACTAGGGGTAAAAAAAAACTTTACTTGGCATCAGCACAAAATTTAGAATATTACATAATTCAGAATTTACATAAAATATATAAAATAGGGTATTGATGAAGCAGCTACTGGAAGGCCAAAAGTTAGTTGACCCAAAAGCAAAGGTATAAAATCCAGTCAGAGATGAATAAAAAGAATATAAACTTCCACAACAGTCCACATAAAGAGGGGGCAAACCATGTCAAAAAGACCACATTCTGAAAACAATACTAGCTATGCCTAGGCCCTTGGGGTGTATAAAGTAAGCTGTGGAGAAGCCTGTGCAAAGGGTTTCCATACCAGAGGAGATAACAGCTGGTCTGGCCAAGCATACAATGTAAAATACAATGACATACATTCATCATTTTGTTAGCTAGCTGTTCCTTTGGAGCTCACACCTGCCAGGATTGGGCAGTATTGCAGGTTAATGTCCGCAGCTCTAGAACTGCAGTAAATTGAATTCACATAGATAAGATAAAATAAAATGTGAGGACAATGTATCATATTAAGTAATTTTTATAATTCAGTTTTGCAATGTTGCCATTATTTGTGACATACAGTGGCCAAAATTATTGGCACCCTTTCAATTCTGTCAGTTAATACTCAATTTCTTCCAGAAAAAGAATTGTAATGACACAGTCTTTGGTATTATTATGTTCATTTATTTTGCTTGCAATGAAAGAATACAAAAGAGAATGGAAAAAAAGTCAAATCAATGATCATTTTACACAAAACTCCAAAAATGGGCCTGACAAAAGTATTGGCACCCTCAGCCTGATACTTGGTAACACAACCTTTAGACAAAATAACTGCGAACAACCGCTTCCGGTAACCATCAATGAGTTTCTTACATTGCTCTGCTGGAATTTTAGACCATTCTTCTTTGACAAAATGCTCCAGGTCCCTGAGATGTGAAGGTGCCTTCTCCAAACTGCCATTGTGAGATCTCTCCACATATGTTCTATGGGATTCAGGTCTGGACTCATTGCTGCCACTTTACAAGTCTCCAGTGCTTTCTCTTAAACCATTTTCTAGTGCTTCTTGAAGTGTGTTTGGGGTCATTGTCCTCCTGGAAGACCGATGACCTCTGAGGGAGACCCAGCTTTCTCACACCCAAAATATCAGGGAACCTCCGCCGTGTTGGACTGTAGGGACCGTGTTCTTTTCTTTGAAAGCCTTTTTTGTTCCTGTAAACTCTATGTTGATGCCTTATACTGGTGCAGTATAAATCTGTCCGTCTCTGTTTACATTGTCTAATGTAATGATAAATCTGCTTCTGATAAATCTTAATAATGCTTTTGATAAATCTGCCCAAACGTGTCTTGGGTTCTGTAGTATTCATTCTATTTACATGAAAAGCGGGCCCCAAAAAAGATTTTCTCTGGTGGGCCCAAGGTACTCCAGTCTGACACTGCATGTGCCCCAGAGAATCAGAAAAGCAGTGCCCCCATCCCCCTCCCTCTACAGCATCCATTACAGGATGTCTAAATCATAACAAAAACCCCACATATATAGTATCACCGCATCCGTAACAACCCATAGAATAAAAGTAAATCATTATTGAACCCGTATGATGAACGCCATTAAAAAAACCTGTTAAAAACCCACCAAAAATCATTTTTACCCATTCAATCTTACCAAAAATGCAATAAAAAGTGATCAAAAAACATATGTACTCCAGAATGATACTGAATACTGATGCAAAGTACAACATGTCCCGCAAAAAAACAAGCCATCA
Organism: Engystomops pustulosus; assembly: GCA_019512145.1. NCBI lineage: Eukaryota > Metazoa > Chordata > Amphibia > Anura > Leptodactylidae > Engystomops > Engystomops pustulosus. The sequence goes on from CM033644.1 coordinate 57,472,917, forward strand.
ACCAGCTCCGTAGCAAAAAAAGGAAAAATGTTATGCCACTTGGAAGACGGCGATGCAAAAATTATAGATTTTTCCCCACATTAGGGTTTTATTTGGCAAATTTAGCAAAACGTAAGAAAATATATTCAAGTCTGGTATCCCCATAATCATATCGACCCATAGAATAAAGATAACATGATTATTAGGCTAAATGGTTATTCCAGAAAAAGAATTGTAATGACAAAGTCTTGGTATTATTATGTTCAATTATTTGCTTGCGCAGATGAAAATACAAAAGAGAATGGAAAAAAAAAAAAAAGTCAAATCATTGATCATTTTACACAAAACTCCAAAAAATGGGCCTGACAAAAGTATTGGCACCCTCAGCCTGATACTTGGTAATACAACCTTTAGACAAAATAACATGCGAACAAGCAATTCCGGTAACCTCAATGAGTTTCTGCAGTGGCTCTGCTGGAATTTTAGACCATTCTTCTTGACAAAATCAGAAAAGTCCCGGTTGAGATGTGAAGGCGGCTCTCCAAACTGCCATGTGAGATCTCTCCACAATGTTCTATGGCAGAGGATGGCTAAACCTATGGCACTGGTGCCAGAATGGTGGCACTCAGAGCCCTTTCTTCGGGCAATCAGGCCATCACCAGAGGATGACTCCAGGTATCTTCTGCAGTTCCCAGACAGGCCCAGGACTCTTGGTGCACAGAGCTATTTTAAAGTGACAGTTCTACCGGAGACTATTATCTGCTTTATTGGTGTCCTCAGGGTGCGGGTATCAATGAAAATCTGTGACAGAGAGGAGTATTAAATCACAAATTACCATTTCTGTGTTGGCAACTTGTGATAAAAGTGGCGTTTTGTTGTAGTTTGGGCACTCGGCCTCTAAAAGGTTCGCCATCACTGTTCTATGGGATTCAGGTCTGGACTCATTGCTGCCACTTTACAAGTCTCCAGTGTTTCTCAAACCATTTTCTAGTGCTCTTGAAGGGTGTTTGGGGTCATTGTCCTTCTGGAAGACCGATGACCTCTGAGGGAGACCCAGCTTTCTCACACCCAAATACAGGGAACCTCCGCCATGTTTGACTGTAGGGACCGTTTCTTTCTTTGAAAGCCTTTTTTGTTCCTGTTAAAACTCATGTTGATGCTTATACTGGTGCAGATATAAATCGTTCCGTCTCTGTTTACATTGTCTAATGTTCTGATAAATCTGCTTCTGATAAATCTTAATTGCTTTGATAAACTGCTTTGATAAATCTTAATAGCTTTGATAAATCTGCCCAAACGTGTCTTGGGTTCTGTAGTATTCATTTCATTTACATGAAAAGCGGGCCCCAAAAAAGATTTCTCTGGTGGGCCCAAGGTACTCCAGTCGTCAGCGTGCCCCAGAGAATCAGAAAAGCAGTGCCCCCATCCCCCTCCCCTACAGCATCCATTACAGGATGTTAAATCATAACAAAAACCCCACATATATAGTATCACCGCATCGTTACAACCCATTAGAATAAAAGTAAATCATTATTGAACCCGTATGATGAACGCCATTAAAAAAACCTGTTAAAAACCCACCAAAAATCATTTTTACCCATTCAATCTTACCAAAAATGCAATAAAAAGTGATCAAAAAACATATGTACTCCAGAATGATACTGAATACTGATGCAAAGTACAACAAAAAAACAAGCCATCAACCAGCTCCGTAGCCAAAAAAGTAAAAATGTTATGCCACTTGGAAGACGGCAATACATAAATGATAGATTTTTCCCCACATTACGGTTTTATTTGACAAATTTAGTACAACGTAAGAAAATATATTCAAGTCTGGTATCCCCATAATCATATTGACCCATAGAATAAAGATTACATGATTATTAGGCTAAACGGTGAACACAAAAAAAAAAGTCAAAAATCCAGTACAGAATTGATGCTTTTCTACTCCTGCCCTCAAAAACAAGTTCCTAAATTTTCAACAATAGAGGATACCAACCCCAAAATGGCAACACTGGAAAAAGCATCTCATCCCGCAAAAGAAATGCCATCACATGGCCCCAATAACGAAAAAGCAAAAATATTATAGCCTACAAAAGGAGGCAACGAGAAAACTAAAATCCTGGCAGCTGCAGGTTCCTCCTTCCCTTCTGTGCCTCGCTGTGCGCCCATAAAACAAGTAACGTCCACATGTGGGGGGTCTCTGTACTCGGGAGAAATTGCAGAACAAATTGTAAGGTGGGTTTTCTCTTTTTATCTTTTGGAAATGTGTAAATTTTAGGGCTAAATGCACGTATAACCAGCACAATTTCACCATTCTAAATTTCACCTACATTTTGATTCAATTACAATGAAGATTTCAAGGGGTTAACAATTTTCCTAAAATCTGTTTCTGATAGTTTGAGGGATGCAGATTTGAAAATGGGTTGGTTATGTAGTCGGGTTTTGATACTAAATATGTAAAATTTCATTCAAATTTATCCCCAAAATGGTCAATTCTGAAAATACGGAAAATCGATATATTCGATTTGTAAGCCATGTGACGTCAAAATAAATTATCCAAACATTTCAAAAATTATTTTTTTGGTAAATAAACGCAAAACTTATCATCCAACATTTACCACTAAAATGAAGTACAACAGTGTGTGGGAGAAAACCAGTCTCGAATATCGCTTTGCTAAGTAACGAGTTCAAAGATATATAACCATATAAAGCGGCGCAAGTCAGAATCCAAAGAATGGGACTGAGCCTTAAGCTACAAAATGGCTGCGTCCTTAAGGGGTTAATGACAGAGATCAGCTTCCTCTTTGTAAACCTTTATTCCAAATTCATTAAACATGGGAGAAACTAAAGCTTCCATTGTAATAAAGAATATTTAAATTATGATTTTTTTTTTTGTCATTAGCAAAATTACTTTCAAGAATCAACAAATTGAATGCCAGGGGGTGTTTAACTGAGAAAAGCATAATGTTTCAATCTTTCACATCTGTTATCCAGACATTAGCATTCCCAGTTCTACATGCATGCAGCCAGCATAAACGGACAAGAAATGCCGAGCAAAATCAATGCCATGTCCATAAGCAAGCTGCAGGCTACTTAGGAGGTCACATTAAACATCACATTAAACATCCATGTCATGCATTATAGCCAAGTCCTTATGTTTATGTGCTAGTAAATATTTACCTAGAAAATTAGCATTTCATTAAAAATGTAATTGATGAAAAGTTAACTGCAAGTTAAAGCTACATTTCTACCAGTCAGCTTCACAGATTTCTGCATTATAGGAAAACTACTAAGCAAGATAAACCAGGGAAAGTCACTAATAGATCCAGGCACTGGGACTGTGGTGATCTTCTTACACTCAAAGACAAAATGAACCCTGCACAACCAGCGACACATAAAAATATAGATATACAGCACAAAGAGAAAACACTGTGGGGCTTATTTACTAAGGGTCCCACGGCAGCATTTTCGTCAGGTTTCCCGACTTTTCATGGTTCGCGCCGGGGATTGTGTCACAACTTTCATGTGCCACAAATCAGGGGAGGGTCGTCGGCCGTTCCGGACTAAGCACGGGATTTAACATTTAACAAATTTGTGTCGAAAGCCAAGCACTTACATGCACCGGGAAGAAAAAGGTGAACTCCGGCGGACCTGAGCGGGGGCACACAGAGCACTACATACGCATGTCGCGAAAGTATGGGCGCGGATCTACGTGGATCATCGTCGGGGAACGCACCTCAGGGATGGGCGATTCGGACAGGTAAGTAAATGTGCCCCTATGTGTCATAAGGCTAAGCAATAGATTGTATTGAATAAAAACAAAAAATAAAACACAGACAATGATAAAAACAATTAAAACGTACCAAATACCTCCAAATGCACATGTTGCTTCATCTGGTTACACAAAGCAACAAAAACACCTCCTATTTAGGTCCAATCGGACCCTCATCATCCCATAGTAGTTATAATAAGTTAGTATGTCCACAATTGAAAGAACCGCTACGGTAACCAGGGGGTGCACTGTCAAACATAACACCAATGAGAAATCTGCAACTAAGTGTTAGTGAAACCTGAAAAAATTGTTTAGGAGAAACAATAAATATCCCTAATATACGTTCCGAGTCAGGTAGCAGGAAAGGGGATCAGATAATTACAGCATCAACTTGGGGTGGTGAAGATATAGGAGGTGTGGGGGAGACTCCCCACGCGTTACGTTTCCAATTGGAGACATCCCTTAGGGGTAGAAGTGTCCCCTATAGTGCCTGGCTCCCCTTAAATACTCCCCACTACACTCACCATTGGGTACACTGAATGGAACACCTGTTGTCCGTGCACAAGATGTCATTGTTGTCACTTCCGGTCCTTGGAACAGCGCCAGCGTGGCATCTTGTGCACGGACAACAGGTGTTCTGTCAGTGTACCCAATGGTGAGTGTAGTGGGGAGTATTTAAGGGGAGCCAGGCACTATAGGGGACACTTCTACCCCTAAGGGATGTCTCCAATTGGAAACGTAACGCGTGGGGAGTCTCCCCCACACCTCCTATATCTTCACCACCCCGAGTTGATGCTGTAATTATCTGATCCCGCTTGCTGCTTCTTGACTCTTAACGTATATTAGGGATATTTAGGGACCCATTTATTAGTGAGGTATGAAGAAGAAAAAATTGGGGGAAGCTAACATGGTGCACTAATAAGCCAATTCATACAGGAGAATCTCAATTGGTGATAAATTGTTGAAATTACTCCAGATTAGTGATAAAATGAACATAATTAAATTTATTGAAACAATCATTTAACAAAAAAGTGGCATATTAAGTGACATGTCTCAGTAATGCATTTCGGTTATAAAAACCTTCTTCAGACCAATATTTAGACAAAAAAATCACAACCGGCAGACAACCTGTATGTAAATAGATAAAAAAAATAGATATACAGAAACAATTGATAGGGGAAGAAAAAGGCATCCATATTAAAAATTTGAAAATGATGCATAAGGAAGAATTAAATGATGTATTAAAATATATGTAAACCAAAATTAAAAGGAAGAGAGGTGATACATTTCATATAACGTAATGGGGGATATTTATCAGGACCTCTGCCCACCGCCAGTAGCGCAGAGGCCCTGAAATAATCGCAAATGTTAGCTTATTGCTAGCTTTTGCGATTATTTTCCCCAATCCGCCACCTTCACGCCAGTGAGGCGTGAAGGGGCGCGAAGGGGGGGGCGCGGCCGGCCGAGCAGGGGGCGTGGCTGGCTGGGAGTGGGCCGGCTCGGGGTGTCACTGTCCCTGCGCCTGCGCACTCGCTGCTGCCGGCGACTTTTCATACGTGAAAAGTCGCCGGCTGTGGTTTTTTCTACGCCAGGCAACGTAGGATAAACGCTGCGCTGCTGGCAGCCCGATACATCAAGAGGCAGGAGCCTCTTGATGTATCGGGCTGCGAAATTGCAGCGGCGGGGCTATCATGATAAATATCCCCCAATGACTCTAAATGACATGGTCTTTATACGTAAATAAATAGATACAATGGTAGAACTGGGTGAGGACTACTATAAATAAATAAATAGATGTAATGGTGGGAGCTGATGCATATAAATAATTAAATAAATAAAAAGATAAATAGAATAGTAGAACAGAGTGTAGACTAAAATGTAAATGATACAAATATATACATAAAGAAAAAAATATAAATAATACAGTAATAGCTGCTAGACACAGGGACTCATTTACTAAGGGTCGCACTGCACTTTCGTCGGACTTTGAACTTTGTCGGGGATTGCGTGGCTCTGTATTTTACAGGTGTCTGTTCTGGGATTTTGGCGCTCGCAATCCTTTTGTGTCGCTGCTGCGCGGGTTTGCATGCGTGCCGTCGGACGGTCTGACTGATTTGGACTGAGCGCGGGATTTAACTTTCACGCACCACGAAGAAGGTAACTCCGGCGGACCTGAGTGGGGAGGCGACACAAACAGGATATCGGGCGCACAATCTTAGTGATCTTCGGAGAACTCCGTCAGACAGGTAAGTAAATGTGCCCCACAGTTTTTCTTTTGTGCTCAGTTGCAAAGCATCATGGGAAGTCAGGGACAGGCATCACATTATAAGACTTTCCACATCCACATTATCAGAGTGAATTGCAGGAAGCAGGGGCAGTAGAACAGGTCTATATCTTTTTACTTTCTATAATGCAGATAAGATAATGGTGAACAAGCAACAAGTGAACCTGCCCTGCTACTCTGCATACAATTTTTTGATATCCAAAGAAAAGCCAGGTACCTTTAATATGCTACATTACAAATGGATTATGGTTTGCACTGTTCCAATATAATCTAATAAGTGCATTACATAACACAGAGGAAGCTTACATGAAGCCATGGCACAAGGTAACTAGTACACAACTAACAATCTACATCAAGGAAATACTTTTTGCAATGTCATCTATTAGTGAACTTTAATCAAAGAAGATAAGACAGTGGTTGGGAAATGTTCCACAGTTAAAAGTTGCACATGGTGTTCAAAATTCGGATTACATTGAACTTTCATAGCCGGCTTGCACTTTGGTAATAATATTCAACTTTCAAGAACCATATATTCTATAACCTTGAAAAGCATTGAAGTAAAATGCCTTTAATCAGACTGCTATATAAGTCTTGGATGACTTGTTATTTCTATGTTCCCTTGCATACAAATGTGCTTGGCCAGTGGAAACATTCCCATGGACAGGTCATACCCCACCGACAGAGCACAGTGCTCAGGAGAGGAGTCCTTACATCATGGAGTTCCATGAAGCCTATACACACTGCAAGTATTAGTAAGCATTAGAAGTTTTGTCATCTATGGACCAAACCTCTGTGAAATCTTGGTATCCCAGCAGAATGGGAGAATGTTCCTCAAGAGTAGAATTAACTTTCTTTCTGGATAAGATCAAGTACTAGGAAGATGATGTAGAAGCAGTCCTAGTACTCTAATACATACTGTATAACGTAGTTCCACATTATTAATATGCCTTCTTATAGTGCAGTGATGATGAAATTTTAAGAGACGGAGTGCCCAAACTACCACAAAAACCCATACATTTTATGCAAAATGCCAATTTAAGCAGTAACTTATTGCTCCCAGCTCTGTCATAGCTTTCAAACGTATGGGTGTCCAGAGAACACCAATATGGTAGAAAAAGGATGTGAAATTCGGATAATCATTGTAGCTTCCCTCCAAGGTCCCAAACAGATGGAATTGCAGGGATTGAAGCAGGAGCTCCAAAATAATCCAGCTCTGTCCTCACTCCTCTTGCAGTTACAGGCAGCCAAGGATCAGGCACTATAAAAATATGCTATATGCAAGATATGTGTCTTTTGCTATTTCATTGTTGATATGTAATATCCTTGATATTTTCAGATTTCTTCTTGTATGATGTCTTTGTTGTTTTAACATCATATTTTCTTTGTTTTGTGCACTCTTTGTTGTGTATGATATCCATGCTCAATTCACGTGCACTAACCTTATATCACCTTGTAAATCATCGAGTGCTGTTATTTTGTATACATGGGATTAATGTCACATGTGCAATTGTGTCATCTTCTAAATATATCTGTAAATTCTCAGCCAGGAGAAGCAGACACTCGGGATTTGTTCCAGTCTCCAAAAATTTAAATATCGTCTTGACAGCATGTGATACGATGTAAAGGAATCATTGGTATATAAAGCAGTTTATAGCAGCTATATTTAATGAATACATGCTGGTATTTACAGTATACAGGCGGTCCCCTACTTAAGAACACTCGACTTACATACGACCCCTAGTTACAAACGGACCTCTGGATATTGGTAATTTAGTATATGCAGGAACAAACCAAAAAATAATGTAAAATAATAATTTCTGCTTAACATAAAAGGGAACCTGCCAGCAGAAAATGACCTAATCAACCACTACCAGTATGTTGTCAAACATACCAGATCATATTGATTTCATGGCCCATCATGATGGAGTCATCCAAAATATCAACTTTGAACTGAGTTCCAAAGAAAACCTGTCATCCGGTCTGTGTAACTATTTCTGTCACTACTACCTGTTGGAGCAGCTCACAGAGATTCCACCCCTAGTCAATTCATACATTAATCATTGTAAAATCATCTTTTCTTTATTATACATTGAGCCTAGGCACATGGAGAGAGAAATTGATGTCACCCCTGTTACCTCTCCCCTCTCCTCCCCCTGCTCCGTGTGTAATGTGTAGTAGAGCATTGCTAGTATTTGTGCTTCATCTGCTGATTGTGAGAGCTACACAAGTAGTTTATAGGAGTAATAGCATGTAAGGCTGTTACAAATGCTACAGGATACAGCCATGTGTATCCAGCACCAGGAGTGTCACATCATTATAGAGGTTGTCGGTCATGTGTATAGGAGTATCTCATACACACAGGCTGCAGGGGGCGCCAGCATCAGGAAGCACATAGAGGAGCCATTACACCATTATACCTCACATCATTATACAGGCTGTCAGTAATGTGCATTGGAGTATCTCATACACACACCGGCTGCAGGGGGCATGGCCACCAGAAACAGGAAGCACATAGAGGAGCCATTTCACCATTATACATCTCATCATTATACAGGCTGTCAGTCATGTGTAAAGGAGTATCTCATACACACACAGGCTTCAGGGGGCACATAGAGAAGCCTGCACCAGGAGTGTTACATCATTATACAGGCTGCCAGTCATGTGTAAAGGAGTATCTCATACACACACAAGTTGCAGGGGGGCGGTGCCACCAGAACCAGTGGTGATAGCAGCCACCTTCATGACGACCACTAGTTAATAATAATAATCTTTATTTATATATTGCCATCAAATTCCGAAGCGCTTTAGTTTCAAACGAACCTCTGGTAACGGTAATTTACTGTACTTTAGCCGTAGGCTACAATAAACAGCTACAACAGTTATCAAAGATGTCTGCAATTAAGCTTCATTGTTAATCCTGGTTCGGATGACAACCCAACATTTTTTAAATTAATTTGTCACAGAGATCAAAAAAAATTTGACTGGGGTTACAACTATAAAGTATACGGTTCCGACTTACATATAAGTTATACTTAAGAACAAACCTACAGAACCTATCTTGTACATAATCCGGGGACGGTCTGTATATATATATAATATATATATGTGTGTGTGTGTGTGCACATATACATGCGTTTCTTCCATCAGCATGTCTAATATGGGACAATATGGGGCAACTTAAAGGAAACCTACCATTTCAAATGGTAGGGGTAATCTGTAATCTGTAAATACTGAGCACCAGCTCAGGGTGCTTACTTTCGTTAGTGTTATTAACCGCTGCTTCGGCACCATGTGTGCGACGTCTCCGGCACTTCCTATGTAGGCCCGCGCACGGTCGTGCGCACACAGCGCCGAAGCAGCTTCTGCTATAAACTTTAAAAAGTGTTAAAACCGCGATACAGCGGTTAATAACACTAACGAAAGTAAGCACCCTGAGCTGGTGCTCGGTATTTACAGCTTATCCCTACCATTTGAAATGGTAGGTTTCCTTTAAGCAGTCCAGGGTACATCTCAGGCAAGTTGACTCTGCTCTTCAGTTTTACAGAGCATCATAAAGTGGGGCGCTACTAGTGTATACTCAATGTATGTTCAATTGGACCATTCTAGAAAAACAATATACTATTATACATGTTATATTTTGAAAATATAATGTTTTATTTTAATCCTCAGATGTGTGCACATAATATACTTTTGTGTTTTTGTTGCTGTTAATTAATCATTCATGAGTGAAGTGACTACCTCAGTGACAGCTGTACAGGCTGCCCATATCCTACCTTCATCACCTCTCCTATTAGTTCACGTCTATTTCTGACATGCAGACGCTTTGGGCTTTCAACTCACTTCTGAGGATATAGATAACTTCAGCGGTGAAAAGGTAAAATAGTATGAGTATTATGCATTGTTTACATTAACCATAATATTAGCACATTGTTAGTATTTTGTGTGGTCTTATAGCAGATAAGTCATGTTAAACTACGCAATTTTGAGTATCTCAAGTAGAAACCTTCTTGAAATGATGGACATTCTGGCTCTTGCATAAACATATATTTTGAGCCCATGACATGTAATTAGCTCTCAAATACAAAGGTCTATATTACATGGTATATTGAAGGGAGCAGTATGTCTGTGTATTCAGACCCCACTACATTTTTCACTCTTTGTTTTATTACTGCCACTTGGTAAGGTTAAAAAAGCTCCTCTTTTGCTCTTTAATGTACACTCAGCAACCTATCTTGACAGAAAAAAAACTGAAATGTAGATATTTTTGCTCATTTATTAAACAAGAAAAACTGAAATATTACATGGTCATAAGTATTCATACCCTTTGTTATGACACTCATATTTAACTCACATTCTGTCCATTTCCTTCTCATCCACCTTGAGATGGTTCTACTCCTTCTCCAGAGTCCATCTGTGTTTAAGTAAACTGATTGGACTTGAATAGGAAAGGGATTGCCTGTCTATATAAGACCTCACAGCTCACAGTGCATGTCAAAGCACGTGAGAATCATGAGATCGAAAGAACCATAACAAGGCGACCATAACTCTTCCTCAACCTGGCCATCCAGCCAAACTAAGCAATCGTAGAAGAAGAGTCTTGGTGAGAGAGGGAAAGAAGAACCCCAAGATCATTGTGGCTGAGCTCCAGAGATGCAGTAGGGAGATGGGAGACAACTATTATTACAGCCCTCCAAAAGTCGGGGATTTATAGAAGTGTGCCATAGAAAGCCTCTCCTCACTGCAAGAGATATGTAAGCCTGCATACAGTTTGCACTCCCAGACTATGAGAAATAAGATTCTCTGGTCTGATGAGACAAAACTTTTTGGTGTTTATTCTAAGCAGTGTGTGTGGAGAAAACCAAAGCACCGCTCATCACCTGCCAAATACAATCCCAAAAGTGATACATGGTGGTGGCAGCATCATGTTTTATGGGTGTTTTTAGCTGGGACAAGATGACTGGTTACAACTGAAGGAAAGATGAATGCCGTCAAGTACAGAGATATCCTGGATGAAAACCTCTTCCAGAGTGCTCTGGACCTCAGACTGGGCCAAAGGTTCATGATCCAACAAGACAATGATCCTAACCACACAGCTTAAATAACAAAGCAGAGGCTGCAGAACAACTCTGTGACCTTTTTCTTGACTGACCCAGCTAGAGCCCTGATCTAAACCCAGTTGAGCATCTCTGGAGAGACAGGAAAATGGCTTCCACCAACATTTACCATCCAACTCGAGGGAGTTGGAGAGAATCAAGGAAGAATGTTAAAGGATCCCCAAATCCAGGTGTGAAAAACTTTATCATTCCTAAGAAGACTCATGGCTGTACTAGCTCAAAGGGTGCTTCTACTCAATACTGAGCAAAAGGGCTGAATACTTAAGACCATGGAATATTTCAATTTTTCTTGTTTAATAAATTATCAAAATATCCACATTTCTGGGGTTTGAATACCTTCTGTACCTACAGTAATTAAAAATAGCACTATAGTTAAAAGTGTAAAATTTACCAATCTGCAAATCTGTGCAAATCTTCACACTGACAAATACTTCTCTATGGGCTTACATACGGTTGTGGTTTCCACAGCTCTGTGTGAGACGACTGCCTTAGCACTAGAGCGCACTCAAGATGCCATTAATATGTTGGTCGCAAATAACCACAGGTTTAAGTTTGTGCGATTATTTTGTTAATACACCGGATAGGACTAATCATAACTTACATACAGAACTCCATTCACAGGAGAAATAGGCTGTTAGCAGAAATTTCTAGATGCACTTATATATTTAATACATGTATTGTGAAATAAGCATATGGTTACCTTTCTGCAAAAACATAAAAACCTTCTTATAGAAAACTACTTTACACACAATTTATTTAGTGTATTAAAGTCAGCTTCACTCGAGCAATACAAGACAATTATCTGCTGGGTGCTCCAGATTAATCCAGTTGCCATAACAAAAAGCTGGTCTTTTGGGTATTCTAGTCCTTACATGAAAAAAAAAGAATAATAGTTTGGACAGCCAAATTTACAGTGTTCACAAAATGTTCTAAAAGTAAGAGGATTAGGGAAAAACCTGGGAATATAGTACATGACTTAGTATACTAAGTCCTAAGATTTCCAGCAGAGGAACATGACATAATTCTACTTGCACTAGATTTATTGGTAAAAAAAAATATGTAACTTTGCAAACGTTTATAGACTACAGGTTATGCTGGTAGGAAACACCACAAGCTGGGATCTCTGCGGGTCTCCCCCAGAGACAATTTTTTTCCATTGCTTGCTATCACAGCTCAGCTGCATTTGATGATGAAATGTTGTACTATGGGGCCTTATTCACAAATCCATGTTTTGCTTAGGGATTTTTTAGTTAGGGTTGGTTGAATACTCTCTGTAGTCTCCAGTTCTGGTTACAATCACCAGCTATCGAAACAATCGCCAAAAACAATGGCCGTGTGCAGGGAGCCTTGGGTCTTGTTTCAATGCATTCCCTGCGGCCCCATGTATTTTAACACGTGTGAGTTTTAACTTGTGTGAGTTGACTCTCCTAGCCAAAAAATAAGCAGCAGATCCTCTTCCTACCTGTGTTTGCTAGCCACTTCTGCAGTCATCAGCAGTGGCATAACGATCACGTAATAGTCTGCGGGTCCCATCAAGTTGGTTGACCTTGATGGAGAAGCGTCTTTTTTCAATTGTATAAACTATGATATGATACTATGACACATTTGATTACAATAGTGGCCCATAGTGGTGTGAATGATGGGAGTCGGCTCCCCTTAGTGGCTCACTTAACCCCACCCGTTCAGGAGCCAGAAGTGAGCGGAGCCTAATGATCCAGCTCATTAAGAAGAGCCGGACTTTCCAACGCTAGTATGCATCTTGTGCACCGCCGTGTCATACATTGGGGCAGATTTACTTACCCGATCCTGGCGCAATTCACGTAACTTGTGCGCCCGAGTTCCTGCATCCGTCGCTTCTGCCCGGGGTCCGCCAGAGTTCACCTGCTTTTTACTGGTGCATGTGAGTGCTTGATATTGCGACATAAAGCCTTTTTAAATTCTGCAGTTTGTCCGAACCCGTCGGGTTGTCTGACGGCCACGCCCCCCGATTTCTGTCGTGTGCAAGCCGGTGCTGATGCGCCACAATCCAATCGCGTGCGCCAAAATCCCGGGGCAATTCAGAGCAAAACAGAAATCTTCGGGAAACCCAGCGAAAATGCGTCCGACGGACCCTTAGTAAATGAGACCCATTGTTTGCGACTACAGTGCACAGATGGACATACATCTGCCCTGAGAAAGATTCAAACGATCCAGCACTTTTTTAATAAAAAATTTTTGCTTCTTTATTAAATTATCATATAAAATCGATCAGCACATAGTGGTATCCTCAAACAGCTATGCGTTTCGAGTAAAAAAACTCTTGATCATTTTTACTCGAAAGCGTAGCTGTTTGTGGATACCACTATGTGCTGATCATTTTATATGTTATTTAATAAAGAAGCAAGAATTTTTCATATAAAAAGTACTGGATCGTTTGAATCTTTTTCATTGTCTGCAAAAACCTCCAACCAGAGGGTGTATCCTTTTGCACTTTCAAGAGGACGGGAGGATCACCAAATGCTCCCAGTTGTAAGGATTTCCTACAAAACACACTTGCTGCATGGACTTTTCTTTTGTACATCTGCCCTATATGCTACCAGAGAGAAGAAGGGGTCGCTGGGTGAGGTGAGTACAGAGTTTATTGTTTTTGTTTCATTAAGGAGGTTTTTGCTGACAACTCATTAAGGGGGTCTCTGCTGACAATTCTTTAAGGGGGTCATTTCTGACATTTCATTAAAGGGGTCTTTGCTGACATTAAATGAAACCTACCATCTCAGATCTACCTATCAAGGTAGATACGGTGGCAGGTTCCTCTAATAAATGCCATTGGAACCCTTTTTTTAAAAAAAAGTTGTAAAATAGTTTGTAAATCTTTTATTGCCCTAATATGCAAATTAATGAAAAAGGCTTCTGGGCCCCCAGCAGCCTCTTTCGATCCTCCTACTACATCTTCATGTCCACAATTGAGCTGGCGGCTGCACATGCTTACTTCCGAAGCCTGAGCTACTGCACAGTTGATTAAGGGGGCCTCTATGGACATTTCAATAAGGGGACCTCTGCTGACATCTCATTAAGGGGACCTCTAAGTACATTTCATTAAGGGGGCCTCCACAGGCATTTCATTAAGAGAGTCTCTGCTGACATTTCATAAAGGGGGTCTCTGCTGACATTTCATTAAGGGGGCTGCTGTGACCATTTCTTTAATAAGAGCTCCTGGAATAAAGTGTATAAGGAGCATGGCTCTATGAATATAATTCTGTGTAGTGTAAGGGACAGAGGTGTCAGTAAGAGTTTATGGGGGCCCCAATCCAAAGTTTTCCCCAGGGCCCAGTAGAGTCTTGTTATGTCACTGGTCATCAGCACATGAGAGGGCAATAATGCATAGTGAACCTTAATTTGTATGGGCTTACTCACATGGACATAGTTGTTTCCACAATCCCGTGTGTGAGCCGCCTGCCTCAGCTGCATCAGGTCTTACTCCTGCCCACATATGCAGCTCGGGCAGCTTTGTCTGTGGATCAGCTGTTAGAGGGCCATGAAATGCACACATTCATGTGTAGAGAGAATATATATTAGATATATGTATATTCATTCTCATCAGATATGCCATTTATTGATCAGTAAGCCACACATGAAGAGCAATGTATTCCTGCTGAAAAAAAGCTTATTGGTCATCTCCATTGCATTTGGCATATGTTATATTTTATAGCTATCCCATATAGATGTTAATATGTCATATACACATTCATCATTCATGCGTGAAGAGTTTTTTTGTTCCTCAATACTTTATAGCAGCCACCTGCTGTGTGACCCACATTTAAGCGCAGACAGAAACATTTACAGAATTTCCTGTTATTCCAGTCATTGGCCCAAGACAGAGATCTGATGTTACTCGAAATGAAACTTGCCAGAGGAGGCACTAAATTCCCCAAATCACTGGTATTATAAAACAAGGCCAAATAATCTGTATCATCTATATCTCTCTCTCTCTCTCTCTCTCTCTCTATATATATATATATATATAGTAAGTTGTGACAGTAGTTTCAGTAAGAAAGATAATGTTTCATTCATGCAGTACATCAGTACATCACCACGCTATCTGCCATTTGATTCCAATGTCAATAAACAATCGAAAATGAAATCCAACTCTTCATACGTTTACTTTCAAAGCCGGGTATCCACATGTGCATAAGGCTAGAGCCGGGGCATACACAATAGTCAGTAATATTTGTCCCCCTTGTAAAAGGAGGCCAGACAGACAGGCTCAGAAAGTATGGCTGCCTGCTTAACTTGCCCCCCTTCTGCAGAAGTTGCAGCTTGATGCTTTTTTCATCTTCAGGACATAGGGGCACATTTACTAAGGCCTGTGCGCCAGTTTTCTGTCGTACTTTGCACGTTCTTTTAGGTGCAAACAGCTTGCACGGGTATTTGCACATGCAGCGCACTATTCTTCATGCAGCCCAAATTTCTGCACTGAATGGGACGTTCCGATGCAAAGTCTGAAAGAAGTATGTCTCACGCCCCATGTTAAAGGTGCAACAAAAAAAAGTGGTGTTATCTGTCGGGGCAGTGTAGAGGGCACCAGATTCATGCAGAATGTGCACCAGAAATCCTGAATCTGGCGCACCATGCACTAAACACAGGCAAACTGCTCATACATCCTGACCTCTTCTCACTACTCCTGACACCTGCTCCCATCTGCTCATACATCCTGACCTCTTCTCACACCTCCTGACCCCTGCACACACATCCTGACACCGCCAGGCCCCTGCTCACACATCCTGACTGACCCCAGTCTGGTTTCACCTGGCCACGTCTCACTCATCCACAGGCTTTTTCCTCTTCCCTTCTTAGCTTCGCCCATTACTTCTGGCGCGGACGAAAAAAGTTCTGGCTGGGATTAAAATGATAAAATATACAGTTCCGACTTACATACAAACTCAACTTAAGAACAAACCTACAGACCCTATCTTGTATGTAACCCGGGGACTGCCTGTATATAAATCTTCTCCATGAATTGGATCCAATCTTGATATTGCCTTACAAATATTGATGCAAAATACTGTTCTATACTGTTTTATGTATAATAATGCTGCTAATGTAATGTGCAGTTCTTTGTGGCATATCAATAATTGTAATTCTGGTGTATTATTCTTTAGAGAAATATATATTGTATACATGTGGTTTGAATGCATTACTTAGAGAGAGGAGGGCATTTTCTTTATGAATCAGTCATTAGGTGAAATTTACTAGAGTAATGTTTCCAATCCCCTGGTGTGAAGGACCCTGTGCTTAATCAGAAAATCATAACAGGGAAGCCATATGCATTGGTAAGGTCAAGCAGGCTTGTACTGTACATTACTTGTATTCATTCCCCTCTCTAGTGGATGTTGCTTAATTCATATACATACCATACATTATATAAAACAAAGCCTCTTATGTGGCTTATTTCATAACAGTGACATAAACAAATGCAGAAGAGCTTAAGGAGATTGGACCTCGGTTTAAAAAATGTGCCACAAATAAGTCTGTTTCCCAAACAAAAGACTGCCTGGAGTTTTCCACAGTCTCTGCCGTTCTCATAGCTTAACCTGTTATTAGACAAAATAGAGCAAAGCGTTTACCCTGCTGAGATTGTTTTTATTCACACAAGGGCAACATTGGAACCCAGAAAAGAATTTCTAGTGACTTGCTAATGCCACGATACAACCTTTTGCAAATTCAATGATGTAGAATTTCACATTTCTCAACTGTGTTTTGATTAACATTAACAGCTTAAAGGAAATCTACCATTTGTTTTTATGGATTGTGAACTAAACATACATCTTTTCTGTCTGAGCTGGCTATAGCTGTTCCGGCTATTTGTTCCTATGGCAGTCAAGCTGCTACAGATCAGTGCTCCAGCTCTTTTCACTAGGGTCATGAAGTGATAAGAGAGCAGCAGCCAGTACAGCTATAAGCTATTTCAGACAAAGAAGCCATCTAGTGAGTAGCGTGAGACCTACTGAGGATATCTAGCAGCCACTAAGACAAATGTGAAAAGAGCTGGAGCACTGATCCGCAGCAGCTAGACAGCCATAGGAACAGCTATAGCCAGCTCAGACAGAAAAGATACCATTCAGCCACCTAGTGAGTAGCATGTATCAGCCACCTAGATCGAAGTGGGAAATAAGCTGAAGTATTAGTCTGAAGCTTAGGGTACATTCACACGCGGTATGCCCGCCGTGCGAGCATACCGCCGTGTGCTGGAGAGGAGGAGGAGGTGGCCCTTCCTCCATAGAGAATAGCGGCGCACGGCCGCACATACGCCAAAAGATAGAGCATGCTCTATCTTTTTGCGGTGTGCGGCCCGGATCGGTGCCACACACACATCTGTGCCATGCTGCTATTGCCGTCTATGGGGACGTACATGCGGCTGCAAATTTGCGGCTGCATGTACGTTCCCGCAGACGGCCATGTGAATGAGCCCTTACTGACAGCTTCAACACTGCAGTATAAGACTATAGAAATTGGCAATCATACTGCTCTATCACCCAGTGGGGATGTGATCAAACAGAATCGCATTGCCCACTATGAAATTTTATTACCTACACCCTGAGCTGGTGCCATGTACAACTTTTAAGTGGTAGGTTTCCATTAATGTATATCTGTAGTAGGAAAGTAAGAGGACATCTTATATTTTCCATTTCCTTTGCAACCACTTCTGGCTTTGGCTCCAGAAAATTGCGCTTGTGCTTTTCAAAAATGTCATAAACCGCTCTTACAGATAGGGATTGCTTTATCTCTAAATGTAGTCATGTCACCAAAACAGATTCCCAACAGTTAAAAGCAGTAACAATGTAACACAGTGTATCACATCTCAACTTCTCATTGTTAATGTAAACAGCAATTAACTTGGAGAGTTACCATCTCCTGAAACATGAATAAACTATTCTTCTCTGGCAACAAGCAAAAACACAATGGTAAAACAACAGCGCTATCTTTATGGGTGCTTGTGAAAATGTCAGGCTGGAACATAGGGCATGTGACAGCATTTTACAACAGTAAAAATATAAACCATCCTGAGTTTACTCTTTAGTACTTATATATTCTCTACTTGTTTTCTAGATCGCATGTGACTAGATCAATTCCATACCAATGAAATACTACATATTATGAACCAAGTTTTACTATTTACCATTAAAAAGGTTTGTCCATAAATACAACTTCCTCCCTATTAACAGGATAGAGGATAAGTTGTAGATTGGTGGTGGTCTGGCTGCTGGTACCCCCATTATATCAATAATCTCTTGTATCCCTGCCATCCTGGTCCCATATACAAGAACAGCGATGTTTATCATTGATTTCACCAGTAAGAGAGTTATTGAAGTCGATGTATGACAAAAGAACAAATGCACAAAAATATGAATATAAATTACTTTATCAAAGCTTATATTGTGATGGCTACATGACTGGTCAGAACAGCACTAAAATGGCAGGTCTTATAGGGTCTCTCCAGAAGGCAAAATGGCCACATAGCCAGGGGCCGCAAAGACTTACTGAAATGCATGGAGCATGGTTACCTATTAGGCCCAGGCCCAAAAAGAAGCTATTATAAAAAAAATACATTATCCTGAGCACGATAGGAAGGAGTCAGCACATGCACACACACATCACAGCTTGCCACCCATTGGCCTAGTGCTCATGCTGATCTCTGGATTGGCCACATGAGCACCGGATATGGACCATGGAGAAGAGGAAGAATGTACCCTGGTCTGATTAATCACCCTCTTTTAGATCATGAGGTTTTTGTCACATTAAGAAAATTGTAGACTTTAAGGTTTTGGCCTTGGCTAGATTTCCAATTATTGAAGATCTGAAGGATGTGCTAAAAGAACAAATCAAAAGCAACTTACCTACTTGATAGCCAGTAGGCATCCAGCCATTGGGCTAATGACTGCATGCTGTTGGGCACAGGGTTTTTTCGGGGGAAAATGGAGGTTGCTGTGATTTCATGTAATCACATACATGGTGTACACTTTGCTATTCTTAAAAGGCCGATGATGGCGATGATGTCACTGGTCACATGTCATAAATGTAACACAAGGCACTGTGTAAAAAAATTGACACAATATTTCCCTTCTGTACATAGAGCTTTATATGTCTGTAGTTGAATATTAGCAGACGGTCCCTAAGTACAAGGAGGCAGAGTAGGGATTTGAAGAGACACAGAGCTGTCAGTCATAATAATGGGGCACGGTTCACTGGTATCTCTGACTCTTCTCCTTTCTCAGGCTGCCAGAGTCAGAAAGCTAATTTGCATATCAGAAAAATAATAATTAAGGTACAATGCCCCACTGGCAGCTAATTTTAGGTGATATAGGGAGGACTTGTAACCCTTTATCAGCAGGCATTGTTAATCAGGGGGTCAAAATCTTGTGACAGGTCCTCTTTAAGGTGATCTCACCCTCTTTTTTTCAGAAATCTCCCCACCACATCCCACCCTCCTTTTTATATTTTGTTTTGAATGTAATGTCACAATTGGCAGTGAGGTAAATGGGTCTGTACCTACATGCCCTTTAGAGAGGCTGACATCCAGGTGTCCAGATGCATAGATTGTGAGCTCCATGGGGACAGGGACTGATTTGGAAAACTGTGTGCGCTATATAAATAAAGGAATGAATTTAATTTTTTTAAGTTATTTGAAGTTATAAAAAATGTCACAGTTTAAAGTTATTATCTTTAATAAAGCTGTGGCCGATTCCCTGTTGTCACACCACAAGTTTGAATTTAATATAATGGGGCACATTTACTTACCCGTCCCGTTGATGCCGCCGAATCGGAATGTCCGACAAGGATTCGGAGCTGCCGTGATTCACTTAGATCATGCGTCCAGTTTCCTGCATGTGTTGCTTCCCCGCTGAGGTCCGCCGGAGTTCACCATCTTCTTCCCAATGCATGTAAGTGCTGATCTTGCGACACAATTTTGAAAGTTAAATTCCGCGGTTTGTCCGAATCAGTCGTTGTGCGACAGCCACGCCCCCGATTTGTGTTGCATACAAGCCGCCGCCAATGCGCCACAATCCGATCGCATGTGCCAAAAAGCCTGGGCAATTCATAAAAAATTGCTAAACCCGACGGAAATGCGTCCGACGGACCCTTAGTAAATGTGCCCCACAGTGTTTGTCTTTATTTTATGGTTTGTTATGCAGGCGGTTATGCAGGCGGTTTGCTATTGTGGTACCAGAAACTAGTCTTGCAGAGCCTATACCTTGACAAGTGAGAGATGTTTCAGTGCAACAAGGGAAGAGGGACTTACACAATATTACGCAGGTGGTATTAGTTATATAGCAGATTGGTATAATTGTATATAATAGTACGCATGTATGTATATACATGTATATAGTGTGTATGACTAGGATTAAGGACAAGAATATACCTGTCTATCAGGCTTTACATAACACCCCTCTGGGATGTTGCTACATTTGACTTGATACATTGCTCTCTATAGGGCAGGTTGGTAGACTTGTTGACTCATACATTGGGCTACTCCTGTGACACCTCAGCTACTCAAATTCTAGTGATGTCAGAGTTTTGGACTTGAGCCATGTACGGAGAGGAGTGATAGAGGATCTTTAGATGTCTGAATTGATCAGGTAAAAGTGAAGCATCTTCAGAATCTTATGTGTTATTGTACATTGAAAGTATCACAAAAAGTCTATTGGGGAGATTTAATAAGCAAAAAGTTCCATGCTTCCAGCTTTATTTTCCCAAAAAAGTGAGAAGTACATGCTTTCATTTTTTTATAATGTGCTTTAGACACTTTTTTACCTCATCAATAAGAAGACCTTTACCATAAATAGGGCAGCGGTGGATTAAGAGTACAATGGGTCCTGGGCTTTATGAAAAGTGGGCCCCCCACATCCCATTATTTTAAAATACAGGCCAAGGCTGGGGCTGGATTTCCTAACTATTACGTCAATTAACTCCAGTGGAGTTAATTGCAGCCAGGCCTTGGCTTGTCCTTTAATAGACACTTAATGTTGCACTTTGAGTAGGAAGGTATAAGGCCATTGTGACAAACGCTGATCTTGATATATTCCCCCCAGTGAGTATATAACCACTGTACATACAAGTTGTAAGCATAATGTGGCACAATTCTTTCCAAACAATAGGCACCACAACAGAGCCCAGACACGCCCCATTATTATAATCATTGGGGTCTGCTAGGTACTGTTGGTGCCTATTATGTGAGGGGTCCATACTTCTGGCATGGTGTTAGTGTAAGGTTACTTGCACACAACCATGTGCTTGTCTGTGCTGGCTTAGCACATGACCGCTTGCAGAAGAGGTTAGGAGTGAAAGATGGTTACCCCTCGCCCTGCGCTGGCCTCGTCACAGTGCAGTGAGACACAGCCCACATTTACAAAGGGCTTTGCGCCAGTTTTCAGTGCAAACTGCTTGCACAGGTATTTAAGAAGTGTCTGAGACACATTTCTGGCACATGTGACACAAATTAGGGGACGCTCAGTCGGACAGATTTAACAAGCAAAGTCTGTCGCACGCCCTATGTTAAAGGTGCACCAGAAAAAAAGTTGGTCAACTCTGTCGGGCCTGAGCGGGGAAGCGACAGATTCATGATTTCTGGTGCACGTTCTTAATGAATCTGTCACATTGAGCATTATACACAGGCAGAGCACTTATAGTGCAGTTTCCTACTTTCTTAGTAAATGTGCTCCTGAGTGTGTACTGTGATCCGGTGCCATAGACCTCTATTGTGCAAGGAGCCTAAACTGAGGCAAACTCTGAGGAAACTAGAGTATCATCCAAGCAAATGATTAAGATTATATATATACACAAAGTAATAAAACACTTGGCACATTTAGTGATGCAATTTTACTGATGTATAAAGTATGACAATCCAAATGCATGTGGCTTTCCGGTCTTTACAATAGACCTTCTTCACAAGGATTGCAAGGTGTAGAAGGGGGTTATTACTACTGAGGAGTACTTGCTGCTTCTTCCACCGCCTCTGTATATGTTATTATATACTGCACAAATACACATATTATGCCCTTACATACACATGTGCTAGCACATATATACAAAGATGCATATAATAACAAACTCACATATGCATCTACTAACGCACAAACACATATCAAACACTTAAAGTTTACATATGAAAACATACATCATACACAAGGACATCAGCAGCAGTAATAACACAGTGGCCCCGGCTTCAAAGCAGTGACCGCACAGCAGCGGGCCTGCTGTTCTGCGCATGCTATGAGGAGCTGCGTGCCGAAGTTATATGGTAGGAGGATCAAAGAGGCTACTGGGGCGTGGAGTAGCCGTGCTGTGTATCCTCAGCTCCGGCTACTCTACGCCTCTTTACAAAATTTACATATTAGGGATTTAAAAGTTACCAAAAGATAGAGGGGACGTGAGGATTAGCCCAAAAAAAGGGCTATCCTCATGTTCTATAGATGCACCTACCACCCGATTTACCTTTAGGAAATTGTGCCTTACGGCCAAAGATAGAGCACATTCTCTTTTTTTTGTGGCCATGGCACGGTATGGTGAGCACACGTTGTGATCACCGTTCTGAGCCTGAGCGCCATGAACGACTATGGGGGACATATAAACAGCCGAATATTTTACTTACCTGACACAGCATCTGTGCTGTGAGCCCTTCCCCCTCCAGCAGAACCCTACAGGCAGGAAATGGAGGGAAGATGATCAGAGTGACCCACAGCTTCAGCAGTGAGTTCCACCCTCCCTTCTCCTGCTCACAAAAGTTTGTGATGATAGATCTGCTTGCCGCTGTTCTCATATAGATCAGCGACTTGGACCATGGGGCCCTGGGCTGTCGCCCAGAATGCCATACTTGAGATCCGCCATTGGAAAGGGGTGTGGCTTATCTGAAAAGGGGGACATGGCATTATGGGGTAAAGATACGGATGGCCCACCCTAACAATAGGAACTTAATACAAGTTTGGTTGTGGTCCAACATCTAGCACCCCTGCAGTGAATCTACTCCGTGAGGAGCCCAACCAGAAGCATAGAACAAAATGGGGAGAATGAGTAAGTGCTCTCTGGCAGGGTGGGTGCTAGAGCAGCAGCAGAAAAAACTCCTGAGGCAGGAGCTAGGAAAAGGTGGTATTTTGCCTTTGGGTCTAGGGTGCAGATATAATATACCTAGCAGAAGAAAGGGGAATGAGCCGATATGAGCCTCTTAATGGTTGACATTTCATATTTATGTTTAATCAGGAAAATTTTATAAAACAAAATAGTAATTGTATTCAGCTTGGGATAAGCTTTAAAAGAACATATGTTGTCTGATCAGTTACTATTTAATGGTCATTGCAGCTTCTGTGCGCAGGTCACTGCTGCATAAGGGTGATGTCAGACGTGGCGCTTGCAAACACAAACAAGGCCGCGCCCCCGGCCCGATCGCATCGGTGTTTCTATGGAAACACCTGTGATCGGGAACGAGCCCCCGATGTTTTGCGTTCATTTAATGCAAAACACCGGTGGCTCATCCCCGATCGCAGGCGTTTCCATAGAAACGCCGGTGCGATCGGGCCGCGGGCCCCCCAGGGGGGCGCGGCTTTGTCTGCGTTTGCAAGCGCAGACAAAGCGCCACGTCTGACATCACCCTAACTAATTACCCTCAGCAGTGATCTCCATACACAGGTAGAATTGAGTGCAATGGGGAAAGGTATACTGGTGGGCCACCTTACAGAGTATTATATAGGGGGTCCAAAGGGGGGCATTAAAAAGTTTGAGTGGGTAGCCACAGAACAGATGACATACTGGGATGATATATACAATAGAATGTTACAAATTTTCCTGGAAATTACATCTGACACATGTGAGGTTATGGCCTTTGTGTACACTGTATATTCCAAATATGTCGACTGTTGCAAATAAGTAGAATTAGCAAAAAAATAAATAAATAAATGTCACTGTGCATCTTGTTTGTTGTTATTATACAGGGTGACAAGAAAGGGCATATTCTACTCAGTGCGTACACCATGTGGGGATCATACTTGGTTGATTGGTAGGTGTTTGAAGGTCATGGCTGAGGCCAGTGATAAGTCCAGCAGTGACCTGACTATGGGCAGTGTCCAGCTCTATAACAGAGGGACAGAAGGTCACGAGCAGGTCAGTCACTTTTAGTTTTTAACGAGAGGGTAACCCCTTTCACCATGTATGTGATTCCAACAAATCTCATACAATATTGTGGATTGTCCTATCCGTTTAATCTTGTCAATATAACCAATCTGCACAGATATAATCATTTCTGGAGCCAGGCCATGGCTGGCAGTGCAGCAGCGGGGAGCAGGGTGCCACCACTGTCCTGGTGAGATGGGCAGCAACAGGGTGCCACCACTGTCCTGGTGAGGTGGGCAGCAGCAGGGAGCAGGGTGCCACCACTGTCCTGGTGAGGTGGGCAGCAGCAGGGAGCAAAGGTGCCCCAATGTCCTGTGAGTGGGCAGCAACGGGGTGCACCACTGTCCTGGTGAGATGGCAGCAACAGGGTGCCACCACTGTCCTGGTGAGGTGGGCAGCAGCGAGGAGCAGGGTGCCACCACTGTCCTGGTGAGGTGGGCAGCAGAGGGGCAGGCGTGACACCAATGTCCTGGTGAGGTGGGCAGCAGCAGGGTAGCCACCCTGTCCTGGTGAGGTGGGCAGCAGCGGGGAGCAGGGTGCCACCACTGTCCTGGTGAGGTGGGCAGCAGCGGGGGGCAGGGTGCCACCACTGTCATGGTGAGGTGGGCAGCAAGGTGCCACCACTGTCCAGGTGAGGTGGGCAACAGCGAGGAGCAGGGTGCCACCACTGTCCTGGTGAGGTGGGCAGCAGCGGGGAGCAGGGTGCCACCACTGTCCTGATGAGATAGGCAGCAGCAGGGTGCCACCACTCTCCTGGCGAGATGGGCAGCAGCGGGGAGCAGGGTGCCACCACTGTCCTGGTGAGGTGGGCGGCAGCGGGGAGCAGGGTGCCACCACTGTCCTGGTGAGGTGGGCGGCAGCGGGGAGCAGGGTGCCACCACTGTCCTGGTGAGGGGGCGGCAGCGGGAGCAGGGTGCACACCACTGTCCTGGTGAGGTGGTCGGCGGACAGCGGGGAGCAGGGTGCCACCCACGTCCTGGTGAGGTGGGCTGGCAGCGGGAGCAGGGTGCCACACTGTCCTGATGAGGTGGGCGGCAGCGGGGAGAGGGTGCACCACTGTCATGGTGAGATGGGCGGCAGCGGGGAGCAGGGTGCCACCATGTCACTGGTGAGGTGGGGGGCAGCGGGAGCAGGGTGCCACCACGTCCTGGTGAGGTGGGCAGCAGGGGGAGCAGGGTGCCACCACTGTCCGGTGAGATGGGCAGGGGCAGGGTGCCACCACTGTCCTGGTGAGGTGGGGCAGCGGGAGCAGGGCGCCACCACTGTCCTGGTGAGGTGGGCAGCAGAGGGGAGAAGGTGCCACAACTGTCTGGTGAGGTGGGCGGCAGCGGGAGCAGGGTGCCACCACTGTCCTGGTGAGGTGGGCGGCAGCGGGGAGCAGGGTGCCACCACTGTCTGGTGAGGTGGGCGGCAGCGGGGAGCAGGGTGCCACCACTGTCCTGGTGAGAGGCGGGCAGCGGGAGCAGGGGCCACCACGTCTGTAGGTGGGTGCAAGCGGGGAGCAGGGTGCCACCACTGTCCTGGTGAGGTGGGCGGCAGCGGGGAGCAGGGTGCCACCACTGTCCTGGTGAGGTGGGCGGCAGCGGGGAGCAGGGTGCCACCACTGTCCTGGTGAGGTGGGCAGCAGCGGGGAGCAGGGTGCCACCACTGTCCTGGTGAGGTGGGCAGCAGCAGGGAGCAGGGTGCCACCACTGTCCTGGTGAGGTGGGCAGGAGCAGGGTGCCACCACTGTCCTGGTGAGGTGGGCAGCAGCGGGGAGCAGCGCGCCACCACTGTCCTGGTGAGGTGGGCAGCAGCGGGGAGCCACCACTGACCTGGTGAGGTGGGCGGCAGCGGGGAGCAGGGTGCCACCACTGTCCTGGTGAGGTGGGCAGCAGCGGGGAGCAGGGTGCCACCACTGTCCTGGTGAGGTGGGCGGCAGCGGGGAGCAGGGTGCCACCACTGTCCTGGTGAGGTGGGCGGCAGCGGGGAGAAGGGTGCCACCACTGTCCTGGTGAGGTGGGCAGCAGCGGGGAGAAGGGTGCCACCACTGTCCTGGTGAGGTGGGCAGCAGCGGGGAGCAGGGTGCCACCACTGTCCTGGTGAGGTGGGCAGCAGCGGGGTGATCATGGTGCCCCACTGTCCCTGGTGAGGTGGGCAGCAGGGGAGGTCTCAGGTGCCACCACTGTCCCGGTGACCCTTCCTGTGAATGTTTTGAATTCTCCCGCCCGGGTGACGTTGTCGCCTGCAGGGGGCGTTCCGGGTGACGCAGTAGGCGGCAGATCGGGTGTCTGCGAGTCTCCGCCCTCAGCAGTTCGAGTACATGGCGACTGCGGCAAAGAGCAGGCGAGAAGACGCATCAGAGGAGCAGCAGCGCGGAGCCCCCGGTGCCTGTCCTCCCTCCATATGACACAGACGAGAGCTGTGAGTATCCCCGGCGCCTCCTCTGCCCCTGCCTGCCGGCAGCCGGCGTCTCCATTGTGTCAGGAGAACCAGGTCTCCGGCAAGTTAACAATTGGCATGCGAGTTCCCCGGGTGTGTCTCCTTGACTGTAACCGTAAGCCCCCCCGGTACCGCCCTGTGCTGTTCCCTTCCTCCCTCCCGCCTCTACAACCAACAACAACAACACTACACCAACACATTCTACAAGCCTCTACCACACCTCAAACACCGTCCGTCTCCCCTCTCCCCCTCCCCCCCTCCTCTCCCCCAACAACCACCAACACCACCTACACAAAACAATAACAATACAACAATCTACACCACACCCCGGGGACCCGGAGGCTCCCAGGGACCTATACCGTGGATGTGGCGCCCGCCCCCCTCGGCTGTAGTTGTTAGTCTTTTTCGGCGTCCTGTATCTATCCGCCACCCTCTCCGCCATCTCCTACTCCTCTCCCCGCCGCCACCTACCCTCCCCCATAGCTCTTCTGTTGGACCGCCGGGTAAGACGGGGAGCCGAACATGGGCCGTGATGTCTCGTTTACCAAACCCTTTTAAGACGCTGTCGTCTCCTTCCACGTAGCCACCTTCAGTGTGCGGTAAGAGGACGCTGTACTGTAAGCTACGCTGAATGCGTACCGGCCCGGAGAGCGGATGTGGACGCTGACGTATTTGGCGCTGTGACTGGCGAGCACCGTACGTAGTGCTAGTGAATGACGTGTGGCCCGGCCGGCAGCTGTGTGCAGGAGCCGGCCCCCGGTACAGGCGGCCAATGGAGCGCCACGGGACCCCCGCACACCGGCTCTGCGGCTTGTATTGTTCCATCACGTTGTGCCGCCTCCTCCAGTCAGATGTGTAATTTGTGACCTCCATATCCGCTAGAGTGAGGCTAGTTGTGAGGTGGACTCTCAGCTGCTTCCATGACACGACATGGGCCGATGCAGCGTGTGGGTAGTGCCGGCCCTGAGCCTCTCACTGCTGCTGTGGTACTAACTATCTCCCAGCAGCTCCTGCCCGAGGAGAGGACACACAGCTCATCCGGGAATTCCCTGCAGATTGCCGGGACTTGTGCGTCACCGGTGACGTCAGAGCTTGCCACATGAATGGAGGAGATGATTGTGTGTGCTGACCCCAGCCTGACACATGTTATGGACCTGCTACCAGAACTGTGTCCAGTCTACACCATACACAGCACCACATGTTATGGACCTGCTACCAGAACTGTGTCCAGTCTACACCATACACATAGCTACCAGAGCCAGCACCACATGTTATGGACCTGCTACCAGAACCGTGTCCAGTCTACACTAGCTTACCAGATGCCAGCACCACATGTTATGGACCTGCTACCAGAACCATGTCCAGTCTACACCATACACATAGCTACCAGAGCCAGCACCACATGTTTGGACCGTTACAGAACCGTGTACCATCCTACACTAGCACCATAGCTACCAGAGAAGCACCACACCAATGTATGGACCTGCTACCAGAACAGTGTCTATTCTACACTATACACAGCACCACATCTTATGGATCTGCTACCAGAACCGTGTCCAGTCTACACCATACACATAGCTACCAGAGCCAGCACCACATCTTATGGACCTGCTACCAGAACAGTGTCCATTCTACACCATACACAGCACCACATAGCTTTCAGAGCCAGCACTACATCTTATGGACCTGCTACCAGAACCGTGTCCAGTCTACACCATACACAGCACCATGTAGCTTCCAGAGCCAGAACCACATGTTATGGACCTGCTACCAGAACAGTGTCCATTTTTCACCATACACAGCATCACATAGCTTCCAGAACCAGAGGCAAACCCACATGTTATGGACCTGCTACCAAAACAATGTCCGTTCTATGCCATTCACAGCACCACATAGCTTCCACAAGCAGAGCCAGCACCACGTGCTAAGGGTCTGCTACCAGAACCTTTTCTACACCATGCTCAGTACCACACGGCTTCCAGAACGCGAGGCAAACCACATGTTATGGTTCTGTTACCAGAACAGTGTCCATTCTACGCCAGACACAGCACCACATATTATGGATCTGCTACCAGAACAGGGTCCATTCTATACTCTACACAGCGCCACATGTAGCCAATGTGTGGGGACACGGTACTTGGTATAACAAGTCTACTGTATATGGTCAGATCTCCTCACTAGCTGTGCCAGCATTTCCGATACTTTCTCAACTCTTAGACTAATAAAATTATTGACTAATTAACAAATTGCAAAGCAAGCCAGCTTAAAGGGATTGATGACCCATCCTGAATATAAGATTGGTGGGTGTCGAATACCAGTCACCCTACAGATCATTTGTTCCTATTGTAGTGATCAGCCAAGCTGCAGTAACATGATTCAGCCACTACACAGGGAATGGGGCTATGCTTCCTGTTTTCTTCTGTTAAATACCTCTACTTGGTATTGGACCTACACCAGTCTGATATGTATTGGTTGTCGTTAGGATGGGGCATCAAAATTTCAGGTCCAGAAAATTCATGATATTTATACAAAGCCAACAAAGTTAGACAATGGTGTCTAATGTAATTTAAAGTAGTTGGAGGGGGAAGAGTGGTGACCAATTGCTTATCCTGAAGGGAGAGAGTCTTTTGTGGGAATACCCATCAGACTGCCGGCTGTGTTGGATTTAATGTATCAAACAGAATGTTTATCCCCCCCCCCCCCCCCCATTGTCTTTGAAGTTACAAGGGTCTTCTATAACATACAAGTTAAACAATTGGGTTTTAGGTGAGGTCCCATATGTTACAAAAATGACTTAACAGTGAAAATCTGTTGCCAGATTGCAGTGAAATCTTTATTTTAATTTATATGCAGATTGTAGGAGTGGTTTTACAGTTTTTCAACACACCCACGATGGCAGAGAACTGAGTCAGAAGCTGGGCTTTGTTCTCTTTGTAGTGGCTGAGATGAGTCACTGCAGCTCAGCACACAAGTATGTGGAAGATGCAGTGACCCAGGCTGGGATTACTCTGTGTTCTCTACTGCAGTCATGTAAATGTTAGATTCAGGTAGTCTGATCTGAGGATACATGGATGTAGAGGAAAGTCTAGTATATCATATCCTATTTATGAATGAGGGTCTGAAGAATAAAGCAGCTGCAGTGCAGTACTGCATCATCACTACAGGCCCCTTCATATTCAAGATCGTTGGGAGTCCCAGAGGTGAATTGGGATATATGGGGGATATACTTTATGAGATGGGAATACACAATTAATATTGTGGGAATTCCGTGTACTAGGACAGAAAAGTAGATACAGAATAAAAATCATAGTATCAAATGTGACAGATACTGAGGTTGGAAACACAAGGAATAATAGGGTATCCCTATAATCAAGCTAATGAGTGAACTGGAATAGATAATGTAATAATTGTTCTGCATGATTTCATAAAGGCAAACCAGTTTGCACCCGACATGGGAAGGTTATATTAGGTCAGTCAGTACTGAGAGGGGGAAAGACGGCTGTACTGTACCCAATGTACAAAAGCTCCTAGATCTAGATTAAACATGCAGTCAGTTTCTCCGGAGGTTATGGTGAGCTCTGAACTGTGAGGAAAAAAAAATATTTGTTTTCCTAAATGAGCAAGAAATGTGGACCACCAGTGATCCAGGGAAGCTGGCAGTTGGGGCATAAGGGTGAGCATGTGTATTAGTAGTATAGGGGAGCCAGAGTTATCAGTGTCATTCCCATGCAATGGAGCTGCAGGACACATGCTCAACCTGTCACTTCATCAATTTATGGTGAGGGTCTGAACCCTGCTGCTTGGGGATAACTTGCAATATTGGTACAGACCCTGCAATCCTGTATTGCTCAGAGTCCAAGGCTCTGTGTAGTGTTAGGTTTCTGATCCTCCGTCTGTAAAATATTTATGCCAGACCAGACTTCCACCAAGTGCTGTATTCAGGAGTTCTCCATCACGTCTTGTATGTTGTTGCTGCTGCTTCTGAGTGACAGAGTCTCCTGATGGTAGACATCATAGTAGCTGATCTCCACCTCCGGCTCGGGGACACCTGAGAATTAGATTAAAGAGCCGGCAGAGGAAAAACCTGCTAACAAATGCTGGAGTACAAGTCTTGGCGTTGTACTTCGTGTATACACTACCATTTGTATTTGTACCATTGAAAGGTTAGGTGTTTACCATTTATTTTTATCATTGCTCATTTCCATGTGTCCTCCATGTGATCTGTTTGAGGATATATATTCTCCATGATGCTAATGTCCTGTTCTTTTCTCTTGCAGGGTTTGTGAGAATAAGATGGATAGCAGCTTTGATTGTGATTGTGGTGAGCTGGAGCCACCTGATCATTAACAGGCAAACTCCTGTTTAATTTCAAGTCTGCCACGTTTTCCTCTTCGGATGCACTGTATAGAAAATATTTAAAAAAAACAACAACATTTCTAGTGCTTACCAGCACCATAGAATGCCGCTGCTCAGGACCAGTTCAACACTGAATGTATCTGCACTGTGAGGAGGATGTTCATAGAAGCCTATTTCTTGCATATTTATTCACGTTTATGTTTCATGTTACCTTGTTTTGCACAGTAGAAGCGTGTGCATAGTATGTCATTTCATTCCGTTTCACTTTCGGTGAGTGTTTTGGTTGATGTTTGCTGGAATGCTGCATCTTTTGTGAACTATGAATACTGTCATTTTTATACAGTCAAAACTGAGCTTTAGTGTAACTGCTTGAGGGATACACCAGGCCTGGCAGGCTGATATGATTTGATAGTTGGAGCGAACCTTTCTAAAGAAGAGTATTTTGTAAGGTGTATGAAACCTTTTCTTTAGAAGCTAGCTGCTGTTTGTCGTCGTGGTTTTTCGGAAAAAAGTGAAAATTTCTGGAGAATAGTAGCCAAAATGGCCGAAAAGTTTGAAAGTCTCATGAACATTCATGGGTTTGATTTGGGCTCCCGGTATATGGACCTAAAACCGCTTGGCTATGGTGGGAATGGCTTAGTTTTTTCTGCTGTTGACAATGACTGTGATAAGCGAGTAGCTGTGAAGAAGATTGTCCTGACAGATCCTCAGAGCGTCAAACATGCTCTGCGGGAGATCAAAATTATCCGGAGACTTGATCATGAAAACATTGTTAAAGTATACGAAATCCTTGGCCCCAATGGAATGCTCTTAACCGATGATGTGAGCTCCCTAACCGAGCTGAACTCTGTTTACATTGTTCAGGAGTATATGGAGACCGATCTAGCCAAACTTCTTGAGCAAGGCCCTCTACGCGAAGAGCACGCCCGGCTCTTCATGTACCAGCTGTTACGTGGGCTCAAGTACATCCATTCAGCTAATGTGCTACACAGAGATCTCAAGCCAGCAAACCTCTTCATAAACACTGAAGACCTGGTGGTAAAGATTGGAGACTTTGGTCTTGCACGTATAATGGATCCCCATTATTCTCATAAGGTGAGTGACCTGTTAATTTCAAATGGGGTGTGTTATATGAACTGCATTCTTTGCTTTTCTTAATGATGTACCATAAATGGGTTTCTGACATAACCATGATACAGAAAATGGGGGGAATATGGGCGCAAACTCGGTCTCAAGACCAAATCAGAACTGGCAGAATTTATTGCTATAGTCTTTGCCGGTTTTCTTGCAGAGACTATAGTAAATGTGACATGCTGGGCATTCACGCCCCTTGTGAGTTGGAGACACTGTCATAGTGGGAGATTCATGTGGATTCTCTACCAGAACTGTTGGGGGACAGAAGACCATACTGCCTAGTCTGTTATCACAGAATCGCTACTCAGGCAAAAATTGCTTTAAAGTAATGTCTATACAAAACTTTAGGATCCATAATAGGAGTATTCCCTAATGGAAGGGACTTGGATAATGTGCC
The DNA here is from genome assembly GCA_019512145.1 of Engystomops pustulosus. Taxonomy (NCBI): domain Eukaryota; kingdom Metazoa; phylum Chordata; class Amphibia; order Anura; family Leptodactylidae; genus Engystomops; species Engystomops pustulosus. The sequence continues at coordinate 57,505,514 of CM033644.1, forward strand.
TGGGCCCTACCTCAAGAATATGTTCAATATAAGATTGGTGAACATGACTGAGTTCATGGTGTTGCCTCAGTACAGTTGGGCATCTGTTAAGATGTGCTAGAAAAGCAAGTCTGATCTATGGGGCCTACAAGATGAGGCAGGTGCTGTATGGCTAATGGGTGTAGATTACTCCTAGAGACTAGCCAGGGCATATAGGAATGCACATTATAATGCACTATGTTCTCTGAAGACACCATACGTCAGCAATCACTGACTAAATGCCTGAAGCCACATTACTGCAAGAATCTCATGGCCTGAGTTGTAACAAAGTGTGAAGCCAATGGATGCCCTGCGTATACACATGTGTAGATGTACACTATTCATACCATGTTAGGTAGGTAGACTTTGCTTGGCAATTTCATTGCAGGCAAGATCTCAATGACTCCAGACAGGCAGGAGATGTCTTTTACTGCTTCACTAATACAACCTTTAGGGTGTATTTACATGTGCAGAATTATAGCTTTTTTGCTGCTGTACTGTACAAGCGCTGTACAATTCACATGCCAGGGCTAACAAACTTTGATATGTTTACACCATCCATTGTCTGGGGTAGTGCACACTTTTCATTAAGTAAAGCTGTTCCAGAGTGAGATGAAACAAATGAGGCTTCAGAGATTTGTCATTCGCTCTGTGTACATCCTGTTATGCAGTATAATTACTGGAGAACATCTGTAGGGATTTCGGCAGTATACACTGTTGTTTAGGGACAAGGCTAGTGCTGTTTGTTACCATGAGCTGCCTGTGATTAATTCTTACTTATGTTTTGTTTTTATTTTATGTCACTAAAATATGGATTTTCTGTGAATTTGCCTAAAAAGGTTCTCATCCCTGCATACTAATAACTATGTCATTTTGGCTGTAAGTTGCCGTGCCCAGTTCTCACAGATGCCAATAAAGAATGATACCTATCCATTCACATTTTATGAGCCTTTAGCTATGCTTTGCCAAGGTAATTTTCCGTTTTTAAGATTATGTAATAACTTGTTTCTTTGTTTTATTTTACCCAGGGACATCTTTCTGAAGGTCTTGTCACTAAATGGTACAGATCTCCTCGCCTTTTACTTTCCCCCAACAATTACACCAAAGCAATTGACATGTGGGCGGCTGGATGCATTTTTGCTGAGATGCTGACCGGAAAGACTCTGTTTGCAGGTAGATTGTTTTATTAAGAATGTAATAGATATATTGTGAAGTCCTTCTTGTAATTGTATACATTCTTATTAATGGATTTGTTTTATTGTTTAGTGTCCTTTGTTAAGCCGGTGATGACATTGTAGTTGACAAGAAACAGTATTTTGTGCAAAATATTAACCTTACATGGATTTTCTCCTACCAATAATTCTCACAAGTGCCTGATCACTCGAGACCAACTGCTGTGACCCCAAGTTATTAGGAAAAGAAGAGATGGAGTCCTTCTCATCTATAAGATAACAGGGCAACGCTGCTCATCTCTGAGCAACAATTTCAGGCCCCTTTTGGTTACAGCAGTCGGACCATCAGTGATCAAGATGTATTTTGTGAGTAGAAAATAACTCAAGCAAATTTATAGTATCTTCATTACATGATGGTTATATTTAAATCCCTGTGTCTATTTGATTCCTCTATTGCAGGGGTGCATAACCTTTTTCAGTCCGAGAGCCGCATTGTCTTACCCCGCTACCCTTCAGGGGGCTGCACATTACAAAGCGAATTCCTCCCAGAAACCACTAGTGCCTCGTACTGTATTTGTACAAAAAGTAACATAGACCCCTGAGCAAACTACAATACGGTGGAAAAACAAGACTATTATAATGATGGAAATTGTCTGAACCCATGCAGAAGGGTAATAATTGTGAATAACTAGCTGCATGCATGGGGCTCTGTTAGACCCCAGTACTGTGCCCTCCCTGCAGCCATTCAGGTATTCTTACTTATTATCTGCTGCACAGGGAAGATTCTTGCCTTTTTGCTGCCTGAGGTGAAAAGAATATAACTACTAAAATAACATCCCCTATGCTCAAGAATATAACTACTATAATACTGCCCCTATGTACAAGAATATAACTACTATAATACCGCCCCCTATGTACAAGAATATAACTACTATAATACTGCCCCTAGTACAGAATATCACGACTAATACTGACCCATAGTACAGAATAATCTACTATATACTTGCCCCCTATGTACAAGAGATATACTACTATATACTGCCCCATATACACGAATATAAATACTATATTACTGCCCATAGTACAAGAATATAAATACTATAACATACCGCCCCTATGTACAAGAAAAACTACTATAATAACGTCCCCTATGTACAAGAATATAACTTACTATAATACCGTCCCTATGTCAAGAATATAACATACTATACAATGGCCTCCCTATTACAGAGATATAACTACTATATACTGCCCCCATGTCTCAGGAATATAACTCCTATAATACCCGCCCCTATGTACAAGATATAACTACTAATATACGCCATCCCCTATGTACAAGAGATAGAACTACTATATACTGCCCCTATGTCAAAGAATATAACTCATAACTACGGCCCCTTGGAAGGATATAACTACTATAATCCCGCACCTATGTACAGGGAATATAACTACTATAATACCGTCCCCAATGTACAGGGATATATAATACTAAATACCGTCCCTATGTGCCGGAATTAAATAACTCTATAATACCGCTCCCCTATGTACAGTGAAGATAAAACTTTACTATAAATACCGGCTCCCTTATGTGCCGGAATATAATACTAAAATACCGCGTCCTATGTGCAGGAAACTCTCACTACTAAAATACGCTCCCTATGGACCTGCATATAACTATAAATACCGCTCCCTATGTGCCGAATATAACTACTAAAATAACCGCCATCCTATGTGCCGAAGATAAGATCTAAATACCGCTCACTCATGCCGGAAAACTACTAAAATACCTTCCCTATGTGCGGAATATAACCCTAAAATACCGTCCACATGCCGGAATATAACTACTACAATTACCGCTCCCTATGTGACGGAATATAACTATAAAATTACCAGCTCCTATGTGCCGGAATATAACTACTAAAATACCGCTCCTATGTGGCCGGAATTATAACTAATAAAATACGCTACCTATTGTGCCGGAATATAACTACTAAAAACAGACTCTATGTGCCGGGAATATAACTACTAAAATACAGCTCCCTATGTGCGGATATAATACTATAAATACCGCTCCTATGTGCCGGAATATACTAATAAAATACGCTCCCTATGTGCCGGAATAAACTCAAAATACCGCTCCCTATGTGCCGGATATAACTACTAAAATACCGCTCCCTATGTACCAGGAATATAACTCATAAATACCACTCCTATGTGCCGGAATATAACTACTATAATACCGTCCCTTTGTGCCGAATCTAACTCTAATACGCTCCCTATGTGCCGAATATAACTACTATAATACCCGCTCGACTATGTGACAGGAATATAACTACTAAAATACGCCCCTAGTCGGAATATAACGACTATAATACCGCTCCTATGTGCCGGATAACACTACTAAAATACCGCATCCCAGTGCCGGAATATAACTACTAAAATACCGCTCCCTATGTGCCGGAATATAACTATAAAATACCGTCCCTATGTGCAGAATATTAATACTAAATATACCGCTCCTTGTGCGAATTAACGTCTAAAATACCGCTCTCTGGCCGGAATATAACTACTAAAATACGCTCCCTATGGGCCGGAATATACTACTAAAATACCGCCCCTGCATGAATAAATACTAAAATACCGCTCCCTTGCCGGAAGTAACAAAAATACCGCTCCATATGTGCCGGGAATATAAATACTGTAAAATACCGCTCCCTAGTGCCGAATATAACTACTAAATACGCTCCTATGCCGGAATAACTACTAAAATACAGCCCCATGTGCCGGAATATAACTACTAAAATACCGCTCCCTATGTGCCGGAATATAACTACTAGCAATACCGCTCCCTATGTGCCCGAATATAACTACTATAATACGCCCCTTATGGTCAGACATATAACTACTAAAAGACAGCTACCTATTGTGCCGACTCTAAACCATACTAAAATACGCTCCCATGTGACGGAATATAAATACTAAATACCGCTCAATATGTGCCGGGAATATAACTACTATAATACCGCCCCCTATGTACAGGAATATAACTACTATAATACCGTCCCCAATGTACAGGAATATAACTACTAAAATACCGCTCCCTATGTGCCGGAATATAACTACTATAATACCGCTCCCTATGTACAGGAATATAACTACTATAATACCGTCCGCAATGTACAGGAATATAACTACTAAAATACCGCTCCCTATGTGCCGGAATATAACTACTATAATACCGCTCCCTATGTACAGGAATATAACTACTATAATACCGCTCCCTATGTGCCGGAATATAACTTCTATAATACCGCTCCCTATGTGCCGGAATATAACTACTAAAATACCGCTCCCTATGTGCCGGAATATAACTACTATAATACTGCCCCCTATGTACAAGAATATAACTACTATAATACTGCCCTCTATGCCCTCAGTTCTATTCTACACCCCCCCCCCCCCACCCCACCCCTCGAGGGTCTGCGGGCCATAGGTTGTGCACTCCTGCTCTATTGACTTCTTTAGATAATCAGGCTTCTCTTCTGAGTGTTCTGTTTTCAGCAGCTTGTAACTTATTACTATGTGCTTTTCCTTTATAAAGGGGCTCATGAACTTGAGCAGATGCAGCTGATTTTGGAGTCTATACCTGTTGTACATGAAGAAGATAGACAAGAACTTCTCAGTGTCATCCCAGTCTATATAAAAAATGATATGACTGTGCCACACACTCCTTTGACACAGCTGCTCCCAGATATCAGCGCAGATGGTGAGCTCTCAAAATTGATGGTCAATAAATTCTGTTTGCATGTAAGCATTATAGTTCTAGATGGAGAAAAAATAAGATTGTTAACTGGTACTTTCTTTTTCACTTAAACAGCACTCGATTTTCTGCAGCAAATTTTGACCTTCAGTCCCATGGACAGACTAACAGCAGAAGACGCTTTGTCTCACCCATACATGAGCATCTATTCATTTCCACTTGACGAGCCAATCTCCAGTCATCCTTTTCATATAGAAGATGAAGTGGATGATATTTTACTGATGGAGGACAACCACAGCCTTGTTTATAACTGTGAAAGGTAACTTGAATTATTGTTACACATGTATATATTTTTACCTACAAGCTGTGCATTTACTCATGTTTGTGGTGATTGAATTTATTTGCTTGATGCATCCTTTATGTTATCACATGAAACGAGAACTAAGCATGTTTCTTTCCTTCTAGATATCATGATAGTCAGTATTCAGACCACGATTGGCCTATACACAATCATTTTGAAGCCGATGAAGTCCAGCGTGATCCAAGGGCTCTTTCTGATGGAAGTGATGAGGAAGAGGTTCAGGTTGACCCTCGGAAATATCTAGATGGAGATCGGGAAAAGTATTTAGAAGATCCAGCCTTTGACCCATATTTTTTGACAGAACCATCTTGGCAATACTCAAATCACCACGAGAACAAATATTGCGATCTAGAGTGTAGTAATACTTGTAACTTCAAAATGAGGTCCTCTTCTTATCTAGATAATCTAGTGTGGAGGGAGACTGAAGTAAATCATTATTATGAGCCAAAACTTATAATAGATCTGTCTAACTGGAAAGAGCAAAGTAAGGAGAGGTCTGATAAAAAAGGCAAATCAAAATGTGAACGAAATGGTCTGGTGAAAGCTCAGATAGCTCTAAAGGAGGCTTCCCAGCAGCTAGTTGATAAAGAAAGGGAGAAGCGTAAGGAATTTGACTTTGATTCATTTATAGCAGGTACCATTGAGCTCAGTTTGCAGAATGATTCTTCCAGTGTAGATTTACTCAACGACTTGAATAGCTCTGTCCCACAACTTGAATACAAATCCTTAATATCAAAGTCTGTAAGCCTAGAAAAACAGGAGAAGGGTATGGCCAACTTGGCACAATTGGGTGCACTCAACCAAAATTCCTGGGACAGTCCGATCATAAGTGGTGAAGACTGCTTCCTTAAAGACCAGTTCTGTTGTGAAGTAAGAAAAGATGATCATGTTGAAAAGGAAAATGCCTATACAGGTTACTTAGACAGCTTGTTTAGTAAGAAAGAAGAGATAGAAGTGTTAGATCCTGAGCCAGCAGAAGATGATAAGGTTGGGGGTAAAGAAAACAATGAGGACATCTTGAGTTTTAGTGCCGACCTTTTTCTTGGTCAACAGCTGGATTGTATTGGTATTCCCCAATTCCAAAATCCTCTCAGCTCACCCCTTAAATCAATTCAAGCCACATTGACCCCTTCTGTCATGAAATCGTCCCCACAAATTCCCCGGAAAACCTACAGCAGCATTCTAAAACATCTTAACTGAAACACTCATTCTTCTTTGCGTATCCTCTGTTCATTGTCCCATGTGTGTTTGTGGGTTGTTTTTTTTTTGGTTACCATTTTGTTCTCTTGCTACATAATTTTTTTTCTTACTTGAATAGTATTTTTAGTTTGTGTTAAACCTTTAGTTTTTGTTTACCATTGTTTTTACAATCTAGAATTTCTTTCTACATCTTCATTTTAAACTGGCATGGCATTTGCACACAAGGAAAAAAAAACTAAATAATGCAACATAGGTGGCGACAGGAAAAATGCACTAAATGAAGACGAAATTTAAATCAATTGCTTTGTTTTTCATTATCAAATGATATTGCCTTGATGTAACACAGTGAGACATTTTTCCATGGAAATGTCAGTTTCATATTTTATGTTTGAGTATTGTGTTTTAGATGAGTTTATTTTTCATATCCATTTCTTGAAACACATGATACCAGCAGCAACTGAAGAATGCAGATTTTGGTATGCATGTGTTATCTACCTCAAGGTAACAGTAAGTGGTCTCTTATCGGCCACCAGTAGTGCTATCCATCATGCACCTCTGTTAAGCCAGCATTATTATAGTAGCTATTCCTAAATGAGAAATTGCAGAGATATTTATAAATGTTCCGGATTGCATCCTATGTAGTGAAGTGTTTTAATATGCAGTATTTTATTTATTGTATTACACTTTTTTGAGAATCGGAAGTCTTGAATGGTTTAGAAGCAGGCTGGGCAACTTCCATCTCTCTGGTTGTGAAACAACTCGGTATGGCCTATTATTTAACACTATACTGGGACATCTAGAAGGCCTTAGGTTGTCCAAGTCTTTTATTTGTAGTTACGTTTACATTCTTGTATATTTAATCTGCATATTAACAAGCTGTGTCTTCACTTTTCTTTTCACCTAAGTGTTTTCATTTCAAGGAAAGTTCTCACTGTGTGTAGGAGTTTGTATTTTCAAAGCTCTTGGACGATCTCTACAAAAACCATAGGAATTGCTTATATATTAAATACTCCTAGAATATTTTTTATTTCATTTTTTTTTATTGTAATGCTAAGAATGGCGTGCATGGAGTTAATTATGGTACAACATTACTGTAAGATTTGTCTATGTAAGATCCCCCCCTTCCCCTACTTTTATTGTACGTTTTTACTGAAATCCCTTTTAATTTTGTTTTCAAACCTGCATGAGAAGAATAGCATGTAGTATCTAAATTCCCTGGAAACTTGTTTTGCCTCTGAATTTTGCATACTATTTGTGTACTATTGGGTCCCCTATTTAAGACAAATAAACATGGCCAGCAACAAATGGGATTTTATTTCTTGTTGTGAAAACGAGTGTATGTTAATGCTTTTTTGTTCTTATTTCTGGGGGTGGGGGAGAAGAATCTGGGTATAGTAAATCATTCTACCAACTGCTCACCTTGCTGGGTTTCACCTTCCCACAAAAAGATGTTTGAAGACCTGGATTGAGGAACAATCACTACTAATCCATATTTGTGCTTGTTTGATGCATAAGGCAGCAACTGATCAGTCCATTGTTGAGGTAGATGTATTGATTTTGCACACCTGACTTACAGACAACCCCTAAGTACAGATGGACCTCTCTGCCCCATGTGACCTCTGGGGAAGCTCTCTGGATGTTACTTTAGTCCCAGGCTGCAATAATCAGATGTAAGGTTTTTGTAATAATCCTTGTTCCTATGACCGCGCAAAATTTTGTGGCAAAAAATTAGTGTTGACTTACGATTATGAAACATACAAGATCGGACTTGCATACAAATGCAACTTGAAGGGGTTTTCCCACGAACATAAGTTAGGCCCTATCCTGTGGATAGAGCGTAACTTGCTGATCAGTGGGGGTCTCAGTGATGAGATCCCAACAGATCACGAAAACTATCGGCTTACTGTTTTGTCAGCTCCATAGAGACTAATGGAGCAGAACTGTTATGCGCGTCCGTCTGCTCCATTACTCTGATGGATCGATGAGGGGTTTAACGGAGGTACACGGAACCCCTCGTTTTCGTGATCTCTCGGTCTCATCACTGAGACCCCACCGTAGGGCCTAACTTGTGTTCGTGGGTTCTTCCCTGTGTGCAGTGTTTTTATTGCACGTTAGACATGGGGAAAATAGTAGTTCCCTTGTTCCAGTCTCAATGAAGAGCTATTGAACACAAAGCACAAATAAGGACTCACTGGGGCACATTTACTAAGAATGTGTGACAGATTCATGAAGATCGAGCTTAATGAATCTCTTGCTTTCCTGCTCATCAACTTTTTTGTGGTGCACCTTTAACATAGGGCTGACTGAGCACTGGAACACCCCCTAATTTGTGTTGCATGATGCTTAGTGCAGCTGGGACACATTTGTGGTGCAGACACTTCTTACATGCCTGTGCTAGCAGTTTACACCTAGAAAGAACGTGCCCCATCTGTGTAATATCTGTTATCGACAGACTATACACTGACGCATCAATTTCATTCGCCCTGTTCCTGCTGCGTTGGCGACCTGTGCCTTCCTATAAAACTCCTATGAGAATGTGAAAACTACTGCTGACAGGTCTCCTCTGCATGCAGTCCATGTTTGCCGATCAGTTGCTATTGAACACAAATGTGACTCTTCAAGGGGTTGGGACAAGTTGGTGACTTAATTTACCAGTCTTCTCTATTATGACCAGCACGGAAGATTTGCATAATTTTTTAAACCTTTTTTTGGTGAGAACAAGATCTTAAGAAGCTAAAATAAGAGTGTATTCTGCCAGAGGGGGGGGGGGCATACTAGTATGTAAGTGTACTTGGTTTATAATCCTTCATCCTAGTGGTAGCTAAACTTTAAAAGACTTGGCTGGTGAGTTTCCTGAAGATAATGTAGATCAAGATTAACTTTGAAGCTTCTAGGCTTACACTCAGCTAAATGAAAAATATATTATACAAAACCATGTGATCAAGTGAGACCAGACATGAAAACTCAAATCTCTCTTCCTGCGCCACCACATGACTGTGCACTCTCTTATACTTGTGCTTTAAGTACAAAAAAAGATTATTCTTTCTCCTCATGTTAGATTTGCTGCCAGTTCAATGATGCTTCAGCACAGCATCACAAGACCAGCCAGAGATGAGTCAACACAGATTTCCCTACAGTTCTCTGAATCTCAGTGAGGAGGCTCAGCCGTCTCCTTTGTGACAGAAAGCTAATTCTTACTTCCACCGACAGGAGTCAGGTCTAGGGTTCATTCGCATTTCCATGGTTGCAGTTGTCATGCATGTACCAGTCTGTGGGAGACCTTAGGGTGCCGCGATTCTACTGTGAAGTATAAAAACTGCCAGAAAATCACCCTGCCAAGACCTTTATCTTATATTCATGAATGCTATCTTAAGGTCCTTGTCAGGGGATTGGTCATGGACAGATAGAGATCACATGACCCTCCACCTGCAGCCATTTTATGGTCAAGAATGTTTGGCTGATGACATAATGGATAGGAAGTTTCACTTTACATATCAAGAAAGCGGAGCAGAAATGTTAATATATGTATATTGGTAAATTACCCAATATCCTGCCTCCTGCACATTGCAAAAACATGAGGTAAAGTATCCAACCCCTTTAAAGGAAATCTACCTTCAAAATGAAGCATGATAAACCATGGACACTCATATATACATGCACTGTGACTGTGGTTATATTCTTTTTAACTGCTTAAATCAACTTTCAAAATTATCTAATGAGCCTGAAAGCACCCTGTGGTTGTCACCAGAGCACCTCTGTACTGCAGATTCAAAGACTATTTGTGTGAAAAAGCACTCCCCCTCCCACTGGTTTTTGCAAAAAATAGGCTTTTAAAAATTATGCAACTGAGCCTGAGGGGCCCCCGTCTACATAGCTGTTAGGCCTTTTTTCCCCTCAAACAAGGGCATAGGAAGCTTAAAGAAGAGTGGGTCCTGTCAGAGGGGGTGCACACCAGTATGTCAGTGTGCTTGGTTTACAATCCTTGGTGGTAGATGTACTTTAAGGGTCTTCTGAGTTGATCAGGAATTGGGCAAAAAGTACCACTAGAGTAGATGAGTAGCTGCTGCAGTTATGTGGGTAGGTGACCACAACATTTCTACAGCATTGGAGGCAACAGAGCTGCTCGAACGCCATATCAGAAGAAGATCTTCAGGAGACGGCATCAGGGTGACAATTTTTTAAGAGCAAGGGAAAGTAAGCATAGGTGATACTCCTCTGGATTTTGTCTAGTAGAGGGGTAACAATTGGGCCAGAGATGAATTTGGTTGTCATCTGACTAAAACATGTACTGAACCTCAAATGTTTCTATGAGCTTTGCCATTCTGAAAGAACAGATGACAAAGAGCACAAGTCTGAAGACTTGGAGTCTTGATGGACATTTAAATGATGGACATTTAAATGAGAAAATGGATGATGCGAAGAGGGAATGGGAGAATAAATGCTTAGTTGGTGAGATCCAACACTGAGGGTGGAATCTAACATCAAGGGATAAGTGATTTAGGTAATGTGCTTGATATTGGTAAGTGGAAAGGTCTGGAAGGAGGAGCACTGGGAAATCTTGTCTTGCTTTGGGTGTTAGACGATTTGGTTCAGAGTGGTGGGATCAGCAGCCAATGTGTAAATTTGAAGAGCGTTGGGAAGGCAGTTCAAGACGAATGTTTTTCAGGAATTTTTAAACAATGTTTAATTATGTTTATTATTGATACATATGGCAATATTTGGCGATATATTATACATTGCAGCATTGCTAGTTTAAAAGTCTGTGGATGTGGGACAGAGAAGATACAAGACCAGAGAAGGGCTGACTTCAATTTGAGAACTGCTTGTTAGTAGGCTATAAGCTCCTGGCAGGGCTACCTACTCAATTTGGTAGTTTCTGTTGTGTGTAATATGTGCCGTGGTAATGTTGTTCTTGTGTTCTTGGCTATGCCTGCTCCATGAAATAAAGTGAGAGAATGGGCCTTTTAGCAGTACATTGAGAGACACCTGACATCAACTAATAGAGGTCCCACCAAGGTATCCTATAAATAGGTCATAAATAGTTATGACCCTGAGGCCTTTTAAATGATTACTACATCTCTAGGTCAATGTTTTCTTTAACCCCAAAACCTCTGAATCATTGCTATCGAATCTCGTGCCTATTCTCGGTAAGGTGACACAGCTTTTAATTGGATTTTTCAGTTAATATATGACACGGAGTGAAAACATGTTTCCCTCTAGCAAGTGTTTTCTTACATGGATGGTAAACAACAGCTTGATGTCATATACGATTGACAGCTTGACTTAATGTGTACTAAAAACTACATACTGCCCTCAATCTGTGCATAGATGGCTGGCATAAAAGGTTTTATATGTAAGATATTTATAACTACGTTCTATTCTCTCCACCACTATGTTGTTTCTAAGAAAGGTATGCTGTATTCCTAATGTTCATTCCTAATGTTCCTATAGTTGAATGTAAGTTGAATGTTTTCTTACAAAATTACAGCAGGTCGAAACTGGCATAGGTTTTACTGGCGGATGCTGCCCCCCAACAGGGTACAGGGTGTGACTGCAATCTCCATTCTGTATCTTTGCTGGGACAGCTCCTGTAAAGCCATTTTTACCCTGATTATTAGATAGTGGCAGAGATGTCTGCTTCTACCTTGTGGCACAATTTCTTTATATTCCAATGTCTTGTCTGAGTTGTATTGATATTGGCTGGCAGTACCGTTTTTAGTCTGCTTTAACTTTGAAAGGCAGTTTAATAGAGGACAGGAACTTATCATGCAATTATGACTGTGGCCAGACAAGAGGAGTGTGTCAAAAGCTGTGGGGGTGGGAGGGGAAGCAAATCTTGCCAAAACAATGTTCTCATTCACTTTAAATCATCCATAGTAGGGCGGATAGTAAATCTTGCTTTAGAGATAAAGCAGTAATGTAGCATGGAAGCTGCTTTGTATTGTTGATCAGTAAAAACTTGAGAAATGTTTCCTTTTTTCATATTCTGTTTAAAAGTGAAAACCTGGCTTGATTTGTCAGTCATACTGAACTGTACTATATATTTGATAACGGCATATGTTTAAAATCTTTTACAGTCACATCATATATGTCAATGGAAAGGTTAAGTCACTAAATGTATTCCTGCTAAATATGCTCTAACATTCTCATTTAATCCCAGATCCCGAAAGAGTAAGATAAGGAGGCCCCTTGAGCAGTTCTGCTCAACTTTATGGTGTGGGACCCATGGGGTGGATACTCATTGATCAGTAAAAATGCTTGTAACAGGGTTATCTCGATATTAATTAATAATAATTCCTTTATTTATATAGCGCACACAGATTACGCAGCGCTGCACAGAGCTTGCCAAATCAGTCCCTGTTCCCATGGGGGCTCACAATCTAATCAACCTACCAGTATGTTTTGGAATGTGGGAGGAAACCAGAGGACCTGGAGGCAACCAATACAAACACGGAGAGAACACACAAACTCTTTGCAGATGTTGACCTGGAAGGGACTTGAACCCAGGATTCCAGTGCTGCAAGGCTGTAGTGCAAATATTAGACACCAATGTAAATTTTAGAAAGATATACATTTTTACCAAAGATCTTAAGTATGATAGAGTGACATCATGCTGCAACATTGACTAGCAAAGGAGATACAAATTGTAGTTAGGAATGCAAGGCAAGATTCATTTTACTGTGACAATCTGCAGCCCCTAGGGATACATAAAGGCAGGCCTTTATGAGAGAAGAGTGGCTCTGTTGTCCTGTCAGCCAGTAGGACTGCCACCATTTCCATTTTAGATATAAGCCACATATCAGGCCAGAACACAGCCCAAGTGGATTAATATGTTAGACCCAGAACACAAAGTTGAGCGACCCAGGTTAAAATGAGCAAACATAAACTTTTGGTTGAACATCCCCTGCCCAGCCCTGAGAGGATCCTAATAGCCCTCTCCCTTGGGTTGAAGAGCTAGAAATTCCAAAATCTAGTAGGGATCAGATTATTAAGATTGTTATTTATTTATAGAGCAACATTAATTCCATTGTGCTGTACAACCAATAATGGGTTCACATACATCATGATGAAGCTGCCTGAAGGGTTGATGAATGCTTGACTGCTCTACCCCGAACGCCACCCCCCTGACTGCGAGCTGTCTGTGCATATAAGTTGGCATTTCAGCGTGAGGCCGGCACACAATCTTTATAAGGGTATGCCTGGACAACATTTACTACACTCGGGCCTATAAGGTATGTTTGGGGGTCTAACAGCCATGCGGCTGGTGACAGGTTCCCTTTAAATAGATGAGATTTCAGGTTACGTTTGGAAGGTGGAAGACAGTCTGACACATTTTGGTAGAGTTTCAGAGTATGGGGGATGCATGGGAGAAGTCCTAGAGACGGTTGTGAAAAGAGCAGATGGTAATAGAGGGAAGCATAAAGTCATGTTATAAACGGCGATTACATGTGGGATGACTCCAAGGCATTGAACTTAGATACCATGGAGAGCGTGGAGCCATGAATTGTGATGGTTGTGGCTGATCTCTGGAATCTCAATAGATCTCCTCAACAGAAGGTCACAGGGTGATGGCCAGGCCATGTTAGGTTTGAAGACCAAACATTGCTCTGTTACTATGCTTTTATTAGGAGTTTTATATATCTGCCCACCACAGGGTCTTAGGATAGAATGAGACACAGGTGGGCGTTCATCCAGGAAAGTTCTTGGAGCCTATTGCTCATTGAGGCAAATGAAGTTGTGATTCCTGACCTGACATGGTGTAATCTTCCCACATTCTCCACACTGACTATGTATTTACTTCCTGTATCTCCAGTTCTGTAACCACTATCCTGCCTGCTGAATTTTGAAAGACGAGATTTGTGTCTTTAAAATTAAACCAAAAGCTTGATGCTATACAGCTCAAGTTAGTGGGCGTCTAAAGTGATCCTCCCACTCCAACATCTAAGAGTGATTCATCTTGGACAAAAAATTACTTTACTCATCTGCACATAATATTAGTAGCCATCTTGTCAGAATCTAGGACTGCAGTCTGAGTTCTCTGGGCTGAAGTACCACTCCCAGTTGTATGCACTGCAGTGGGCTGCTTGTATGATTATGTAAGTAGCCTGATTCATCTGAGAATGTGTGTGCACATGGTCCTTTTAGAGTGATGAGCGTTTCCCCAATCAGCTTCTCGGATACAGTCACATACTTCCTTGAAACATATACAGATACAAGTATTCTTTTTTTTTTGGTGAACCTTATACTCTACTTGGCTTTGCTGCAATGCTGACTTTTTGCTTTTACCTTAACTATGCTACTGAATTATGATTTGGTACCTTGCTGCCAACATGGTTTTGACTAGATTGCCTCACCTCACAATTTCTCAGTTTTTTAGCTCTTGTTTGTCTGTCTTACTGTCCTGTATATGTTTCTAAGGTAGAAACCGCTGCCCAGTTGTCATCTGGGGTTGAAAGTAGGCAGGTTTTAAAAAATAAGAGGGAATGCTAGAACGTATATTTCATACCCTATTTGAGAGTGCTAGTGCTTCAGTGGTGTAAAAGCTAAAGGTACCTTGAACATATTAACTAAAAGATGTTGTTCAGGTGCCTTAATCTATTCAAAATCTGATTTAAGAATTCCCTGGATTTGGCTTCCTATATGTGTTATAATGTAATTTTAAAAACATTTCCAGCACTATAAAATGGAAACATTCTATTTCTGTTTAAGACATGACTGCTGTGGTTTGGGGCACTGTTTCCAAAGCATTTAGTGAAATATTAACTTGATCTTGCTTTGCACACTAATTGCAATTTTTCCACCACCTTCAGCACAATTGCTCTGTTCCCTACAAAGAGGATAATGGAAATATTCAGGCTGGCTGCATATTGTCAAGATGAGGCTCTCTGTTTTTATATGCAGCCAAGGTTGTTCTTCTGGTTACAAATCATATTTATTAACTGTAATTTATTATGCAAATGAAGGTTTAGTGCACCATTGGTGTTGATATTCAGTTCAGAGCACTGTCCCTCTCATGTGTAATTCCACCCTGTGTCCATGGCCGATTCTAGCCTATTTGCTGCATGAGGTGAAAATTGAAACACCGCCCAAACACCAGACCACCCCTATTTGCCCTACCGAATTTACAGACAAACTTTTACAAAGAATCTACAACCTGATGAAAAAATAGTTGCCAACATTACTTAAAATTAGTAACTGGTCCTCTGTGATGGACACTACACGTCATTCAGTGACACAGACAATAGTGGCATCTAGTACCTTACAGGTGGCGATCAGCTCCTTCATCACGTCTTCTCTGGCCCGGGACTGTTAAATTTGCTGCCAGATGTCTTCAGCTCCCGGCAGCACATCTCCGCACAGCGCCCATAAAATAGCAGTCACTTACAGTACAAAGTCACCTAAATAACAGACCCTTATTACATAACATCCAGGTCCCCCCTTAATCACAGCCAGGTCCCTTAGTATATTTAATCACAGCCAGATCCCCCCTTAATCAAAGTCAGGTACACCCCTTATCACAGCCAGCTCCCCCTTATTGTATAATATGCCCATTTATAAAAATTAAAAGTTACTCACCTTGTTCCCACACTGCCCTCTTTCTCTTCCCGGCTCTTTTGCTCAGTGTCCGGACACAGGCAGTGTGACGTCATTCCATGCTGCCTGGGTCCTCCAGAGCAACAGAGCGGCACAGAGTATGGCCCCATATTTTGCTGCCTCCCTCAGGGCTCGGGCATCTGCCGCCTGAGTCAAGATTCTTATTTCGCGTCATGCCAGATGCGGCCCTTGCTGTGTCACCTTCATGGATACTCATCAACTCATCTGTGAGGGTAGTCTATTTGAGATCTCACCAGTTCTACCATTGATTCTGCATATGATGAGTAAGCCACTGGGCATTACTTGCATTAACAAAAAAATAAGTAAAAAAATAAGGGAAAAGTCACAGTTGCTGGCGGTGCAACTTTTTCATGCCTTGTTGCCAGAAAACTGGATTACCAAGCATGATAAATGCCCTCCAATTGTTTAATCCGTTGTGGCCCACAAAGGCATGTTTCTCCGCCTATAAAAGGCTCTCTATACATAGAACTATTACAGTTTAGGAGGCAGTCTAGAACTGAAAGACTCCCTTTAAGGTAAATGTTTATCCTGAAACAGTTAACCCTGTCTACTTATTGTTTTTGCCTCCAGTGGAAAGGAGGGGTCAAATGAAGCAGCTCTGTGTCTAAACTGGGCACCCCCTTTAACTATCAGATTGATAATAGTAAGAAAAATATAATTGCTTGGTTAATTTATGTTTGGATCACTAGCCATTATTCCTAACAAATGTTAAGAAGCAAGAAAAAAATAACAGAGGTGAAACAGGAGAGAAAATGATAAATGTGAGGCAAAGTGCAGCTTCGGCAACAATAGGACTGTGATAAATGAGCAAGTGCTGAGCGGATCTCCTTGTTACGGATAGGGGCGCTTTACAATGCACTTTTACTAGAACACATTGTACAATTATATTTAATCAGGACACTCAGCTAAAAATGCTATGTAAACTTTCTACTCTTGGATTTTACCAGTATGACAAGCGCAGAATTTATATGATACAGCTATATTCTGTGCCAGGAGAAATGGCTACACTGTCATTATGCAGATTTCTTTTCTTTTCTATTGAATTTGTCGATTCTCTCATTTGAGGTCACAGAAACATATATGTCACATATTTGTATGTTTCTGTCTATTCCATAGAACTAGTTGTATTGTATGTGACCTTCCCATGGGGCGAATAAAATAATACGTGGCTGCTTACCAATTCAAGGTAAGTAGAAAAGGGGTGGTTTTCCTTATCCCATCCTGGAAAACTTTGCATATTTTACCAATTCCCACCACATTCTTGCTGATGTTATGTTACCGGTATCTCCCAACACCACAGGACTAGGACAACACAAAGAGAGGCTGCCCAGCTAATCACCCATTGCTCTCCTTGTATTTCCTGTAAAGCCCTCTTACCTTGATATTATTTTACTGCACAAACATTATAGTTAGGTTTATGTAAGGTAACCTCACTGACATGTTCTCCATCTATCCTCCCATAACCCTCACAGACACGGCCCTCCTTCCACATTTTCTAGTTCACCAGGTCTTTACACTTTAGCAAAGGGCAGTTAATGAGCCCACCTAGGACCCCTTAGGTACTGCAACCACATCCTTTGCACCAATGCTCCTAGACTTGAATGGAGTGAGTGGTATATCAAGCATTTCATTCTACTTGGTTATAGCAGATGGCAATTCTAATGATGTTGACGAGGATGACACAGATAAGAAAATGTCATCCATGTTGCATCTGGCCATATTGTACACTGTAGGAGACACTCTGGTCCCAAGAATATGTTTTGTCACTAGAGGAGGTCTTAAGTGGCCCATTCATGACCTTTATATAATGAAATTATTGTCCTCATGAAACAAAACTTTTTAGGTATTGGCTCTTAAGTTTATAAATAAAATAAAATGGATCGGTAATCTCCAATTTGCTAACTTAAGGTATGCCTTTTTCAGGAGGTGAAGATGGTTTCCATATGATAACATGATGGCATATTACTGGGCTATACCATTATAAAGCTAGATTCATATCATGTTCCCTGAAATATCCTTACGATGTAGGGCTGTGACACATCCCAGGGTATGCTCATACAGTGTGAACATCGGTGTAAACATCGGTAGCAGCGTTTCACTGGGGTGTCTCCCGACTGATGTAACACACATCAGAGGCCGGGGATGGTGGCCATATAGTTTCATCTATCCCCCATAGGCTAGTATGGCCTCCGCTGAGTCTTAACACAGAATTACATTATATAATTATATTGTGTTTAAATGATTTTGCACTGTAAATACACAATTGTTTTGTTTTTTGTCTTCTGTGATGTATTGTCCCATGGATTGGGGAGGATGTTGGTTTCAGTATCTGAATGTACATCTATCTCCACTCTTGCACACCATAGAGTGGTCTGATGTGCTGATGTCTTGGGAATGACCTCTACACTCTCTACACCTCTACATATCCCCAGTGAGCAGGAGGAAGGGCCAGTATGTATTTCGAGAGTCTGGATGACTGGTTTCGTACAGGCACAGTTAAGGAATTGTGGGCCCAATCGTCATTTAAGGGATCTGGCTTGAATTGCATGCTAAAAAGCTGTAATAAAGTCAAATGTATGTACTCTTTATGCATGGTTACTGGTTTACAACATTTTTATCCAATGTTAACTAACTTTTCAAAATGTTATCCCACCGGTAAAGGTCAAGGTAGATCTCCTGAATTTACCATATGTACAACATTCACATTATTTATCTCTTTATCATCCAACACTACAACTCGGAGAAATGGCAATTTGCATGACATTCATGGATACAGTTTGTCTTAATGACAATACAATTAAATATCATGCTATTACAGCCAGATCTTGTGCAGTGAGCTCTGCAGATTTTTGTGGCCGATAACTTTAAAAAAAAGCATTAGCAGAGAGTGTAATGAGCTTGCAGATCGATGTGCACTGCATCCCACAGTGTGTTGCCTCATGTCATACGTGTACTTAGGTTTTAAGGGAAGGAGTACGTTTTTTGGATCCTGCAACGCAAATAGATAATGCATCTACATTTTTATTTCCTGATATTCATTGTGTTTTTTTATTGCAACACCAAGTAGATTCTAAAGGTATTTATACTTGCATAATCTGTATATTGTGTGGGGGGTATGGGAGCTTCCACCTTGCTTCTCTAGACAGTATAGTCACAGTGTCTGCCTATTATAGTGGGTGTGTGCTATCTATTACAGCTTTATATACTTGTCTGTGGTCAGTTTGTTGGTTGTTTGCAGCCAGATCTTGTGAGTGAGCCTTGCGATTTTGTGGCCGATCACTTTAAAAAAGCATTAGCAAAGCGAGTGTATGAGCTTGGCCGCGAGTGTGCACTGATCCCATGTGTGGCAGTGTCATAAGTGTGACTTAGGTTAAGGGAAGGAGTACGTTTTGGATTCCTGCAACAAATAGATAAGTGCATCTCATTTTTTATTCTTAATATTCATTGTGGTTTTTTATGCAACCAAGTAGATTCTAAGTATTTTACTTGCATATCTGCATATGTGTGGGGGGTATAGGGAGGTCATTCACCTTGCTATCTATACAGTATAGTCACAGGTGCCTGCCTATTAATAGTGGGTGTGGGTGTGCTACTAATTAGCAACCTTTATATACCTTCTGGTGGTCAGTTTGTTTTGGTTGGTTTGGCATCCAGATCTGGGGGGGTGCAGTGAGCTCTGCAGATTTTTTTGGCCGATAACTTTAAAAAAAGCATTACAAAAGCGAGTGTATGAGCTTGGCACGATGTGCACTCTGATCCCAAGTGTGTGCAGTGTCATAGATGTGACCTAGGTTAGGAAGGATACGTTTTGGTCCTGCACAAATAGATAAGTGCATTTCTACATTGTTTTATTCCCTGATATTCATGTGTGTTTTTTTATTGCAACAAGTAGATCTAAGGTAATTTTAAACTTGCATATCTGTATATTGTGTGGTGGGTATAGGGAGGCATTCACTCTTGCTTATTAGAGTATAGTCCCAGGTGCTGCCTAATTAATAGTGGGGTGTGGCTATCTAAATAGCAGCCTTTTATACTTCCTGCTCGGTCAGTTTGTTTTGGTGGTTTGCAGCCAGTCTTGTGCATGAGCTCTGGCAGATTTTGTGGCCGATAACTTTAAAAAAAAGCATTAGCAAAGCAGTGTAATGAGCTTGCAGCGGTGTGCCCTGATCCCAAGTGTGTGCAGTGTCATAAAGTGTGACTTAGGTTTAAGGGACGTAAGTTTGAGGGGCTTTAGCAGGTAACTTTCTGTGTTTTTGTTTACTTTGACTGTAATTCTTTCTGTGCATATTTATATTGGTAATCCCCATTAGAATTATGACTCCATAGTGCATTTGCTACAACGGTGTCCTCCTTGGTCCATGTATGCTTTCCTTGAAACAGCCGTCGATTGGAGATACTGCTGTGTGGGGTGTGTGAAAATTGCACAATCGGACCCAAATTTCTGATCTAAATGAGCAATTTCAGGCTGCGGGCAATTGATATATGGACGAAGTTTGCTGCTCCTGGAGCACAAACCTTCTGGGGAAATGGTTGTGGGAGGGAAGTTGGAGGTGCAGATGAGGGGGCAGCTAGTTGGGTAACATGTCGAAGGCGGGAGTAGAGGAAAGATGTTAGAGATCTAGTCCTGATCTGGTGCACCCCCATAAGTTTGCCAGGCTGGTGATGAGGGGGATATCAGCTCTGGGTAGCAATGCTGCAGAAAGACCTGCCGCTAGCAAACCAGGGGAATGTCTGCTCCAGTCGAGAAGGGGTAATGGAGCACAAGCAAGGTTCAGACAGTTGCTGGTGTGGGAGATTCCATATTTGGGGGAACACACAGGGGCAATCTGTGCACAAAGACCGTGCATATCCCGACAGTGTGTTGTTTGGTGCACGGGTGCTCGGGTTCGGCATGTTGCGATCGGGTTGACGGGATCTGGGAGGGGCTGGTGAGGAACCAGCGGTCATGGTCGCACATGGCACATAATGACAAAGTAAGGTAGGTGGAGGTCCTTAATCAATGATTTCAAGTTTAGTCCATAGAGCTCATGGCAGGACCTCAAAGTAATTTTCTTCCCTATCCGGGCTCCATATCGCCCCTGCGTAGACCACCGGTGCCACACCAGAAAGGCAAGCGGGAGATACAGGAGGTAAATAGTGGCTCAATAAAGTTTGGTGTAAGGAAGGAGGGGTTGGGTTCCTGGAGACTGGGATGACGTTTTCTGTGGGCTACAGGCTCGACAGTAGGGATGGGCTGCACCTCAATGGTGGAGGGGCCGTCTTTTTTAGGGGAGAAAAATGGCTAGAACGGTTGGCAGGTGTTCCTACCACACATTTCTCGTTTTTGTGTGAGTGCTCACTTAGTACTTGTATCTTAAAAGTAATGTCCGAGTCAAGGAGATGACATTTCCGGGCGCAAATAGACTGTGTACATAGAGAGCTGGGAGGTCTCTAGTCCTTGGGGGAGGAAGGGGGGCTGAATTGAGATTGGGGAATAGGCAAAAGGAATACTGACAGGGAAAACCATATAAAACGTGTATGGTACAACAAATGCCAACGCTCACAAACAAATGTAGTGAACTGGAACTCTTGATGTTGACGGAAATGATATGAGTGGGTATCAGCAGACAAGGCTGGACATAGCTGTATCTGGGCTCTTTACTATAGATGGTATAGTCCTTTTTAGAAAGGGATGCTTATAAATAAAAGGGGGAGGGGTTTTGTTTATAATGTTGATTCTCCGCCTCAATCCCGTCCTGCGAGATGACATCAGTAACGCAAAGTGGAGTCCCTATGGTGGAGATAAGAGAGGGAAAATAAAAATAAAATATTTACTAGGTTTGTATAGAAGCTCCAAATATATGGAGGCAGCAGGGAAATGCTGATAAGTGAATGGATCTTCTTCAAAGCATGGTGAAGTACTTATCATGGGGGACTTCATTCCCCATTTGACTGGGGGCAGAAGACCTGCAGTGTCCCTTCAGGTGTCAGGTTCTGTCAACAACAAAAGACAATACCTGTCGCAACTAGTCCCTGGACCAACAATAGGGGGCGACGCTGGACCTTATCCTTACCGAACGAACCTGATAGATATCAAAACTACAGTTTGGGGGAGCCTTGGGGAATAGTGATCATAATATCATTGATATTTGTTATTACGCTTTACTAAGAGCGTTATGAGGGGCACCACCCACTCTAACTTCAGGAGGGCAAATTTTCAGCAACTAAGGAAACCTTAAGCATGACTGGGATAATGCCCTCAAGGACAAAGCCCCCCCCAAAAATGGGACTTTTTTTCTCATATATTCTGAAAAAAGTCCTGTGCGAAACACATACCTTATGGGAAAAAGCATAAAAGGAACAAGACAACCCTGTGTGCTAACTAGTCTTGTAAGGAAAACGGCAATAAGCCTGAGAAAGATAAAGGCGTTTAGGTGCTGAAAACGGAGGTAGCGATGAGGCATTACGATTTTTGATAGAGAGAAACTAAATCTAGCCTAAAACACGCATAAGCCGCACACATAAACGAGAGAGAATATTGCAGGGCAGGCAAAAATAATCCCAAGTTAATTTTCAGTATATAAATGAATAAGAACGAAAAAAGAAGTGTGGGGTCCCCTTTAAAATCCATGGGGGTCATGGTGGAATACGAGAAAGTCCAATCTACTGAATGTCCCTTCTCAACTTTCTTTAACCCAGAAATTCCCCTGTTGGAGAAACACCAATGAGACTAATGTTAATATCATTTTTGATAATTGTCAACGGTTTAAATAAACAAACCCGAAGAGGTACCGAGGCGCCGCCTAGCAACCACTACCACGATAGATAATCACCGGGGGCCATAGTGGCCATACACCCCCCGTGTTCTGCTTAATTATGTACGGTGATAGACAGACCTTTATTTTTAATATTTGACGATTCACTGAGGACTGGGTATGGTCCACAGGACATGGCTGCATACAACTGTTGTACCAATATCACAAAAAGGTCAAATGCATCCTGGAACTACAGACTCCTAAGTCTAACTGCTGTGGGGGAAATTATTGAGGGGTTTATTAG
This sequence comes from Engystomops pustulosus, assembly GCA_019512145.1. Taxonomy (NCBI): domain Eukaryota; kingdom Metazoa; phylum Chordata; class Amphibia; order Anura; family Leptodactylidae; genus Engystomops; species Engystomops pustulosus. The sequence continues at coordinate 57,528,678 of CM033644.1, forward strand.
AGATGCTATCCTGGAGTATCTACACTGTGCACACCTTATAACCCAGCGTCAGCATGGGTTTATGAAGATCGGCTCTGTCACTAATCTGATTGGTTTTCTTCAACGAGGTAGTAACTTCACAGACTGGATCTGGGGACTGGGGACGCTGTGGATGTTTAATCTGGGCACTTCTCAAAGGCATTTGGATCACCAGTGTCACATAGTAAGGTGGTATCTAAATAAAATGTAGAGCTGCTGGGAATAGGAGAATCGTGGTATCTGTCAGTAATTGGCTTGTGATAGTAAACAGAAGGGTGGTTCATTAATGGCACAATATCTCAAGTTGGGTTGATGTTACCCAGATGGAGTGCCACAGGGGTCATTTGGGCACGACTTCTTTTTAATATTTTTTCATTAATGACCTGCCTTGTAGTGGGTTACACAGTCAATTTCTCAATAGTTGCCAGATATACTCAAGCTGTGTAGTACTAAATACTGAGGTCATAGTTTTAGCTTACAAGAGGGATTGTGGAACTTGAGGGATGGGCAGAGAAATGGTTGCTGAGGTTGAATGTAATAAATTAAGTTATGCACGGCCTGGAAACAAACTATAATTATGTTGTCTAAACGGTCCAATTACTTAGTAAAACTGAAGCTGAAAAGGACTGGGCGTAATGGGTGGATGGTACTTGATTGTAGTGGACCAAAGCCAGCGGCTGCTGCTAACGCACATACATAATGGGTGTATCAAGAGAGGAATAGATTCTCATGATAAAGACAGAAATAGTTTTTGGCCGCTTATCACAAATCCCGTGTCAGACCACACATGGAATATATGTACAGTTTTGGGCACCCCATTGTAATAAAAAGGATCTAATAGGCGTAGGAACGGGTGCAGAGGAAGCACCAGATATTTAGTGGAACCTGGGGGGATTAGAATACACTGCTCAGATTTACAAAATTTGGGTTATTCAATTTAGAACAAAGACGCGTGAGGGGAGACCTCATTTCAATGTACAAATACCTGAACGGAACTACAAGTGATCCTCTCCAAGATCTTTTTAACCTAGGCCCCTGCTGATGCCCAGGTACAAGGGACATCCTCTACGCCTAGAGAAGAGGGCGATTTTTACCTCACCATAGACAAAGGTTCTTTATCTGTAATGCAGTGAACTGAGTGAACTCCTCTGCCGCAGGTGTGTTATGGCCGACTCTATGTACATCGTTCAAGAGAGGCCTGATACTTTCTGGAGAACAAAATATCAATCACGGTATGGGGATAAAAACATTGTTGTTAAATTCTCTGAAGGTTGGACTTGATGACTTGCGTCTCCTTCCAGCTTATATACTACTACTACTACTATTTACGAATCGTCTACAAGATTTGCATTGTTATACTTTTATGATGTCAGCATTGGGCTCAACTTACTTTTAGATATCTGAGGACTGAGGACGAAGTAGTGGGTGGTTTAATATCGTGAAAACAGGCAGTCCCTGAGTTACTACACAAGAATAGTTTCTAATAGGTTTTCTTCTTACCAGAGGGGTGGCCACTTTACCGCGCTCTCTGTGTTTTTGTAAGTGTGGGGGACACGGATATTAGAGTATTACCAATATAAATCTGATTTTGCTACACTGTGTTCTTTCCCACTCATCCCAGACGCATTCGCCCCTCATCATGGCCAATGACTTGGCGGGAGGGGGTCATGTGATCCTTATATGTGCCATGACGCCAATCGCCACGGGAGCCAGATAGATCAACATGACATTTGGTTAATATGGGATAATAATCCCACGAACACCTTATAGTGTCCCAAACTGCCCTCGGACTTTTCCCTACACGGCCCTCAACACAAAACAAACCCTCCAGACTTATTACTTACCCCCTTTCATGCGCTGCACATTGATGACAAAGAACGGCATTGTAATAATTACTCATGTACGTAGATGGGTTTTGATTGTGACACCTACAGTTGATCAAGCTAGTTTTCTGTTGCACCCTGTTGATTCTCTCCCCCAGCTATTGTACGCCAGTTCTCGTGTGTGCGTGGTTCATGCCGGCAACTTTTTCCATATTACTACTGCAAAACCTCAAGGATTTCCCAAACTTTGTTTCTTCGTAAATCTAAAATAGAAATGTATTGCTATACTTTCTGCCTTCTGCCTAACAGGTATTCTCATGTACAGCCTGCCTTCATGCAGAGTGTCAGTAAAGCTCCTGCTATTTATAACTCAGTAATAGGTACATATAATACGTGATTTTCCGACTGCAGAAGAATTGGCCTATTCGGACACTGTCGTGTAATGAGAGGTATATAATAATCGCTCGTATGGCTTGGAACAACATAATCATCTATATTCTTCCTATCAATCTGCCTTCAAAAATCCATACATTCTCTCTCTCATAGCTTTTATCGGCCTACCATTCCCCGTAATTGCCCCTTGTCTGACTTCTTTGATCTGATTTTATATATTTGGTGTAATGTTTTCAGTAGCAGAGATCATAGAGCTGTTTGTCCACCACAGAATTCCCCTGCTAATGAATCGGTAAGAAGAAAAAGACTAAATACCAACAGATTTACCCCTTACTGACAAACAGCGCGTGGATAACACGGATATATTGCTACCGTTTTGGCTGCTACCCAAGAAGGCGGAGATGAATTCAATAGCTTATTATTGACTGTATGTGATTTTTCTGCATCCATCCATTTTCTTTTTAAGAGAAAGCTTAATTTTTGTATTTAGTTTTATGTGTTGGTTCGGGACCAAGACGCTCCTTGGAACACGACTCATTGTGACCAATTCTTCATTTTGCCAGAGAGTAAATTATCACAGCCCTCCATCATGGCGATTGCAACCACTTCCTTTTCCCTCTCCCTTACTTTGGTTAGTGTCTTCTTTTCTAAACTGCCACATGAAGCTTATATCTCTGCAAAACCATTTTCTTTACTAACCCTCTCTATCTTTCTTATGTCTTGTACATGGAACAGCAGGCAACAAATGTCCTCTTGTGTTCGATACAGGAATGTTGGGTAAAAAAACCACAATGACCCTAAAATATATTGTTTTTATATTGTACAATTAACTGTTAATGAAACCTTAACCATCAACAATAGAACTGATCAAAAATAGAAATGAAAAATATCTGTCTCTGCATGAATTCAATGCCCAGGTCCGATGCCCATTCTGGTAAAATGGCAGGCTCAGCTCTTGTCAAGGTCATTTGGTTCTGTTTCCAAAAGTCAAATCTTTGGTTAATTTTCGAGTTTTCTTAGATTAAAGTTTTAGGGAACACTTTTGTTCTCTGATGTTCCTTTTGGAAAGCAGACATTTCTTCCTGACCGAGTTACTTACATGACAAATGTTTGCGCTTTTTATAATGGTGTCTCCCTCTCTGTAATCCATTCCATATACATTATATATTGCCAGGGGTCCTCACAACACCCTTATCAGTTTTAATTATCCTCTTTGTAATGTAGCCTTAGGATACCTTGGTTCCGATCGTAATAAATCCATCCACTGGTATCAAAATTTCCCATGAGCCCGTCAGAGCCTTTTGCCATCAATCTTTATCGACTATGATGTTTTTATGTACTGTGTCCCCGTTATAGTGTGAAGGGAATACAGAAATATGTGGGCACTCTTAGTCGAAAGAGGTTTAAGTGTCAGGTGTGTGTAACTCTTTTTAGTAAGGTCAATTTCTGGCTGCTTGTCCAACGCTTGGTTAAGTTCACAGTTACGGAAAATTAGTTTTGCAATTTACCATCAAGTGCTAAATGACTTGATATACGGACACAGAGCAGTATGTTTAACAGAACCTGTACAGTATTAGAACTGTGAGACCCTGACTGTAGATGCATTTTGTTCTGTCTCCCACTGATTTCCATCCTTTGCATTTCAGTATGGTCACCTGCTGTTTTTCTGAACCTTCCGACTTTCTTGTATATTTCCATGCAAACTAGCTACGTTACACATTGAAACCTATGTAATTGTATTCCTAATCCACCAACAGTATAAAGGCTTTATGTTTTTAGTTACATTAAAATTAACTACAATACCTTTGTCCAACCACTTCTTCACCGGCGCTAATTTATTCTTATGCATTAATGGGGAAACATTGAGCAACTTGTTTCATTTCATCACACATGGCAAGAAAGACTGTTTATAAGTCATCTATTGTATCGCATGTCTGATGAATGTCCACTGAACACATAATCTATAGACATTATTCCATTTAACCTATGATCCCTAAAATAAACACATCTCTCAAACGTCCTCCATATCTAGGTGAGAGAATTTCTTAAAAATATGGTTTTAATATGTTTAAACCGCCCTTGCCCACACACAGAGGAAGTGATGTAGATGTGCGTGGTTTATGAGATAATATTAAAATCTCTGCCACATGTGCAATATACTTGGGTTCAGCTATGATGGTATACACTTCCATCACTGCATGTGTCACCCCGTTAATCCAGTGCATCACAGGTCCGGGTGAGCTGAGATGCATAGCGCTTGCTTACATTTCAGTGGTCAACCGGTATCCAGCACAGCATAGTGTACCAGGGGAAGCTTAGAGCAGTATACATTGGTCCATTGCAGGTCACCCATTATCCAGTGCATGCACAGTGTACCAGGGGAAGCTGAGAGCAGTATACATTGGTCCATTGCAGGTCACCCATTATCCATTGCATGCACAGTGTACCAGGGGAAGCCGAGATCAGTACACCATGCTTCATTGCATGGTTGCCCAGTATTTAGTGCATGCACAGTGTACCAGGAAAAGCTGAGGGAAGTACACCTTGCTTCAATGCATGGTCGCCCAATATCCAGAGCATGCACAGTGTACTGAGGGAAGCTGAAGCATCACCACCTTGCTTCACTGCCGCATTACTCAGTATCCAGTGCATGCACAGTGTACCAGGGGAAGCTGAGAGCAGTATACATTGGTCCATTGCAGGTCACCCATTATCCAGTGCATGCACAGTGTACCAGGGGAAGCCGAGATCAGTAACCTGCTTCATGCATGGTCGCCCAGTATCCAGAGCATGCACAGTGTACTGTGGGAAGCTGAGAGCATCACACCTTGCTTCACTGCAGCATTACTCAGTATCCAGTGCATGCACAGTGTACTGGGGAAAGCTGAGGGAAGTACACCTTGCTACAATGCATGGTCACCCAGTATCCAGTGCATGCACAGTGTACCAGGGGAAGCTGAGAGCAGTACACCTTGCTTCACTACACAGTTACCCAGTATCCAATGCATGCACAGTGTACCAGGGGAAGATGAGAGCAGTACACCTTGCTTCACTATACAGTTACCCAGTATCTAGTGCATGCACAGTGTACCAGGGAAAGCTGAGGGCAGTATACCTTGCTTCATTGCATGGTCAATCAATATACAGCGCATGCACAGTATACCGGGGGAAGCTGAGAGCAGTACACCTTGCTTCACTACACAGTTACCCAGTATCTAGTGCATGCACAGCTGTACCAGGGAAGCTGATACAGTACACATTGCTTCATTGCATGGTTACCCAGTATCTAGTGCATGCACAGTGTACCAGGGTAATCTGAGGGCAGTACACCTTGCTTCAGTGCATGGTCAATCAGTATACAGCGCATGCACAGTGTACCAGGGTAAGCTCAGGCCAGTACACATTGCTTCATTGCATGGTTACCCAGTATCTAGTGCATGCACAGTGTACCAGGGTAATCTGGAGGGCAGTACACCTTGCTTCAGTGCATGGTCAATCAGTATACAGCGCATGCACAGTGTACCAGGGTAAGCTCAGGCCAGTACACATTGCTTCACTGCATGGTTACCCAGTATCTAGTGCATGCACAGTGAAGTCAGGTGTACTCCCCATAGATTGTTGTGCATGTACTTTTTCCCAGGTAACACATTTTAGTTGATGTCAAGCATCAATGACTACTGTATATTATATAAAGATCTGTTTGTTTCTTAATATTTGTTAGTTTTATTACACTATATTGTTTTAAATTCACATTCTATATTACAGCTTGGAAGAAAGAACGATCATTCTTTCCAGGGCAGAGCAGCAATGGAAAATACTTTTGACTGTAGACAGACTGTATCTGCTTTTTCCATAGCTAATCATTTCTCCTGAGATGACATTTACAGAGTAGGATGGAAATTTCAGTGGTTGGTGTGAGATCTGCATCATTATCTAATTTAGCAATCTTTAACACTAGTCCAAAGCATTTATTGGGTACATATGAGGAATTATATAATAATAAGTAATGTTGATGTGAGCCCCAGTAGAGTGCCCCCATTCTGCTTTTAAAAAGCTCTGGCAGTCCTGCATTGTCTATTTATTACTTGACCAGTCACTCAATAGTCACTGCAGGGAACATGTTGGGCTTGGGAAAGGGGATGGTCCCCAAAATTGTTGCAGAGGTTAAGAATCAAGATGCTTATTCACAAGCATCATTACTACTTGAGTTTCTACTGGTAAGTCTCATTTGGTCTGATCCTGGTCTTAGCCACTATTGGTGAATATTGCATTGAATCGTCCACACAAGGCTAGCATATAAAACACACTGGGGGTCATTTACTAAGGGCCTGACGTGTTACCCGAATATTTCCGATTTGCGCCGATTGTACCTGAATTGCCCTGGGATTTTGGCGCATGCGATCGGATTGTGGCGCATCGGCGCCGGAATGCACGCAACGGAAATCAGGGGCGTGGCCGAGCGAAAACCCGACGGATTCGGAAAACAAAGCCACATTTAAAACAATAAAAGTGTCGCTTGGGACGCGCTTACCTCCACTTGGTCCGGCTCGGTGAATTTCAGGGCATTCGGATGCTTTTCAGTGCACGGACGGCGGAGGAACTGCCTTGATGAATCCCGGCCGGACCCGAATCCACCGCAGAGAACGCGCCGCTGGATCGCGAACGGACCGGGTAAGTAAATCTGCCCCACTATTTTATAGAACTTGCATTGTTGGGAATATGGTTTTTGTATTTTTCTTTACATAAGCCATTTTCACAGCTATCTGGAATTAAATGGTTTAACTGCACATAAAATGAAAATGTCAACGAAGTATCACAGGTTGTGGAACTTTTCCAGTAGAAATCTAACATCTATGTGAGATATGGTAACGGAAGGCAACTAGTGTTTCCAAACATGTTTTTTGGTTACAGCTGTTGATGCAAAAGAACACCTGCTGATCACAACCTCGTATGCAATAAAAACCATAAAATATTAATACATTGCACAATTATGTATAAGCTAGGAGAGCACTTGAAGATGGACGTTTTATATTTTGTTAAGATGAGATCCTGAGTTGCATGTGTTGTGTGATTCTGGGCGGACTGGGACCGGTCGAAAATTAAAAAAACCATGTACTAACCTTCCCGACACTCCCCCTTATGCAGTCCGGCCGACAGTGACAGCTCCATGCGCGCCAGTGGGCGCACAGACTATGACGTCGGCCAATAAGCATACAGCTTTACCAAATTTATAAGCTTTTTATTTTAAAAAACTGACTTCCTTTGCATAATAAAATATTGAGGGAAATAAAAAAACTCGCCACCTTCCAAGCCCCATAACTTTTGAAATTTTTTGTCAATGTTGCTGCATAAGGGCTTATGAGACATGTAGATGTTATTTGTACACAATTGTGGTTTATAAAGTTTTTTTTCATCACGATCAATATAATTTTTTGTGTAATGGACAATTAACAAATGTCAATTTAGGCAGAGTTTTTCATTTACTTTTTAAAGTTTTTTGGTGTACAGGATAAATAGTAATATAGTTTTGTATGGGTGTGGAGGTACATGTGTGTTATAAACTTTAATTTTTTTACAGGGGGCAGGCAACTTTTGTGTCTTAATTTTTTATATTACTTTGTCCCACAAGGAGACACTGACATCGCGATCGCAGCAGTATCCTGTTTCTGAACCCGGTCGATCACCATAACGTAACTCTATGTCATGCAGTTAAAACTCACACTTTATGGAGCAGAAAGGGGTTAAAACTAGAGATGAGCGAGTATACTCGTCCGAGCTTGATGCTCGTTCGAGTATTAAGGTACTCGAAACGGCTCGTTGCTCGGACGAGTATTTCCCCTGCTCGAGATCGAGCATTTAATTAAAAATACACAGTGAAGAACAATGAAGAATAGAATAAAAACAGTGAACACAGGATCATTTAAGTGAAAAACACAGTAAAGAACACAGTGAAGAATAGATTACAGATGTTCGGCACATCTGCTTACCTGTCGGAAGATACGCGCGGAACAAAATAGTATGTGAAGAACAATATATATGTGTGAAGAACACATTGAAGAACACGGGGAGCAGCACAGAGACACCGGGGGAGCAGCACAGAGACACCGGGAGCCAGCCACAAGAGACAACCGTGGGAGCCGCCACAGAGACACCGTGGGAGCCCAGCACAGAGCACCCGGGGGTAGCACAAAGGACACCCCCCCAACCACCCCATCCCAACCCCCCCCCACCCAAAACTCCCCACCCCCCCCCCCCCCACCAAACCCGCCCCCCCCCCCACCCCCCACCTCCCTCACCTCACCCCCCCCCCCAAAACCAACCGCCCCAAACCAACCCCCCCCCCCCCCCCCCCCCCAACCCCCCCACAACCAACCCCACCCACCCCCAACCCCCCAACCCAACAACCCCCCCCACAAAAAATGGGAGCATCGAGGCTGGGGCAGCACGGATACATCGAGGCTGGAGCAGCACGGATACATCGGGGCTGGGGCAGCACGGATACATTGTGGGAATGGGCAGAACGGAGACATCGGGGGAACGGGCAGAACGGAGACATCGGGGGAATGGGCAGAACGGAGACATCGGGGGAATGGGCAGAATGGAGACATCGGGAAAATGGGCAGAATGGAGACATCGGGGCTGGGGCAGAACGGAGACATCGGGGGAACGGGCAGAACGGAGACATCGGGGGAACGGGCAGAACGGAGACATCGGGGCTGATACATCAGGGCAGCACGGAGACACTCACGGAGGGGCAGCAGGGAGACACTCGGGGAGGGGCACACACTCGGGGAGGGGCAGCACGGAGACACCGGGGAGCAGCAGCACGGATCCCGACAAGTAAGCAGATGTGCCGAACATCTGCAATCTATTCTTCACTGTGTTTTTCACAGCGTTTTTTACTTAAATGATCCCGTGTTCACTGTTTTTATTCTATTCTTCACCGTTCTTCACATCTGCTAACTTGTCGGGAGATAATATACGCGTAGAACAGTGAAGAATAGATTGCAGATGTTTGCATACATCTGCTAACTTATCAGAAGACATTCTTTTTCAATTAAATAACACATTTTATTCCCGAACCATGGTCCCTTTGAAAAATGCTCGAGTCTCCCATTGACTTCAATGGGGCTCGTTATTCGAGACGAGCACTCGAGCATCAGGAAAAGTTCGTCTCGAATAACGAGCACTCGAGCATTTTAGTGCTCCTCATCTCTACTCCCCAGTAAACAAATATATATGTATTGAGATATGTATGTCAGCTCCTGCAGTGAAAATGTCAATTGTAGAATAGGGAGTTTACTAAGATTCTATGTCAAGCCGGTAAGGTTTGCAATATCTGATTCTGGCACAGCGCCTTACCTGTTATGTAAGTACTGTTAAAATGTTTTATAAAGCAATAAAACATATAATCATAAATAAGTATATACAGGCAGTCCCCGGGTTACATACAAGATAGGTTCCGTAGGTTTGTTCTTAAGTTGAATTTGTATGTAAGTCGAATAAAATAAAATTTTGCCCCAGTGACAATTGGAGTTTTAAAATTGTTTGCTGTAATTGGACCAATGATTATCAATAAAACTTCATTACAGACAACGTACAGCTGGTCAGTGCAGTCTGGGACTATACTAAAGCATCCACAGAACTTCACCAGAGGTCACAGTGAGCAGAGGGGTCCATCTTTAACTATGGGTCGTCTGTAATTTGGGTGTCCTTAAGTAGGGGACCGCCTGTAACATATATGATGTAGTATGCAATATGTTGGTACCCAAGTGAATATAATTGCTATAAAAAAATACAATATGCAAAAAAAATAATGAAATCAAGTATAACGCAGTACAAAGTAATTGCTAGGAAACTACCCATGCATAGTATTCCTTAGCTGTAACTTACGTATGTATACCTGTAACTTACGTATGTATAATATTAACAATATATAATATATAATATATATATACACAAATGATCAGGGTGGGACTTAGAGAAGCTATGAAAAGCAACGACTGGATCATACACCAAAGTTAATATATACGGTTACTAATGTCTCACAAGGTAAAGTTTTGAGGTTATAAGATTTTCCAACATTAAAGGGGTTTTCCCACGAAAGAAAAATCCCCTAGTGATGTTAAGACAATAAAGATCATTTAACCCCTTACTTAACAACGTTACTCAGTTTTATTGCTGTTTTAACTCCTATCTCTCCCTCTGCTGCTCAGTGTAAAATCCGATGGTGTGAGCGGGGCCTCTCTAAGCAGACACATTACTGTATTATCTAATTCTGTGGTGTGACAGGGTGTTCACATTATAGGGTACAGGGTTTATATGCACTTTGATCTGGCTTTTGACATTGTACTTATACACTGAAACATAGAGAGATGACACATATCATAGATGCATGCGATTACACATAGGCTGACAAACAGAGACTTTTACACTGTTACACTGTGGGTTATACTACATCTCACAGCTATGCGCCTGCCTTCCCCTTTCCCCGGGTCACTTATCTCCTTGTAGTTTATTGAACTGTGGGCTCTGCTGCATCTCACAGGTATGTGCCAGCCTCCCCATTTCCCCAGTTCACTTACGTCCTTGTAGCATGTTGTTTGCAGACTCTCTATCCTCACTCTATAATCTCCTGGCAGGAAGTGTATCTATCTCAGTGTGCAGCAGTGTGAGCTCCGTGCAGGGGGCGTGGCTACAGCCACACAGCAGAGACAGACAGTAATCTCATCTGCACGATCCCATCCAAGATGACCGGAACCCAACCCTAAGTGAGAAGTTACTTCTCTGAGAGTCATGTCTGGGTGCAACTAAAATTGTGTACAGCAGGACTGATAGGGACAGGTTGGACTTCTATCTGAAATGCTGAATTTTTGTTAATAACAGTTAATTAGAGAATGTGTTATTTTCATATAAGAAACTTGTCTTTGTGGGAATACTCATTTAATAGTATACTATGGCCCGCTGATGTAGGTAGCCAATAATACATTCTATATTTTATTATATAGCTGGCAAGTTGTATTGTCTGTATACAATATATTAAGTTCAATGTCTCTCAACTCAAACTCCAGGGGGAAATAAAAAGAGTAGTACTTCATAAATGTGATAAACAATGGACCACATTATCTGGGCCTGGCATCCACAGCTCTGCTTTGTAATTGCACAACTATCCAGGCTTGAAGACAAATGTGTAACAAAAATGGCCGGAGGAATGACTTTTAATTGGTGTAAAAAGGTGGGGGGGCAGTCCTTTATTTTCTACTTTTTGGTTTATATTGTACTAAATGTATAATATGTATACACTGTACTCTTTTTTTCAATATTGGTCACATATATGTGATTGATTGATTGTATATGAGTCTATTTATAAATAATAAAAGATACCTGACTTAGGGCCTAACAACCAAAAAAAATGATTTTAACTTCTAACTTTGATTTTTCTATGTATGCCCTCATTTGTCTAGGTTTCTCTTGATTAACCTTCAGTCCATGTTGAAACTTCTTATCTCTCTTTGCTCCAACTGTCTGCTGCCACCACCAACCAATCCTCCACCTCCACCATCTCTGCATTCCTCATGGTCCGATCTCTCTTTCTAAATAAAGAGGTACCACTGCCAGGATTTAGAGCGATGATAGTTCTTTCCCAGGTCTGGCATTGTCCATGCCCCTCAGTGGCATGGACAATGAGTAGTTACTGGAAACTAAAACCAAAAATGAATGCCTTGGGTGTCAGCCCTGAGCCTGAGGTGAAGCTAATAAAAATGTGACGATTTTGAGAGAAATCAGAATCTTGCTCCTCTGAATGGGCAAAGTAATTGAAAGTGCTTAATTTCAAGGTTTTTAATTGAAAGGAAATGCCTTTTATATTTTTTATATACTTTGCCATAAATATCTACAGTAAAACCATGGTTGTCTGATACATGTGAACTAGGACACCTATCACTTTACACATCACATATAACTTTACTTGTAGCTTTTAACACTAACAGTGGGGAAGCACCTATGATAAAAGGAAAAATTCACAGGTCATTAAATATACGGTAAACCCTAAGGGGCAGCGCAAGGACACTAGTAACTGGTCACACTTCCCAGAGCAAAACATACCCCGGTCCTTATAATGTTATCACTACTATTACAGGTATAATATGTCACTTTGTTAACCTCTAGTTTTTGAATCATCCATGGTTAAGCACAATTCTCTATAAAATGAATCCCAATATTGCATTTAATTTGAAAGTTTGCTGCACTGTTATTTTCTATAAGGTCTATATTCCAGAAAATATTGTTTGTCTCAAAGCCATTATGTTTTAGCGTGATGAATCAGCACTCTTGAGCTATGCTTGAATGATGACCTTTACTTGGCGAGCTCATCCTTCACATTTAGGTTAGTTATTCATTTTCTGCAGAGGTGAAATATTACAATGATATTTGGTCATTTGTAATATTTTCACTAGGATAGTTACAGAAGAAGCTTTTCTGTAAAACTACCCAAATGTTATTGTTTTTAGAATAATTCAGATCTTTAAAAGGAAATATATTTTAGCACAATGTGTATAATTACAAATTGACGGAGAAAATAGGAATAATGTGCTTCTCTGTGATAAGCCTAGAATTAACTCTTATGAGTTACATTACTGATTTTTCTAATAGTAGGATAAATTCCCACCCTGAGGGTAAGAATTATCATTTACACAACTGTCTAGGACAGTCAGACAGACATAGGTATAGGGCTGAACATAGTGTAGGTATAGGGCTGAATATTTTGTGGCATTGGAGTTTAGTAACTCTGAGGATAATCATTATTATCTATAGCCAGGCGACCATGTTAAAAGTACATCCACATCTCGTTTTGTCTTTATGTTTTAAGGATACGTCGGGATGATTCCCACTTGTCATTACAAATGAAAGCAAAGATCTATCACTGGACATCACTGGGGACCCCCTGAGTATATGGTCAGTGGAGGTTAGGGGAGGAATGCAGTATGTTGCATCCATCCCAAATTGCCTCGCTCAGCAAGTTTCTTGCTGCATCTTTCCATCTTGTGTTTTCCACAGTATATGATTTATACTGTGCAGATAGAGGCAAAAAGGATACCATTGTCTGCCAATATATGTCTATGCATATGCATAGATAAAGAAACGCTGAAAGTATACAAAAAATGAGATGTGAATTTAGCCAAGAGCAGTGATGGCGAATTTATGGCATGGGTGCTAGAGGTGGCACTCTGAATCCTTTCTGTAGGCACCCAGGCTGTCACCCCAGGATAGAGTCATCAGACAGGACTAGAATATTCCTGCAGTTCTCAGTTCCCCTGCTGCTCTCAATGCTCTTTTAAGGTCACACATCTGTGACTGATTAGAAATGCAGGAAGAGTGAGAAGGTGCGAACAGGGCCAGATTATCTATTGAGGTCCCCTTGCTGGTCCCATGATTCTTCTTGTACAGAGAGACCTCAGGGGGCCAATACGATTGAATGTTGTGGAAGAACAGGGAGCAATAAGTTACTGTTTAAATTTTCATGTTAGCACATGGTAAATAAGTGGAATCCAGTTGTAGTTTGGGCAACGGGTCTCTAAAAGGTTCACCATCAATGGCCTAGAGTCATTGCTAACTGCATAGCTGTAGTAGCACTGCCAGATACAAAGTATTTCTCTACAGCAATGTTAACCAAAAAAGCAACTTTGCATCTTTGTTACCATGCAAATGAATTATTTTGAGCCAGGAGAATATAAAAAGGCTCTTCTCACCCAAGTCCTAGTTGTCTGCAAACCACCTCAGCATCAGCATCATCCCACTGATCATCGCATACTGTGCCCCATTGGCCAGAATGATAAACTTCTATCCTTCCTTCAAAAGGGGAACTCCCTCCAACCAGTCGAGCAGGTATGAAAGAGTCTGTGGCTGGAAAGAGATTGGATCAAAATTAGTCATTTCGGGAATAACATAGTTGAGGATACATATATCTCTACCAATTGTTATGTAAAATAAATACAATTAAATCAGTATATGCTGGACTCTATGTTGCGATCCCAATTTAATCCCCTTGAAATATATAGAAATTAACTCATGAACCCTTAAGATTTATAATATACATGGTGGGGAATCGGTCAGATGAGCACTGTTTGTTTTTAACCCATTCTGTTTATTATTAATCCATAAAGGACCATACCACTTTAATTTCTTGCGTTTCTTTTTTTTACGCCCTATGTATAAAATTCTATAACATTTTTTATGTACAGAGCTGTATGAAGGCTTGTTTTTTGTGTAACAAATTGTACTCTCTAGTGATGGTATCTAGTATTCTATGGCGTGTAATGGGAAGCTGGAAAAAAATTCCAACACAATTGATTAATTTTTTTGGTGGACACTGTTTTTATGTCTTTCACTATGTGCTCCAAATAACACATTTTCTTTATTCTTTGGGTTAGTATGAACACAGGGAAAAAAATATATAGGTTTTATTAGATTTAAAATAATTAAAACCTTTTGTACAAATTTTTTTTCATAGAGCTGTGTAATTTATTTTTAGAAGGAGCTGCCATTTTCATTGCTATTTTGTGACTCTATGACGTTTTGATCGTGTTTTAATCCAAATTTTATGTGTTTTATGTGTTATATATAGAAAAAGAGGCACCTGCGACATTTGGACACAATTTTCTGTTATGGGGTTCATGACTTGGAATAATTGTTTTATATTTTTATAGGTCAGGACTTTTGGCACACGTTTATGATTTTACTCATTTTTATATGTGTTCTAAGGTAAGGGGGTTCTAGGGTTTTTACTTTTCATTAATTTTTTTTTATATTTTCTAATGGGTTTTTTTTTCATTTTTTATTTACTACTTTTTTAGGTCCCTTAGGGTGTTTGAACACTAGGGGGTCTGCCCACTCATACAATATACTGCAATACAACTGTAATGCAATATATTGTGAATATGCAGCTCTAATAGGCCATAGGAGTCTCGCAAAGGCCCCCAGCTGTCAATGCAACCATCAGTAACCCCTGAAAATTTGGTGGGAGCTGCTATTTATGTGAAATGATCAGCTTTGAACATGGTAACTAACAGGTTAACTTCCACAACTGTTGCCAGAATCAATTGCTACAGTTAGCCACAAGTGTTTGCTGTATGACACTGCAGACACCTGCCCTGCATGGAGTAAAAACAGCCTGTGAACCTTCCTTGCATAGCCTTAACCCCTTGTCCTCTTTTGAGATTTGACAGATCTATTTTAACCGGTTGGCAGAACGGAGACATCGGGGGAACGGGCAGAACGGAGACATCGGGGCTGATACATCAGGGCAGCACGGAGACACTCACGGAGGGGCAGCAGGGAGACACTCGGGGAGGGGCACACACTCGGGGAGGGGCAGCACGGAGACACCGGGGAGCAGCAGCACGGATCCCGACAAGTAAGCAGATGTGCCGAACATCTGCAATCTATTCTTCACTGTGTTTTTCACAGCGTTTTTCACTTAAATGATCCCGTGTTCACTGTTTTTATTCTATTCTTGACTGTTCTTCACATCTGCTAACTTGTCGGGAGATAATATACGCGCAGTGAAGAATAGATTGCAGATGTTTGCATACATCTGCTAACTTATCAGAAGACATTCTTTTTCAATTAAATAACACATTTTATTCCCGAACCATGGTCCCTTTGAAAAATGCTCGAGTCTCCCATTGACTTCAATGGGGCTCGTTATTCGAGACGAGCACTCGAGCATCAGGAAAAGTTCGTCTCGAATAACGAGCACTCGAGCATTTTAGTGCTCGCTCATCTCTAGTTAAAACCATATTTCTGCCTGTTTTACTTGAAATGAAAATACATTTGCCTGAATGTCTGGTACAACCTAGTGGCTGTCTGTCTAACTACAACTGTATTTCATGTATGGCTATTCTTTATAAATTTTACTAAAACTTCTAAAAAAATACTGTGTCAAATTCAGTTTTTTTCTATCTCTCCATACTACATGATGAAACTACAACTTACCTAGAAAAAAATAAATCCCCCCCAAACATTTAAAATAACAGATACATAGAAATGTTATGTATTTTTGAATGTGACAGTGAAAAAACTTTAAACAAGCTAATTTGTTACATATGCATTGGAGCCCATGACCCAGATTTTTTACGCTGGAGGTGGTGGCATCATAATGGTTAATGTCAATGAGGGGGTTACGCTAGGTGCTGACATCACAAGGTATGCTGAGATCTATAGTTACCAGTCATTTTTGATAGATCCACTGGGAAGTAGGAGTGGAAAATTGTGGTGGTGTGTTGTGTTCCCTGTAAGTTGTTGTTGCAGGTGGTGATGCTAGTAACCTAGCTCCTACTTTTCTCAATGACTTTGTGGAGACATGGTTTGCGATGGTATTACAGCTCAACTGTATGATGCCTGACGAAGGCCCGATTCCCGGGCCAAAACGCGTTGCACATTGTATAAAATACGCTTTTAAAGGAATTATTCCTGGAGTGGTCCATCCACGAGCGCCGGCACCTATTTTTTCCATATACACACTTGGGCTCCCACATTAGCTCAACTGTATAGAAATGAATGCAACTTAATTGCAATATCACACACTACCATGGGCAACGTGTAGTTTGCAAACCAGGGACAGACAGATAGACAAACAGAGAGATAGACAAGTAAATTGATAACATGGATTAATCTGTGTATAACCTACTAAAGACCTAATTATCTGCATTTCTTCATTTTCAAGGAAAACCATAGATGTAAATGCTACAGAGGAAGGACTGACATACGGCTAGTTATTGACAATTTCAGGTTCTTTAGGGGTACATGAGGAAACATGCATTAGGGCTTTGTATGGATTGCACCCATAGGCTCTTAGTATGTGTGATGCTATGATCGGGTTTGGATAGATAAACAGTGCCACCTGCTGTCAGGTCTTTAGTATTAAACTGCAGTAAATCAGGACTCCTACCGTGTTTCCCCGAAAATAAGACAGTGGAGGACATGTATCTTTATTTCTGCTAGTCAAATTGTCTAATCTTTGCGCCTTTTGGCGTTTTTGCGACTTTTTACTGTGACTTTTGCTGCCGTTTTTCAAGTGCACCTTGGTCTGCACCTTGTACAGTGTACCTTATGTATCTATGTTTTCCAGATATAACGTGTGATTTTTCACTTATGTATCACTTTTATTGCTTATTTTTGCAACTTTTCAGGCACAAATTTGCACCTGGTCCAGGACAGGTGCAAAGGAAGGGTTTTTTTCATGGACCCTATTGTAACATGTAAATTGGAATTATTTCACATGCTTTAAATGTTTAAAGTTTTGCACAGTAACCTGTTTTTTGAAAATTCTGAAATTTTAGCATTTACATTTTTTTAATTTATTGGTTAATTGGCAATATAAACGTGACGTTAACACATGCATTAACATCGCGTTTACTATGCGTTTTGTAAATGCAAATGTTAACAGTAGAGATGAGCGAGCACTAAAATGCTCGGGTACTCGTTATTCGAGACGAACTTTTCCCGATGCTCGAGTGCTCGTCTCGAATAACGAGCCCCATTAAAGTCAATGGGAGACTCAAGCATTTTTCAAGGGGACCAAGGCTCTGCACAGGGAAGCTTGGCCAAAATAATAACCCTCATCCATAAAGCTCTGTATAATGCTGCACCCCCCTACCTCTCCTCTCTTATCTCAGTCTATCGCCCAACCCGTGCTCTTAGATCCGCCAGTGATCTTAGATTAACCTCTACCCTAGTGCGGACCTCCCACTTGCGTCTCCAAGACTTCTCTAGAGCTGCACCAATTCTATGGAATGCTCTGCCCCGGACTATCAGACTAATACCTAACCTCCAAAGTTTCAAACGTGCTCTTAAAACCCATTTCTTTAGGCAAGCCTATAACACTCATTAACTGCATGAAGTTTTAACTCTTCTACTAACCCGTCCTGTGTCGTCCTCCCATCTGTTATCCAGCAACTAACAGGCACCAGACTTCTCTGCAGTCCCATTCACCCTGGACCTGGTATATAAGATGACGGCTGAGTGGTTCAAGCGACAGCAATTCCATTTATTATATTTTGTTCTATTCCCTAAGAAGAATGGCTTGACCATTAAATATTCTTTTACCTCGTGTTACCCCATCATCTTCATAAACCGTAAGCTCTGGCGAGCAGGGACCTCACTCCTGTTGTTCCATACAAATGTTGTGCTCTGTTACATTACATTTGTATTTGTTTCCTATGATTTGTAAAGCGCTCACCGGGGGAGCAGCACAGAGACACCGGGGGAGCAGCACAGAGACACCGGGGGAGCATCGAGGCTGGGGAAGCACGGATACATCGAGGCTGGGGCAGCACGGATACATCGGGGCTGGGGCAGCACGGATACATTGTGGGAACGGGCAGAACTGAGACATCGGGGGAACGGGCAGAACGGAGACATCGGGGGAACGGGCATCGCCAATCCAAGCCCCTGTCTCTAGGCTACTCCCCAAACAGCACTTTTGTATAAGATCAAGTGTAGTAGCGTTCTTATAAGTTTAGGATATGCCGGGTGAGGGGAATGTAAACAGATGCGCAAGAAGCGCATGATGCGCATGGAGCTGGCGCTCCGCTGCCAGGCGAGCTTTCGCCAATCCAAGCCCCTGTCTCTAGGCTACTCCCCAAACAGCACTTTTGTATAAGATCAAGTGTAGTAGCGTTCTTATAAGTTTAGGATATGGCGGGTGAGGGGAATGTAAACAGATGCGCAAGAAGCGCTGAAATAATATTGGTAAATGATAAAAGTTTGCCAGTATATTTTGTGGATAACACAGCAGGGTGGCGACAAAGTTAACAACTTTGATGTGGAATCCATGAAAACAACCCAAATTTCTGCCTGACACACCTCGTTTGATAATTCATGCATTCTCACACTCCTTTCCTCTCCAGGGATGAGAGTGGAAAGATTTTGCTTGTACCGTGGGTCCAGGAGAGTGAATACCCAGTAATCGGTGCTGGAATAAATTCTTTGAACGCGAGGGTCACGGGATAGGCAGCCTAGCATGAAATCTGCCATATGATTCAACAGGCCAAGCAGCGGGATGGTGAGGCTGATGATGGCGGCATCGCCACTGACCATCTGTGTTGACTCCTCAAAGTTACTCAGCACCTGACAGATATCAGACATCCACGTCCACTCCTCATTGTAGACTTCAGGAAGCTGACTGACCTGACTACCAGTTCTGGTGGAAGTTGACATCTGGCAGTCTACAATCGCTCTGCGCTGCTGGTAAACTCTGGATAACATGGTCAGTGTTGAATTCCACCTCGTGGGCACGTCGCACAACAGTCGGTGAGCGGGCAGTTGGAGGCGGCGCTGCGCCATTGTAGACTTGAGGAAGCTGACTGACCTGACTACCAGTTCTGGTGGAAGTTGACATCTGGCAGTCTACAATCGCTCTGCGCTGCTGGTAAACTCTGGATAACATGGTTAATGTTGAATTCCACCTCGTGGGCACGTCGCACAACAGTCGGTGAGCGGGCAGTTGGAGGCGGCGCTGCGCTGCCCTGAGAGTGGCAGCATCTGTGCTGGACTTCCTGAAATGCGCACAGATGCGGCGCACCTTCGTGAGCAAATCAGACAGATTGGGGTATGCCTTGAGGAAACGCTGAACTATGAGATTTAACACATGGGCCAGGCATGGCACATGTGTCAGTCTGCATGTGGACATTAAGGGCTTGGGCGTGCGGGTGGGTTGCACTATATTTCCGTTTACGCTCCAGCGTCTGGGGTATGGAGAGCTGAACGCTGGTGGATGCTGTGGAGGATCGTGGAGCACTGTGTTCACCCGGCCTCTCAACCCAGCTTGGGTCTGTCACCTCATCATCCTCCGATCCCTCAGTCTGCTCCCCCCTCGGACTTCCTGCCCTGACAACAACTTCCCCACTGTCTGACAACCGTGTCTCCTCATCGTCGGACACCTCTTTACAGCCGACAATGCATTTCGTGAGCATTTGGTCCACAGATCAGTCTTCACGCAGTTCCACCCTGTCACCGAATCGGCCACTCCTCCAGCTCCGCCCCACCTCGCCATCCTCCCCCCAGTAGCGCACCCTCCCAGAAAATTGGATTTAGAAATGGCAGCTACTCTGAGGAACTGTTATTTGCGACCCTTCCCAAGTACAAACACTGTCCGGTAGTGCTGACGAGCAATGTTTCCGTGCCAGGGTTTTTTCACTCCAGCGCAAGTTGCGGGGTGATGAATGACTTCTTTGACGCCTCAGTGAAGAACGTGTTGTCAAAGGAGGTAGTCCGACAGTGAGGAGACACGGTTAGTCAGACAGTGCGATGAAGGTGTTTGGTCCCAGGGAGGAAGCTCCGAGGGGGGAGAGACTGAGGGACGCGAGTGATGTAGATGACGGTGACAGACCCCAAGCTGGGTGACTGAGTCGGCGCGGCTGTGAACAAGTGCTCCACGGATCTCACACAGCATCCACCAGCGCTTCAGCTCATCCATACCCAGACGCTGAGAGCCTGTAAACGGAAATATAGTGCAACCCACCGCCACGACCAAGCCCTAATGTCCACATCTACCAGATTGCTAGCCTGGAGATGCTGCCCTATAGGATAGTAGAGACCGAAGCCTTTCGCAACCTCATGGCGGCCGGCGCCACCTCCGGTATTTGTGTACCCAGCCGCCCATACTTTACGATGTGCCGACTCCCAGACCCTGCACCAGCAGTGTACAGACAACATAGCCGTGCCCATGCCCAACCGTCGTCTGACAAGCGTCCGACCTGACCAACGGACACGTGACGAGTGCTGGCCGGCGCAGGCGCCCACTATCATAGCGCTGACGGCCCCATTGCGCGTAACTGCGTGGGGAGAGGCCCGGGATTACCGTAGTTGACCCGCGCGCTTGGCATATTACATCGGCCACGCACGCGAGGAATGAGAGGGGCGACCTACCACGGTCCAGGTCTTTCAGGCATATAGACTCCTACCTCTGCCCACTCCCTCCTCACACTCCTCCTCCGAACTACCATCGTGCGGCATGGCGACCATCAGTTGTAGACTTAGGCACAGACAGCACGTGCCGTCGCTAAGCGACAGCAGGCGGTGCTGAAACTGCTGAGCCTAGGACGACTTAAAAGGACACCCGCCCAAGAATATTACAGGGCATAACAGGCGCAGACTGATCTGTGGCGCTCGCACCGCTCTGAGAACCTGAAGCCAGCATGTTCACCAATGCCATGAGCTTTGTGTGACAACCGGCCGTTTAACCTTGCGGTGGCGGCTCTGCAACATCGGCAGATAGACACAGTGCCATGGTGGGCCAGCGTGTTACATCTGATAGTTCCGAGCTTTCCTCAAGACATAACCCAATCCTGTCTGATTGCTCACGAAGGTGAGCCGGGCAGCATTGTGCACGCAGTGTCACAAGGTATAGTCAAAGAACATGATCTGACCACTCTTCAGCAGCAGCGCTAGATACAGGGAGAGAAGACAGCACCGCCTTTCCAACTGCCCGCTCACCGACTGTTGGCGAACGTGCCCACGAGGTGGAATTCAACATTAACCAGTTATCCCAGAGTTTACCAGCCGACGCGCATGCAGCGATGTAGACTGCCAGAGTAACTTCCACCAGAATGGTAGCAGGTCAGTACGCCGAGGGTTGCGGAAGTCTACAATGAGGGAGGGAGAAGTGTGGACGTGGATGTCTGGAATATCTGTCAGGGCTGAGAGAACTTCGAGGAGTTCAAACACACGATGCGTCAGTGGCGAAATGTGCAGACCATGCATCGCCTCACCATCCCGCTGCTGGCCTGTTGAAAAACTCTCTGACTCAGAGAATGACCGTCGGAAGTTTGCCGCTCGTTCACAAAGAGACGGGGGAAGAAGATTCCGTGTGATAGCCAAAGCACCCTTAGAGTCTGTTTCTCAGCGGCATATCGGAGGAAGTGGGGTGTCGTAGGTGGTATGGGAGGATGAGCGAAGGAAGAGGCGGAGGAGAACGGAGAATGTGGTGTGAGACGAAAGAGGGGACCATTGTTGAGTCCTTCACTGTTCAAGGCTGTGTACATGGGCAGAAGAAGAGGAATCAGTGTTGGGAGGAGGAGGCAAGAGCGGTGAATACGGCGGAAGAGACATGTCAGGACGCCCCAAACTCCTGTAGGGGGATCTTGGGTGAATTCGTACGCGTTGGGTAGATTGAGCTCCATTATGGAAGATCATTCATGCTAGGATGCACTATCCCGTGACCCATCGCGCGGGGCTCGGTTCATAAAGAATTTATTCCAGCACGATTACTGGTATTCACTCTCTGGGACCCACAGGTACACGCAAAATCTTTCCACTCTCATCCCTGATGAGGAAAGGAAGGTGTGAGGATGAATGATATTACCAGTCAAGGACCTGGTGCACAAGCTGATCAACACAATCTCCCGTAGACAGCGCTAGCGGCAGCGCAGGTGGCGTTCAAGTCTGCGGGACAAGTAGCGAGGGGAGTAGGCGAGCAGGCAGCTTGTCCAGCAAGGCAAGGGTAACGCTTTAACAAGGCTTTTGCCAGCTTTATGTCATACCCCCAGCAAGACACTGGTCACGACCCAGGTCTCGGCACGCTAGCAGGGACTGGATCTTTACAGAAAGTGTCGTGGTGAATGGGGCAACAGTACGTCAGTGAGCCATACCATCGTCCTACAATGATCACACAGCTAACCTAAAACCTACTTGGGTTTCAAAGATTCCCGGGACTGTGCACGAAAATGGCGCTTACGGACTTGGAGGTTTTGCCTGCCCTGGAGTTCACACCGCTACGCGTAGGTCTGTGAAAGCTCAACGAGGCGGATGTTTCAGTCTGCAGACTGGGGAATCATCCCGATATGAAGCGGGGTAACGACGCTGCACACTCGCCGCTTGACTGCGGCCGGTGAGCAGGTCCGTGAAAGATCTGCATTAAGATGATAAAGCCTGGGAATTCGATCATAAGTTCCAATCTCCACAGGTGAGATAAGCTAACCTGAATACTGTTATGCACTCTTCCTCCTCAGTTTTCTCTCTGACTCCTCGCCTCCTCTTTTGTACAATCACAAGCGAGGCAGCCCTGGCATAATTTTTGCCAGGGCCACTCCTGGACTGGCGCTAGCCCAAGACTCTGCGCTCATAGTGATGTGCGTGTAGCCTTGAGGAATTTAACGTTTATTTGGATGGCGCGCCAACCTACCCGCGACTGCTGCGTGTCACAGCGTGTGCCGTGTTAATACAGATTTTTTGGGTGGCTCGGGTGCCACCAGGCTGCCGACAGGCACCGGGAGGGAGACGAATCTCTATGTTCCAAATTATTTCTGGAGGGCCACCTTCCGGACATGTCTCGTGAGAGTGTTCGTTGAAAGACCGTCTATTGTTTGGATGCAACACTAGAATATACCAGGCAGCAATAATAGGGTGTTCACTTTTTGAGCCTAGGGAGGGCCAACCTACTGCTCTCGGTTTGAAAACTTTGTGGACGGCCACATAACCGGCCACTTGCCCCCTCAATCTTTTCTATTTTCTGGAGGGCCCCCTACCTGCTCCTCTGGTTGAAAACGTTTTTGGACTGCCACATACAGGACTGTAAGATCTAGTTTATATTTTGGCGTCACCAGACTGCCTGGCACAAACCTACCGTGCTCCTCTGGTTTGAAAAATTCATTTTAGGAATGCACCAAATACAGGAATGCTCAGTCTATGCATTTTTTCAGGGGGGGAGCGGACTGGGATTACAAGGGACAACGGAGGCAAGTACCTGCTTTTCCTCTGTTTGTGTGGGGGAAAACTTTTGGGACTGCAAAATAGCAGGCACTATCCAATTAAATTGTCTTGCACCATAGGAGCAGCAGGCAAACTCCAAACACGGGTAAGTCTCCATTGCGCACCCTCCAAAAGTCGTCCATATAGCTGCCTCCAGACATCGGTCCCCTATCAACACGAGGTGGTAAGGCAGAAAATTTGGGTTGTTTTCATGGATCCAAATTAAAGTTGTTAACTTTGTCGCCACCCTGCTGTGTTATCCACAAATATACTGGCAAACTTTTATCATTACCAATATTATTTCAGCGCTTCTGCGCATCGTTACACTCCCCTCAACGCCATATCTAAACTTACTTAAGAAAGATACTACACTTGATTCTATAAACAAAGGTTCTTAGAAGTGCTGTTGTGGGGAGTAGCTTAGGACGGGCTTGGATTGGCGACAAGCTTCGCCTGGCCAGCGGAGCGCCAGCTCCATTGCGCATATGCGCTGCTGCCGCAGCTGTTTACATCCCCTACGGCCATATCACCAAACTTATAAGAGCTACACACTTGATCATACAAAAGGTTCTTAGAATGCCGGTTTGGGGAGAGCCTAGAGAAGTGGGATTGGATGGCGATAAGCATCGCCTGGCAGCGGAGCGCCAGCTCCATCCCAAGATCTAACTAACATAGTTGTAATGCAGCCCACCTTTAATCTACTACTAGTTCCACTGCCTCCATAATAATATATCATATCTTTATTTATATAGCGCCATCATTTCCGTAGCGCTTACAAATTCATCGGAAACAAAAACAAGTAAGGTAACAGAGCACAACAATTTGTATGGAACACAGGAGTGAAGGTGCCCGTCGCCAGAGCTTACGGTTTATGAAGATGATGGGGTGGTTTAACACGAGGTGAAAAAAATATTTAATGGTCAAGCCATTCTTCTTAGGAATAGAACAAAATATATGAAATCGGAATTGTGTCCGCTGAACCACTCAGCCGTCATCTATATACAGGTCCAGGGTGAATGGGATGCAGAGAAGTCTGGTGCTGTTAATTGCTGGATAACAGATGGGAGGACGGACCACAGGACGGGTTAGTAGAAGAGTTAAAACTTCATGCAGTTAATGAGTGTTATAGGCTTGCCTAAGAAATGGGTTTTAAGAGCACGTTGAATGAAACTTTGGAGGTAGGTAGTAGCTGCTAGTTCCGGGGCAGCGGCTTCAGTAGAATTGGTGCGCTCTAGAGAAGTCTTGGGAGACGCGAGTGGGAGGTCCGCACTAGGGTAGAGGTTAATTAAGATCACTGGAGGATCTAAGAGCACGGGTGGGGGAGGATAGAATGAGAATAAGAGAGGAGAGGTAGGGAGGGTGCAGCATTATACAGAGCTTTATGGATGAGGTATTATTTTAAACTGTATTCGAAGGAGGACGGGCGCCAGGGCAGCGACTGGCATGAACTGTAGGCAACATGGTCCCCTTATCAAACGAGCGGTCAGCAAGAATTTGGGTTGTTTGCATGGCTTCCCACAACAACTGTAATACTTGTCGCACCTGTGTTGTGAATCCACAAAAATATTAGGCAAAATTTTATCATTTACCAATATCATTCCTTGCGAATCTGTTTACATTCACCTCACCCGCTATCCTAAAATTATAAGAACGCCTACTACACTTGATCTTAACAAAAGGTTCTTAGAAGTTCTTTTGGGGAGTAAGCCTAGAGACAGGGGCTTGGATTGGCGAAAGTCGCCTGGGCAGCGGAGCGCAAGCTCCATGCCCAAGATCCATACTAACAAGTTTTAAATGCAGCACTTTAATCTACTACTAGTTCACTGCCTCCATACATCGTCCCCTTATCAAAACGAGCTGTGTCAGGCAGAATTGGGTTGTTTTCATGGCGTCCAGGTTAAACTTTGTTCGCCACCCTGCTGTGAATCACAAAAATAACTGGCAAACTTTTATCATGTACCGATATTATTTGAGCGTCTTGCTCACCTCCTTTGGTTCTCTTGCCACCCATGGGTTTGAAGCCTGAGATACATCTAGGGTATTGTCGCAATGCACTTCTAGCCTGCGTTGATGCCGCTGCCTCTGCATTGCCGTCCCCTATAGTGGTAAGGGTCAATTATGGATTATGTGTTTTAGATGCTATCTAGCTTTCATTCTGGCCTCTGTCATGGCCATGCTGTTGCCATTAATTTTGGCATAATGGTGCGGATTAAAAGCAGCTCGAGGCATCCTGGCATGTGCGGCCTGAGGTTTCTGTCCATTTCCGTGGTTGTTCCATCCGTGTTCTGAGGTGGACGTTCCAGGTGCTTGGCAAGCTTACCTGTGCAGAGCCTTGCGTCCACGCCGTGAAAATGCGTTGAGTCTCCCATTGACGTTACGGGGGCTCGTTATTCGAGAAAGAGCACTCGAGCATAGGCCGAAAAGTTCGTGCTCGAAAGAACGAGTACCGAACACCTTCTAAGCGGGGATCGCTCAACATCCGATGTACATTTCATTTTACAAAACCTAGTAAACGCGATGTTAATGCATGTGTTAACGTCACGTTTATTTATTGCCAATTAACCAATAATTAAAAAAAGGTAATGTAAAATTCAGAATTCAAAAAACAGGTTACGTGCAAAACTTAAACATTTAAAGCTGTGAAATAATTCCAATTTACTATGTTACATAGGGGTCCATGAAACAAAACCTTCTTTGACCTGTCCTGGACCAGGTGCAAAATTTGGGCCTGAAAAAGTTGCAAAAATAAGCAATAAAAGTGATACAAAGTGAAAAATAACACGTTATTATATGGAAAAAGAGTACATAAGGTACACTGTACAAGGTGTAGACCAAGGGTGCACTTGGGAAAAAAGGCAGCAAGAGTCACAGTTAAAAAGTCGCAAAAACGCCAAAAGGCCGCAAAAGATTAGACAATTGGACTAAGCGAACTAAAAGATACAGGTCCTCACTGTCTTATTTTCGGGCGGGAAGGAAAAACACGGGAGGAGGTCTGATTAATGCAGTTTAATACTAAAGACCTGACAGCAGGTGCCACGTTTATCTATCCAAACACGATCATAGCATCACACATACTAAAGAGCTATGGGTGCAATCCATACAAAGCCCTAATGCAGGTTTCCTCTGTATACCCTAAAGAACCTGAAATTGTCAATAAACTAGCCGTGTCAGTCCTTCCTCTGTAGCATTTACATCTATGGTTTTCCTGAAAATGAAGAAATGCAGATAATTAGGTCTTTAGAGGTATACACAGATTAATCAGTTATCAATTTTACTGTCTACTCTATGTTTGTCATCTGTTGTCCCTGGTTGCAAATACACGTTGCCCATGGTGTGGGATAGAACTAATTGCATTCATTTCTATACAGGTTGAGCGATGAATGTGGAGCCACCAAAGTGTTGTAATGGAAAAAAAATACACGTTGTGACTCGTATTGACTCGCCTCTGTGGCCGGGGAGTAACTTCTTCCAACCACCTGGCAATAAGACATTTTGCAGCCGTAAATATGTTCAAAACTAAACTGAGCGTGTGCTCCAGAGGTGTGGGAAAATATTTATATATAGGTCTTGAGGATAATGGGAATCCAGTCGAGAGACCCTGGGAAAGAATCCATCGTACTGGTTCAGAAAGGTACGAGAAGGGGACATTCCCAAAAGATATGGTTGGCTTGGTGTCCAAAACTCAACAGGTAGGGAGGGCAAGGGTGGGGGTTAAGGGTCATGGAGTAATGGGGGTTGGTCTGGTACTAGTGCATAAGTAATTTGTATGGATTTTTTTTTGTATTGACATGTGGCGGAATTAGCCGCCCCCGGAAACACGGAATTTAGGTAGTGTTGATCGGCAGGTACTGAAAGCGGTAGGAAGGGGGAAGGTATGCTTGGTCTGGAGATCAGGAAAGGGTATTAAAGTTAGCGTGTGGAATCCACAAGGTCAGCCGGATGTGGAAAAAGGCCCGCAGGGTGTCAGGCAGCGGAACCCGCCGCAGTCAGGCCAACCGGCAACTTGGATGGAACAAAAGGGGAAAGTCATCGCCGAATTGGTGGAGGCCAGGAGACAATACAGCTTGGACAGTGTTGCCAAATATCCCTAGTCGAGCCATTGGGCCCAGCCAGGGCTGACGAGGAGGGAATGCGGGTTTCCAGTAGGAGGGAGTTAGGGGTGCTAGTGCAAGCCACAGTTTTCTTTCCCAAATTCATCCCAGTTAGAGAAAGCCCCAGTGCGTGAACGTGGGATCCTTACAGAGATGGGTAGCCCAGTAGTAATAGATAAGATTGGCTTTAGGAGCTAAGAGGATACTTTTAGCAATGCGGTGTCGCTTGGTATCCCAAATAAACTTAAGAGGAAGTATGCAGGGAGGAAGGGCTTTGAGCGCTACGGGATGGGGAGGGTCTCAAAGAGGTAAAGTAATGGGTAAGACAGTCTATTTTAATGGCCAAAATGCGACCATAAGTGACCAGAGGAGAAGGGACCATTTAGAAGAGCAGTGAGGTATGTTCGCAATAGGGGGGAAACGTTTTATACAAGGAGGATAATTGATGCCCCGAGTATTTCCAATGACTATGGTACACCACTTTATAGGGGCTAGTTAGTTTTAAAAAAGCAATTGTTCGGTGGAATTGTATGGAAGGGCTTCCGTTTTGGCATTATTGAATTGTAACCTGAAGACGACCAAAGTCCGTGAGAAGGGAGTGGATGGCTGGAAGCGAACATGGGGAGCGGTTAGGTGTCAGGAGGATGTCGTCCGCAACGTGATTTTAAATCCTGTCTATGATTTTGGAGCCGCACCCGTCAGGGTGGAGGCAGATAGTGTGCGAGGATAGCGGGCACCCCCCCCACATGCTGGTACCATTCAGCCGAGGGAAGGGGCGAAGAGGTGTGTGGGGGGGAGTTTAAGTAGCCGAACAGTAGACGTGGGCACCTTCATGAAGGGGTCAACGTAACCAAACTGTTCCAGAGTAGCAAAACATAAAAGGCCATCCTAGGCGCCCCCTATCACAAGGGCCTTTTCCCATCAGACTTAAAAGCAGGTCACCCATCCTATCTGCAGCATAAACGTCAAAACCTACGTGTAACCCTACCGTGTATGAGGACTCTATAACAAAAGCGTTATTCGGGATTGTTAGGGGCATAGACGTTACAGAAGGTA
The DNA here is from genome assembly GCA_019512145.1 of Engystomops pustulosus. Taxonomy (NCBI): domain Eukaryota; kingdom Metazoa; phylum Chordata; class Amphibia; order Anura; family Leptodactylidae; genus Engystomops; species Engystomops pustulosus. The sequence continues at coordinate 57,557,806 of CM033644.1, forward strand.
ATCAGATTAAAAAAAACACAAAAAATCGTACCAGGACGATAATATATCGGCCTCCTGGGTGGCTCTATGTATGATGAACCGGGAAAATAGAATAGCCATTCCCGCACTCTTACTATTAGAGGGCGAGATAGGTGAGAAAAGGTCGGGTGCAAAGTAAGGGGATGAGCTATCAAAATGTGCTCTTGGAAACGAATACCTCAGCACCAGAGAAACTTAAGCTCATTGAGGGTCATTCTCCGTTTAATGTTGGAGTTGAGGACCCTTAACATTCAGCGTAATGCCACTGACCATGGTGTACTTTAAGGAGGTGTGCAGTTCTGTACGTTATTGCTCGGGTGTCTACCCATAGTTGGAAGGGGTAGATGTCCTCTAGAGGTAGAATCAGGATAGTAGCGATGGGACCGTGACGGATGAGCCTGGAGGTAGGGGCAGAGAGTCCGCTGTCGAGGACTGACTATGTGCAGCGAGGTGGACCCCAATGTGCAGTAGGGGTTGCTTTGTGAGCCCCTTGGTGGGGGAGGAGGGGGTAACCGGCGGCTTTGGCGGCCATTGCTGGAGGAGTATTACACCAGGTGCGGGTGTGCTCCAAAGTGTGGTGTGAGGCTGAGAGTGGAGGCAGGAGGAGGAGTGACACTTCGGTGCAGATATGGAGCTGCGCTCCCAAACAGGCTAGCCCTGCAGCAGTGGGGAAAAGCTAGTGCTGCTGGGTTCCAAAACGTGGGGGGAGGATCGTGCTACCTGCCTGCAGGCTTTGGGGCAATCTTCTTTCCCGGGATGGTGGAGGAAGATGGCGCATCCGGGGTTCAGGTCCTCTTCACGTGGAGGGAGTTGGTGCGCCGTTGCAGGCTGGGTGCTGCAGGAGCTGTAGCCATCCGGTCCTGATAACCCGTTCCTGACTGGGTGGCAGGGACAAAACGGGGCGTCGCATAATCCCGGTCCTGCGGGAATCAAAGGCTGCAGGTGACTGCGAGGCTAGTGGGGTGGAGGAGGCAGGGCAAGATGGCGCCCAGTCATGGGTTATTGCGGCAGACGCGGGAGTTTGGCAGACCGATGGACGAAGGAGTACCGCATCGGTAACGGATGGCAGATGCTGCGGGGTCTCGGGGTGTCCTCCCGTGCTGTTATTCCCAACACGGGCTGGGGTACAGCAGATTGGGCACAGGCAGATGGGGGAAGCTGGAGCTTAAAGCTACAAGTCCCCATCGAGCTCGTCCAGCCACGCCACTCTACCCGCACATCCTACATTTTAAAGACACTTTTATGATGTGTTTAGTCTTTTTTTATTTTCATGTCACATGACTGTTTGATACATTGGGGGACATGTATGAGCATTTATCTGAGGTAAATCTGTTCTAGTTGCCATGAAAACCAATCATACCTTAGCTTTAATTTTATAAACAGCTGTGAGCTATTGATGGTGGCCAGGGAAACTAGAACAGTTCTGCTCTCAGGACACTTCTGATAGATCTCCCCATTGTGTCCTCAGTAGTTTTGGAGTAATTGCACTTTAACCCCTTACCGACATGGACGTAGTACTATGTCCACATGCCGGGTCACGCGGCATGGAGCGGGCCGCGGGCGAGCCCTCTCCATAGCCGGTAAGTCTTTGCTGCATATTCACTTTGTGAAAAAGTGAAAAACAAAAGTTTTTTATCATACACTATAGTACAGTGTGGAGTGGTGCTTGGTGCTACTTTCTGTCTTATTCAACATTGTAAACATCATCAAAATCCGCAAAAAACTACACCACCACAGCTCCATACAACAAAGTATAAAAAAGTTATTAGCACCAGAAGATGGCAAAATCCAACCAAAAATTTTTGTATAGGGGTTTTAATTTTTTTAAAGGTGTGAAAACATTATTAAAAAACCTATATAAAATTACATAAAAAACAATGTAAAGGGGGGAAAAACCCTATTCACATGGCCGCTGCGGGGACGTACATGCGGCCGCACACCCCAAAAGATAAGAGCAGGCTATATCTATTATGGAGGGAGGAGGGGTCACCTCCTCTCTCTCAGCACGAGGCGGTATGCCTGCATGGCGGGAATAACCGCATGTGAAGTACCCTAAGGCCGTGTGTGATACAGGTCCCATTTATTGCCATATTGTGTAATCAGTATACAGGTAGTCCCCTGGTTACATACCAAGAGAAGTACCTAAGTTGAATTTGTATGTAAGTCGAACAACGTATATTGTATAATTGTACTTTAGGAGATTGACTTTAAAGCTATTTCATATCAGCTGCTCATCTAATAGATTGTGATGTAAACTCTATCTTGAAGCCATGGATCCCTCTCTGAGCAGCGGCGTCTCAACCTGTGGGGCGGGACCCCAGCGGGGATCCGAACAACCAAAACTGGGGGGTCGCCTAAAGCCATCGGAGCCGCAATTTTATTGTGTTTTTAATGCGAATTGCATGGTTTGGGGTTCACCACAACTTGAGGAAGCTAATTGGGGGTTCACAGCATTAGAAAGGTTGGAACCACTGATCTAGAGCAATCTAAATCATACCTTTTAGTAGTGCCATGGTTCCAATAAACTCCAATTTTAACCTGTTCGCGACCGCCCGCGTGTATTCACGGCGGCGGGCGGGTTTGCACTGCATGGGAGAGGGATCAGGGACACGCGGGGCGCAGAAGGGAAGGAGCGCCCCTTGGGGTCATGTGACGCATGTTTTTCTTGAAAGTGGGCCATAACATTTTACTTTTTGGCTACAGAGATGGTGGATTTTTGGTGGGACATGTTGTGCTTTGCACCAGTATCATTATGGAGTACATATGTTTTTTTATAACTTTTTATTGCTTTTTTGAAAGGTGAATAGGTAAAAATTATCATTTGTGGTGGGTTTTCAACAATTTTGCTTACCGCCGTTCATTGTACGGGTTCAATAATGATTTATTTTATTATACGGGTTGCTACGGACGCAGGGATACTTATATATATATGTATATGTGGGGTTTAGACTTTTTTGGGTTCTATGAACTTATATGTTATGGGGCTTATGGGCATTTTATTGATTTATACTTTATTTTTTATTGAATAACGTTTTTTTTTTTACTTTGATACACTTGTCCACCATGGAAATGACGAGCAATCATCTGATTGCTTGTAATGAAATACCCTGCAATACCATGTATTGCAGTGGTATTAGCAGTGTCAAGCCATCCTTGCATGGCGTCACAGCGACGGCGCACCCCCGAAAACAGTTGGGGGGGGGGGCGATCGTGGAGGAAGACACCCCCCCCCCGAAGGCATGTTAGATGTGGCGTCGGCTGACGGTGGAAGTCTAGCGGGTTTTGACCCCCAACCCACCCGCGACGCATAGCCACTCCGATCGCGGGTGTTACACTGGGGGGTGCTGGCTGTAACCGTTGTTTCCCGATGCGGTTCGGGTCCGAGCCAGGACGGATGTATACGCCACGGAGAGTAAGCACTGCGCTTTGCTGGCGGATATTATCTAAGGGTTAAAGGGGCACCCCAACATAGGCCCAACACAATTAAAATGTTGCCACTGAAGCAACTTTTTATCTGATCTTGAGGACCAGACTTTTTGCCGCGGTGCGCGGAACCACATCTTTAAACAATGGAGGACCACGCCAAAACAAGTCAGGGCAGGGGGGGAACATTTCAGTTGACAACCCAGCGGTTTTTTTTACATGCTTGATCCAAAATACTAGAGATAAGACTTCTCGAGGGCTCTGCCAGCTACAGGAAAATCATCAACATGATCTTCTTTGACTTAATCTTTAACAAACATTCTATATGAAGGAACTTGTATCTCAACCAATGAGAATCGACTTGGGTATCTTGACAGTTGAACTAAAATATTTGAGCTCGGAAACCATTAGCTCTCAGTATCAAGAGGCAGACACACGCTCCTAGAAGGTGGTATAGAGGTACCTAACAAGCGTGGAGTGGTGGAGAGGGAAGAAGGAACCTTTTTGCAACATGTTCTGGTCTGCCGGGTGCTGACCCCTTTGCCAAGAAAAAAAAATACTTGTTCTTTGGTATGTGGAGAAAAAAATCCAATATAACTTGTGTATAAGTAAGTATAAGTGTTCTCTATTGTGCTTCTAACGATGCTGCATCTGATTTTATGGAAACAAACTTCTCCTTACAACTGCAATGTGGCTGACCAAGATCATTGACTTTATGAATATGGGATATTTTCTTTCCTCAATACATGCCTTGACAAAATATTTTACAAAAAACCTGGCAACTTTGGATACTCTTCAGCAATCCTTGATCTAGGTTCCCACCCAACTCCTTTGGATCCGACATCTCTTTATCCCTCCGCCTCTCCCATTCCTCACTCTTTGGTTTTACCTCCCTTGCCTAGCCTTCCTTTCCCTCCTCTCCTTTCCGCCTTTTCTCCTTGTTTTTTGATGACCACACCCCTAACAGTCTTATTCTCTACCTTTTTTGCATGTTGAAGATAGTTGAAACCAGAGTTGAACATATAAGCTGGGGTGTGTTAAGAGCAAAGACAAGTCACATAGGCGACCCACCGAACCTTTTAACTCATTCTATTTGCATTAGTTTAAAATCTCTTCAATCCTTGGTGTGAGTGTGTTTCAGCCTAAAGATCCACTGTAATTCTTTTTTCTCTTAATTAAAGTTCCCTATTTCCCCCACGTCTCAATGCAGGGATGTGACAATCAATCTAAAGTGAGTAGGTGCTTTTCTGTATGTCCATCTCACAGAAGTGTGTTGGGACCGGTAGGTCTTTCGTCCTGATCTTATGGTGTATCGGATGTTGCTTTAATGCAGATTAATTTGATTGGGTGGATATTGATTATGTATATTAATGGAAACGCTATTTTTTATCATATCTGTTCAGACTGAATCTACAAAGAAATTGAGCTTGTCTAGGACGCCTCAGTATGTTCCATTCCTCCTCGGTTCACTAACTTTTTTTGACATTATTTATGTGCACATTCCAATGAATTATTAACACAGCCATAACTCACATGTTTTGGGGCCACAGCATACGTTGAAATGATGCTCATCACATCGCATACCAATGGGACGGGCTCATAGCCAACTATAGGTGGTCATAAAAGTGGAGCACAACTCTGTGGCAACCCAGACCACCAAGGCGTTATTCTCATATGATCTACTAGCAACCCTCAATATATTGGTGACATTGATGCATACTCTGGAGATGTGTGCCCAGTTTATTCAGCTTTATGACCTTTACATGTACTAATGCGTCAATTTTAATTACCCCATTACAAGTTATGTTACGGCATCTGCCGCGAGTTGGCTGTATACACGTCTCCGGGGCAACGGAGAGGAAACTTCCTTGGCGCATGCGCTGTCGGGCGCTATCGGCTTGCGCTCCCAAGGATGCGTTCAGCTATATGCTGGGGAGCGTGCACACTGTGCAAAACACTCAGAGTGACAAATCGGAGGGTTTTCGAAACATGCGGGGGATACGTCAAACACCATGATGGGTGTTTTTTTAGCATTTACACTGAAGCCTGATCCAATGATTACTATTACTGTCTGGTTTAGAGGAAGCTTGTTACAATGACCACAGAGTCTCTTCTTTTGGTTATATATGGTAATCAAGTGGGTGGCCTTCTTCAGGCTCCTCTAACTAATACGTGACTGTGCGGGTTTCCACTTTAATACACAGTCTTTGTATATAATATTCTAAAATGTTTGTATAATATTTATTGTTAGATTGGACATTGATTGTAAAACACTATTGAATGACACAATGTAGGAAAGGGCGGGGCTATCAAGTCACGTGATCACTGAGTTTGTATATAGTCATGTTAACCACTGATTGTTTAGCTAGAGGATAGGATCAAGAGACGCAGCAACGAACGTCGCTTGTTGCACATGGAATAAAAAGGACCCACCATTCTTTTGAAATACATCATTTGGAATGCGCTTTTTTCTTTTTTACAATCTTCTATCTATTCATATATCTATCTCTCATAGGTATGTATGTAGTATCTATCTATCTATCATCTTCCAGAAGTTCTCCCTCCTATCTTATATCCCCGATATATCGATTATGTAACTGCTGTCTTTATCATCTACCTTCTAAGTAAACACTTCACACAGCACATGATGGCGCAGCCAGCAACATGAGGGCCACGCACATGAGGGCAGAGCTGCCAGACTATAGAGTGTCTCCTGACACCCTCTGTGTGAGTGAGGGGGAGAGGGGGCTGGCTGCAGTTCCTGTCTGTTTGGATTATTGTTTACATACAAGTGTAGGGAAATCTGAGGAGAGATACTGTCTGACTGAATGACTTGGGGCCTTCAGAGTGACACATGGGTATAATCAGCTGTGAGCTAGGAAGAAAGGGAAAGGGATGTGGCGTGTCTCTACATCCCTATACTCTGCTTCTTATGAAGACGGAAGTCATAGAAAGCTATCTGAGCAATTACGACAATTATAGGGGAGTCTGCAGAATACAAGGGAAGGAGCAGATTCGGGTAACTAATCCACTTGCAAAGGCCTTAAAATTACCTGCCCTACAACATATTCAAAAAGTTTTTTTAAATAACGTTACACTTTAAGTGCTCTTCACAATATGCACAAAGTTATTATTAACATTCGTTTAATAGGATCAAATAGAGTTCTATGGTCTAACATTTACACAGTGAGAGGGCACCAGGCTGCATGTTTGGTCATATAGTCTAAAAATGCTTAACAGATTTTATACATAAATTCTAAACAAATCTTGGATTTCTGTATGTGTGACATAAACTGTAAAGGTATAAAGTATTATTTGGACCCTACAGTGAAAAGTCTATAATACCAACACTGCAAAAATGGTCTGCACTTGGGAATAATTTCAACTTTCCAGTGCATAGCATAGAATAGTAAGTATAACATTCGGATGTACAATGTGTTTCATGCAGATGTAAAATAAAATGGTTAGGGGGACTAAAAAAAACCTTAAAATTGTAAAGGGCTGCAGCATTAAAAAGGTCTTGGTCAATATAAATGGTTTTATTATTTATTTTCGGTATTCTGGGAGGGGATGATAATTTTAGTTGCCGCCAGGGCCCCAGAAAAGGATAGGCACCAGTGGGGAATGTGCAAGTGGCGTCACGAAACAGGTGCTACTTCTGTGCCTTATACTCGCAACTATAGGACGGTCCACATGCTGGCAAAGCTCTGCGCACAGCACTCCGGAGGTTAATCTCTGCCAAGAACTTACCAGCTCTGCTATATACGGCCCTTGCGGTGCTGGAGTTGGTTTATCAGGAGACCAGTGGCGCAGCACAGAACTCACAGCCAGCCAAACCTCACTGGCGGGAACCCCAGAGGCATGCCAAGCTCCACCCCCCGTGCGTGGTGGCGCGAAGGTTAACGTAGAGGAGGAGCAAATTGTGAGCGGCGAGCAATGAAGAGGGTTAATCGACCATATGGATTTTGGTGCAGGCCGCGCATCAAACTGTCACAGCGTATGTCATCCTGAGTACCGGCGCACGTGTCCTTGAAGACTGGAGGAGTGAGCACCGCTGGCCATCACCAAGCCCCTGCTGCCTGCCGGACCTCGAGAACGAAGTTCATCGGCTGAACACGGAGCTGTCCCATCAATGCGGCTGACCTGAGTTCGAGTACCAAATGGGGAAGTAAAGGGGATAGTAGAGATGTTTCTGACGCCCCCTAGGCTATTGGCTCCACCTCCAAGGGAATCGGACTGTGTCTTGAAAAGTGACCCCATGTCCATTCTAGCCCATCGCCCATAGCGATGAGTTTCCCTCAATCTATACCACCAGCTCAATCATGTAGCCCAAGATTGAAGAGTGAAGAAAAACTGGCACTCCTTGTTTTTGGGTAAAATAGGACATTCTTATTTTATTTTCATTTTCAGTCCAGTGGTTAACGAGGAAAAGGAATCCATTAAACAGTTTGTGCAACGTTTCAGGTCTTAATTCAGACCTCATCAGGCACTAAAGTTCGAGACAATGGGTACATAATGTCAAATGTTTGTAGATACAACCAAAAATATTACAGTAGTAATGATACAGTAGCAAAAATTTGTGGTCAATGTCAGTGCTGGGCAAGACTGCAAGCCAGTGACCGGTTGCAAGTGGTGTCCCAGTCTAATGGTTATGTGGGAAAACGTGTAGCCAAACGGAAAGCACAAGGTAAAAGCGTAACTAAAAGTAAAGCATCATGATAGAAAAAAATTATGTACACTGGGTACATGTATCAAGGTTGAAATAATCATGATCATCGCACTAAATGGGCAGTGGACTCAGTCAGGAATAGTAGACCATTCTAACGGGTGTAAACCCAGATCTACGTAATTACAGAGCACTTAATGGGGGGTCAGAGTATGCGCTGGAGATCCCAAATGGTGAGGTGGGTAAGGGGGAGAGGAAGCAGATATATTTACCGGATTGCTGGTATCTGAGAATAAGGATGAGGTGCAGTTGCTGTGACTGACGCAGTGCGAAGGGTAGTGTTGGAAAAGCGGGCAACCGCTTGAAGTGAGAGCGATGGTTGTTGTGTTTGGTGTTGTGTGTGATCGCCCGAGTATAAGGGCAGCACGGACGGAAGTCGTGAGGCCAGAAGAGTGGACGTGCCGGCTACAGGCCGACCCTGGCATTCCAACGTGGGCGCATATGAGTGTTAGCAAGGCGTGGAGAGTATCGTCATAGCACGGAGGGGACGGAATAATAAAGGCGGGTGTGTGGCCAGAGAAAAGTGTAAGGAGCATTGTGTACTGTAATGTGTTTTGTTAAAAGAATGGACCGGTGTGTGCCTGTTAATAATGCGTTTTTGTAAATGGCATCTGTATTGTATATCAACGAGCGAAAAAAAATATGTGTGTGTGACGGAGAATGATGTCTATAGGTATGTGTGCGAACGGAAATGTTAATGTGGGGAAAAGAAGAGAAAAAGGGGAGAACATGGGAAGTGCGGAAGAATAGAGTGGGAGCACATAAAGTGGAGAGAAAAAGATATACCTGAGAATGCGGGGTGGAAATAAATGAGATAAGGGTTGGGAATCAAGTAGATTTTGTATTTCATATTCACTGTTAAGCCATGTGGGGACGTGGCATCTAGTCTATGAATCCAGAAGGATTTGCGGAGTAAGTAAGAACAGTTGTGTTGTGTTCTGTTGCCGCCCCCGTAGTAGGATAGGGGACATGTTCCACTACTTGGAATTTGAGCTGAAAACTCTGTGTTTGGCCTGGTGGAAAATGGGATGGTCGGGGGTGGGGTTAGCAGTAATTTGTTACAGCGGATGTCAGAGTTGTGTTTAGAATGTGATCTCGTATTATGTTGTACTGTTTGGCCAACATAGACAAGACCACAAGGGGCATTTACAATGTAGACACAAAGGAGGATTCAATGTGAATAATCTAGAATAGGGTATGAATTTAACTGTACGGGGATGAATACCTGCCTTGGGTGCAGTTGAGGCTGGAAAAGTGCCAAATGTGGGTGGCTGGAGAAAGCATTGGTATCCGGGTTTTGATTGGGGCTCGTCAGCTTAATCAGTTTATCTTGAGGTTGGGGTAGACGTTGATAGCATGGGCGAAAAGCTGTTGGAAATTCTGGAATATATATTTGGCGGTAACTATTTATGAGGATTTAGACCAATGACTAAGTAGAGGGCTTGTGTAATTTGAAGATTGGGGAATGATATTTATGTACAAAATTAATGCGTGGTCTTTGTTGGTGATGTTTTTTTAGTGGATGTTGATGTTTTCTGAGTGGTTGTCTGTTCGGATAGTCACGGGATCTGAATTTTGGCAATTTCCTTGAGACGGTATATGTTTTTGTGTTGGGTCTGTGACGATTTGGTGGACACGTGTAGCTGGGAATGGGGAGAGAGATTGCTTGCATGGGTTGGGTGATGCAGAGGAGTATTGGAGTAATGTAGAAGGCTGTTGCGGTCAGTGGGTGTCGGTATAGGTCAGTCATGAGTAGAACCGTGTGGTTTCTTAATGACCGTGGTGTCTAAAAAGTCATTTCCAAGGCGTTCTAGGTTTATAGTGAAAGTGAACTGCAGTCTGGCCAGACGATTGAGCATGTGTGAAATGTCATGAGGGTTTATCAAGTGGCCCTCCCCATATGCAAACGGATATCATCAATGTACCTCTTCCATAAGGTAGCGTGAGTTTGTGGTTTAAAGGCCTGGGGGTAGGACAAAACGGTTCTTCGAATTCTGACATGTAGGTTTGCATATGGGGGGCAAGTGGAGAACATGGCTGTGCCACGATGGTAGTAGAATGAATCCTGGAACAAAAATAATCTCATGATGAAGAGACTGAGATGGGGAACTCTGTCACCAGACCTCCTCGGGCTACCGGAGCAGCTAAAATCCTCCTGAGACCCTGGCCAGCCCTATTTCAGACAGTGCCTCCAACTGCTCTGCCCCTGACTCTGCCTACTACCTGGGACACCCTGGTTGCCTCACTATGAAGGAATGTGCATGCCTTCGACGAATTAAGGGCCAGATGCTAGCTACCTTCACCCTGTTCCCGCTCGCAGAGAAGAACAGCAAGTGGGCCCTCCTAACGGGCAGTTAAAGGGGACCCCGCCCTCCGGGAAGTCAAAGTCATTGCCCCAAGCGGAATGTCAGAATGTTGGCCAAATCATTCAATTAGGCTGCGGCAATACCTTTGAAAATTTACCGCCTCTGAGCTGAAGCAGAAATTCTTTGGGAAGCGGGAAGCCCCAAGAGCCCTCAGAGACTCCACCCTCTGCCTACAGGACGACATGGAAGCAGTAGTGTACGCATGGCATACTAAGAGGCTAACAAATCCTGCAGGAACAATTCGTTAACGGACTTCTGGATAAGCATCACATAATGCAAGTTTCAAAAATGCTGTCTCTTCAAATGCCTATGCTGCCTTATGAGTTCAAGGGATTGCGATTGAATTCTGTTGATGTAAAAACGCCTGCCTGCTGAGCCAGCGCAGGGTCACGGCCTGACGGATCCGGAAGGAACTGCCTCCCACTCCCTTTGGCACAACCGCTGATGGTCTCCTCCACGGTCCGCAGAAAGTTGATGCCTTCACAGAGCAAGTCACCAATAACCTGGCGGATACATGAAGCCAAAATGCTGAACGACTGGCACAGTTGGAAGTTAATTACCCCTGTCGAGAAGAAGCCACTGATAGATCCTTGCAGCCAACCACGCCCTGGGACTCCAGGGCCAGGCAGCGCCCCACATGGCGAAATCCCTGATGAAAACCATGTGATGCAGCTACTGCCCAGATACGGGAATAAAGAGGAACGAATGTCCTCAGTTAACGGCAAAACCCTTGAAGAACGGGAACGACCCACCACGGGAAGACTTCGAAAGTCCCCGAGATTCAATTGGCTGACCAGGTTCATGGGGACTCGCCAGGGATTATGTGTGAACTACGGCTTTAATAGTACTGGCTTCTCAAGTTGGCCACCATATGCAGTTGCCACCATTTGAGAAGTGCCGAATGAGGAGCACCCTCTCACAGCCTCCCAGGGCTTATCTGATTAAAATGCCACCAATGAAAAGACTGTACCAATCCGCGGCTACTGGGACCAACACTAACATTGAGGAACCGGAATTAACCAGACAGGGCAAGATTGGTACACAAGTGCCTGAAGCCTGAAGTAGTAACTTCTTCCTAGTGTTGGGTACCAATGTCCTCGTAATTGATATCCTGAGTGCTGAAGGTCTACAGAAGTCCTTGCCTACCAGCCTAGTGATTGCCCGGAAGGTGATTCAAGAGAGACCATGCACGTCCTCAGCAAAAACTATAAAAACAGCGCTAGCAGAAGTTTGCGGGCCCTAATGGAGAATTTGCAGAGTCCGGATCAAAGATGATCAACCTGGCCTCATTCAACCTGGGACTGAGACTCTGGTGTGTGGGCCGAGCCTGCAGGGTGTGCAAATGTCAAGGACTATCAGGCCATGGTTAGGACCTCGGCCAACTGATGAAGACTCCCCAATTTTGGCAGCCAGGAGTTTAGTCACAGTATACTGAGGGCAAAGTAAGCCATAGGACTGCTGAATGTAGGAGATTCCCCGGTGGATTGAGAATATACCAAGCCGTGGCCACTCTCTCGGCCATCCATCCTGAGGATCTAGTGGAGACATGAATCCTAGCGACATAGTCCAGGGCTTGTCCTGGAGGGTTGTTATTGAAGCATCACCAGGGCCTTCAGTAAACACCCGCTTGGATTTTGGGACTGACTACCCTGATCCACACACCATCCTACTGGCTCTAATCCTCCTATCAAGGATTGGTACCGACCAATTCCTCCACCACATCAGGGCCCGTTACCAAAGATGTGAAGAAGCTGGTACAAGAGATGAAAAACAGCACAATGTATCCAGGCGGCCCCGCTGGCCGTGTGAAGAAGAAGGGATGGGACCCTTCGCTTTCTGGGGTGAATACAGGAAACTCAATAACATCACTCAACAAGGAGCGATCCGTGCCTCGAATTGAGAATCCTCTTGCGGCCCTTAGGGTCGGCGGAACTCTTACCTGGACCTGACCAGTGGCTGTGGCAAGTGGCCATGGTTGCCAGAAGAAAGGGAAAAGACAGACTTTCACATCCCCCATGGGCTCTGTTCAAATTAACAACATGCCTTCGGCCTATGCAATGCCCAGGCACATTGCAAACGGTTAATGGAGAGAGATGAGGGGGGAAGAGAAAATTCGTCTTCTTCCTTTGCATTCTTCTCGAGAGACCGTCTTGCTGTGTACTTGGACGACATCATCATCTACTCCAGACTTACGAGAACACCTCAAACATCTGGCTGCGGCTTCAAATTCTGAACCCAGCAGGGGTTGAGGTTGTTAAGGCGTCAAAGTGCCACCTTGAACCTCAAGTACCTTGGGCCATATGGTGGAGCGGCTAATGGCATTGAGCCAGACCCAGAGAAGATTGCAGGCTGTTCCATGACGGGGCGTTCAAACCATCAGACATCAAAAGCTTCCGGGGGTTGCTAGTTACTATAGTGCTTCATCCGAAGTTTTGCTCAGCTGCAAGCTCCCCTGCAAAAACTCCCATAGGGGATTGCCGAACAGGAGGGTCAAACGATCCCGAGCTTCATGAATGGACAGGCCAGCACGGAGATGCTTGCCTTCCAGATGCTGAAGCCATGGTTGACGGACCCCCGGTGTTGGGGTGGGTACACAGACTTACATCTGCCTTTTACCTCACACCGAGGCCAGCAAGAAAGCCTAGGGGGTGTATCGCCTAGCTCCAGGGGGGGAATGGAAACTGAAAGGGTCATCCTATGCCAGCCATTCACTGCAGATATGAATTGGGGACATGGAGTCCCCTGATCCCAGTCCTTTAATTCCCCAAGGACTGACGGTTCAGAACATCAGAAGAGCGCGGTGGCAGATGCAGAGAGATTGGGACCTTCCGGTGGAGGAGGCCAAGGGAAACAGAAATGGACTTGATCGCAATGCTTTCGATGAGCCTCTTGGCCCCTGGATCTGGATATTGAGTGTGGATACGCCAACAACCATCCCACCAGTAGAAGCTAGATGGTGCGTTGGGAGCGTGAGCCATACCTAGTTAGGCCGTACTCTCCAAGAAGTCTACGAGATTTTCAAGAAGGAGATGGTCCAATGCTCCGGGTACACGGAACCGGCTGAAGAAATGTCTTCATCCTTGCCCCTGTGTCTAGGCCGCTAACCTCAACTCCTATCCGCATTCCTCCTTGGTTCTTAGAACTTGTGACAGTGCTCTCCCAAACTCTGTGTTGTTCTTTCCACCCAAGTAAGAGTACTGCGGATAGACCATATCCCCAACACGGTCTCAATACTGCTACCAGCACCTGTAATCTCAATGCATCTAAGGGCAACGCGGACTTGACCCAGTGCCAGCGTTGGGGGACCAGGAAAAGAGGAAAGTTATGGAAGTTTATTCGTTTTTCTCGGCCGGAAATCTGGAGGGTCCCAAAGGGGGACAAAAGGTTAAAGCTCCTGGGTACCTGATAGAGTACCAAGTGGCTCCAACGCAGAGACGGAAGCAGAGGCCGGTTATGTTCTCTGTGAGACAGGGGTATTCACACCACTGACATGCGATTCTCCGAAGAAAGAAAGAAATGAGTGAGACCTAACGGGGCTGTAGCCCTAACAGGTACTGTGACTCTATTGAATATATACTTTATTTTTATTACTCCCAGTGGGCTGCGCGCCCCATCTACCCTATGAGCCAGAGACTTTCTGAGGACTCTCCCCAGTCAAGAGACTTTCGTGTGAACTGCTTACCATTGTTATGTGCTAGGTTAGCACCAACCTATGCGAAGCGGATTTCTATTCAAAAGGCTCTGTCCCTCACAGAAGAGGAGAACTTTGTTCCTCTGCACTTTTCCCCACTTCAAGGCTTACGCCCAGAGAGAGAGACTTCCTTTAAAAAGCATTCTGAGAAAAATGTTGCCGGTACTACCCAAGGAAAAGCCGCTTATTGTTAGTGCACGAAATGCCTTCCTTTTAGGTACGGACATTATTTTTGTGCTTTGGCATTTCTCTGACCTTTTCCCCTGCTGCAGGGAAAAGAGACATTCTTTATCATTGCATTATACCTCGTGTATAATCTACAATGTATGTTTGCAACATTTAAAAGTTTTCAAATAAGTACCCTTGGGCCATTTAAAGCCAATGCGGCGTTCTGACCTGTTTGCACAAATGGCGTGTTGTTATGCCAGTCAGTTTGCATAGTAACATTTTAATAGGCGTTGAAAGTTGTAGTATGACTGTTTGGACTGTCTTGTATATGGAATCCTGACCACAGGCTCGCCTCAAATGAAGAGTCAAAAGTATGGTTATTTCTGTAAACGCCCGTCTTTAGGGGATCAGGGGTGTTCGCTTTTAGAAAAAACCCTAGATGCCATACACACAGGGCAAGACCGTCAGGCGGCAGGTGATGTGTATGAATCACATTGTACTAAATGTAATTTTTTTGCCAAGGGCGACGAGTGTTTTCGAAAAAATATTCAGGCCTTGGTGCAAGGAGTGGGATTTACAAGGACATGACACCACACCTTCCTACTATACAGTTGGTTAAAGGGAGTTAGAAACCAACTGTCACCTTATGTGTATTTCTGTACTTATATCCACACCAACCCTGTCTCCAGGTCTCCAGGACCATGGGCGTTTGTCTACACAGCAATAGCCAGCCACTTTTTCCCAAAGAGTGCACTTTTGATACCATCTACACCTATATGATCCATATGAATGAGGTATATTGTTCTGGTAGTTTTTATTGAAGAAAACTTTGGTCGTGAGTAGTGTATCGAATTAGGGGAATCTTGGAATCTGTTAATTTACGATGTGATTGTAATTTTGGTTCTGGTAAAATATCTGTATAGTAACCTTGGTTCTTTGTAGTATCTTTTTTGTTTGGTAAGATATTATTATTGTTTAATTTGGTTCTGGGGCATTGACTATGAAGTTTTATTAGGCAATGTAGCTAGTAGTAATTTTATGCTGGTAATGTGTATATCTTAAATAGTAATCTTAGTCTTGATAATGTTGCCTAAATCAGCAGTATTGGTTCTGGTAATGTATATTGCAGTCATCTTGGTTTTGGTCCTGTTGTTATTTACATATTAACCATGGTTTCAGTTTGTATCTAGTAGTAGGCTTGGCTCTGGTAATGGCATCTAATAGTAATCTTGAGTAGTAACTGATTCCAGTGTTGCTCATAGTACGGATTGTTTTTAACTGTCTCTACTGTTTGTATATTACTGTTTATGCACTTAATTATTGGGGAGCCACAACCTCTTTACAGCCCAGTGTCCATGATAGTCTTAACTAATGTATTTTTATGTGGTGGAGTAATGCATAGGACATTAATTAATATATGACCTTGGGGGGGGCTTACAAACTATTGCCAATAATCAGGGCCCAAAATTCCAAGGTTGTGGCTCTGGACAGTAAGTGGGCCGTTAATGTGTCCCAATAGTCTTCCAATGAGAGCGGCATGTACTCAAAAAGGCTATTTGTCTTTGTATGTGACCGTTTTGGAGGCGGCAAAACAGTCACAACTTCATATGAACAGCTAGGAACGGCAAGAGGAGGCAGGGGTAATGCTTGGGACGGAGTGAAGACAACGATGGCAGGAACCCTGGCAGCACAGACGTACGGGAAACGCAATTGGATATGACCACAGGGATACGGACCACAGGACACGGACCACAGGTCACGACCCACAGGATAAGGACCACGGGATATGGACACCGGACACGGACCACAGGATATGGACCATGGAGGCATCTGGAAACCTGCATGGAACACGGAGGGTCTGGAAACCCACAGGAATGGGAGCAGTGAACAAACGGGAGGCTTTCACTTCAGTGTGGAAGACTGATACTTGAAGATCTGACGGGGGGAGTGGGGAGTGAAGGAAGCGCCGGGTTAATTATAGGGGAATCCCGGAAGGACCAGCACAATGGGAAAGATGCGGCCCTTTAAGTTCGAGAAAGTCCGTGCGCGCATTGCCCTAGAAGCGGGATTTGCGGCCTGTAGGCAGGGGTGTGGGCCTGCATGGGGACGGAACAAGAAGAAGCCAGGAGAGGGTTTAAGTGCGGGCAAGGGGGACGGTGCAGGCAGCCAGTGGAGCACGGGGGTCCCGCGAGCGTGGCTCTGGATCACGGGACGTGCTCGGGAACCTTACCCCCCCCCCTCCTTAGGGGCCCCTCTTCTCTTCTCTTTTCAGCCTCTCTTGCGCCTCCTCCAATTCATCTTGGTGACGGGGACACCTGAGGGGAAAGCAGACACAGGACAAACCTCGATGAGGGCTTGGACCTGGCAGGGAACAAGCCGAGGATACCCTGGAGGGAGGACGTTGGAGAGTCTTTGGCCAAGATGGATAACTTTCAAGACTCAACAAGCAGTAAGCTGAGGAGGAAATGGCGATTGTGAAGGCCGGGGATCAGTATGGGAGCTGTGGAGGCAGGGATGGCTCTTGGGAAACCGGAACAGCAGTGGAGTGGAAGTGTGGAGGCCGGAAGAGAGTTCTTGGAAAGTTGGGACAGCTTTGGGAAACTGCGGAGGCTGAAAATGGCTCTTGAAAAGCCGGCTGGAGGTTGAAACGGCTCTTGGCACCTTGGAAATGGACAAGCGGTTGCTTGGCACAACGGGAAACTGGACAACTCTTGGGCACATCGTGACTGGAAGCGGATCTTGGCTATACCAGAGATTGGAACGGAATCATGGCACATTGAAAACTGGAGTGGCTCTTGGCAATCGGAGAAGATGGAGCGGCCACTTGCACATAGTGAGGAGGCCTCTCGGGAAAAGGACCGGAGACTTTGGTATGGATAGATGGAGAGACGGAGACTCTGGAGCGGCTCCGCTGGAGAGGGCCGGAGAGGAGGACTCTGGAGCGGCTCCAAAGGAGAAGCCAGAGACTCTGAGGGGGCTTTCCTGGGAAAGCCAGAGACTCTGGAGGGGCTTCCTAGGGAGCGCGGAGACTCTGGCGTGGCTTCTGGGAGAGTCGATGATTTCTGGACGTCTTCTGGGAGACCAGGGACTCGGAGCGGATTCTAGAGAGCCGGAGGACTATGGAGTGGTTGGGGCGAGCCACAGGACTCTGGAGCAGGTCTTTATCTGTTTGGGCTGTAAGTGACTAGTAGGGATTTTAGTCGGGCTTCCTGTTGGGTCTCCTTATGAGAGTTGAATGCTCTGCTGAAATGTTGATGGATGCTTGCTTTTCTTTTGGTTGTCAGTCACTGTTGGTCTGTTTAGCAAACTGGAGAAATTATAGAACTTAGCTCCAGGAGTGTTTTTCAGATCTGTAGCATAGTATAGCGTATAAGCCTGGCTGTATTGTATATGATAGATTGTAATGGTTTCTTGGCTGGTGGGAAGCTGTGTTATACTCAGGTAGGATGTTCTGTCTATTGGTTTATGGAATATAGTGTGGTTAAGTGGCTTGTCTTTAATTTGTATTGTGGAATTTAAAAAAGTGATTTCCTTATTGAATAGCTTAGTTCAGATTTAAGTGGGGGTGAAAGTTGTTGTAACCCTCATGGAATGAAGCAGGGGCCTCCTCACCTGAAGTCCAGATCTCAGATGTCTCAATCTAAATGAAGTAGATCAGGGTCACTAGATCAAGGGCCTTGGTATCCCGTCTTAAAAAAGCACTTTACGGACATATTCAGATGGCCTGTCTGCGAGACCTGCCGACTTCCCTGAGAGTGGTTCCGCTCCTATGGCTCCTCAGATTGAAATCTGTTCTCAGAAAGATTGGAGGAACAGCGATTGAAACAATGCGCAGGTTCAGGATCTGTCAACTGGCACAGTCTTGACAAGGACACAACAGATTTCCTCTTTGTCTGATACAGAGGAGGGCGCCATGCAGGTGGATAAATAAAGCACGCACACCCGAATGCTCCCAAAAAAAAATGTCTATATTGTTGCCAGCACCGAGCACTCCTTGGGACTTGTCCACTAAATCCACAGTGTAGAGAAACGCACCTAGGGTTCTTGGGAGAAGCGTCCCCTAGTAAGAACAAAGTTCTCCTGCCTGGAAATATCCTGTTCTCATCCGCTCTCTGGAACAAGTGGCCGTTTTTTTCCCCCCCCCCCACAAAAAAAAGTTTGTGCAGCTTCTTAATTCCGGCTCTGCAGCATCACTTCCAGATCCATCAGTGGGCATTATCCTCTGTGATCCAGCCCAGCACAGGCATCGAGTCCTATTCGAAAGTTGGGCATTGCAAAGAGGAGACTGTCATTTTACATGCTACCTGATCAACGTCTTCGACCTTCTGGGGTCTTCCGGCAACGCCTATTATCGGTGCTCTAAACTGGCAGATGGGAGAGAGAGGTTATACGCTGGGGACCGAAATTGCCCGTCATGCTGTTGTGATAACTATCCGTATCCACCATGACGGTTTTTGTTTGGTCTGTGCTGTAATCAAAGCCTCAGGTGGGTGTCCCAAGCCCCAAATATGGACTTTGCGGATATCTTCGCAGAAAAGTTAAGCGAGACTCTGCCACCTAACCGGCCTATTAACCAGGGCAAGCCACGCACGGGGTCGGTAGTATCCTCTGTCAGTACTGAAGCTATAGGCTTATTACGCGGAGGACATAATCTCATCCGTGTGTTACGGACTATAATTCCTGTATAATCAGTGTACGGGAATTACTTCATGGTATTTATGGCCCTATTGAATCCCTTTGATTTTAGAGTGTTAGCCTTATTGCCTGGGCCAGTGGTTCCATACATAGCGAATCTTACTGGCGTAGGGGGCATCCCTGTCTGTACCATTAAGAAATTTTAAACGCCGGTGTTGACAGGGAAACCCGCCCATTTGTTTGACACACACCAAAGGTACCCCTTTAAAAGAAAAAAGGGCGGGGGAAGGGGGATGGAGGCACATTGGAATAAGTAGGACAAACCAACCTAGCGTTAATCAAACAAGATGTATAAATTACAAATGGTTAGGCGGAGGTAGTAGGCAAGACTGTGCAGGGAGTATGAGCGGCCAAACCAGATGTCGATATGAAGGCTCTGTTGAGCCGAAAACGTGCGTCGGGCTGCCGTCATCACGGATTCGGCAGAGGTCTTCACACTAAATACTTATTGGTAGGTATATATTAATCCATCTGTTACTACATATGTCCGTACAGAGACAATCTGTGTGCCTCTCTTCTAACTCCCTGCACAGTCTATGCCTACTACCTCCCCTTCCATTTGTATTTAATACGTATCTTGATTACCTGTATTCCTCAAATTCTGTCCGGCCTTTTGGGTGAGACTGTATCTAATCTGTGTCACGCTTTGTACTGCACATTTCTCCAAAGCACCTTACTCAGGGTCCCATAATGCTTTTATTATATGTTTTAACTTTTCTCAATAAAGTGTTGATTTAACCTCTAGTGGTTGGTCATACTATTCAAATGGGACTCAATCCCCTTTTATTTTAAAGGGGTACTTTGGTTTTGGCAGGTTTTGGAGAAGAAATTATTGGGGTGATTATTACCATACCTGTTGCCAATCATATACATAAAACATTTATCATGACTGACTCTTAATAGTCCCATATGTTTGGTTATCTCTACCCTCCTTTTTCCCTCTTCCTGATTCTGCCATTTTTTTCCCATTTGGATTTGAGTACAGGGACATTATTGGCGCTTAGGATTGCTCCTCTCAGGGACCGACTTCGGTTAACGTGGCTCCATGTACCCCCAGTGTATTCTATCAAGAAGCTTTTCAGTATCTAAGGATACGAACACACTGGGTTGTCAAGGACGTCTGAGAGCTGTAATTAAGTATATTACTCTTCTTGTGCCATCTCTGGGATTGTCTTCCAGACAAAAATTCACCTGATCTGTTGCTTTATAACTGTTGGTTTACCTTATTTAAGATAATGAACAAGATTTGGAAGTAATTTTTTATGTTGCTGTTCTCTTAATTTATTAGCCGGTTTACCTTTGGTTTTGGTAGTGTGATTATTGTGCTGCTAAATTTCTGGTGAAATGTTGCCTTTCTTTTGCCAAAATTTATATGATCTTTTAAAGTATGCGAACAAAAAGCTGAATCCGGCATTGGTATTCTCGTGTTCATTCGTGTAACCCATCTGGACCCAGGGACTTATTTAGTTGTTTGTCTTAAACAATCCCTCTATTTCTCCTATTGTCAGTGGGGTTTAAGTTCTCTATTTGTTCTTATGAGAGGACTTGGTAGGTTAATGGTTTGTTAAAAATTTTGTTAACATCGTGCCGTTGGTTGGATCTCTGCCTTTTAATTTTAGGTCTTGCATAATTTAGCGTAGTAGTTTGGGAAGCTTCCACCATCTCAATGTCATTTTTACTAAATTTATCACTGGGTATTGCGAGTTTCTATTTATTTGTAGCTATTTTAACTCTCTTTGCCAATAGTTTACTTGCTTTACCCCATTGAGTAAAACTTTATTTTACATCTAATCATATCTTGGGCCATATCTTTGGAGGAGTAGTGTGCGTTAGCTGTAATTTATTTCTGTCAACGCTTTGTACCCTTGGCCAGAAGAGAAACAATGTGATGCCAAGCAACAGCCTCCTTTAACCTCTTAATGACGCCCTATCGGATTTTTACGGCGGCTGTCATAAGGGTACTTTCTTCTTGACGCGAAGCCTTGTATACGGCGGCGAGTCAGAAAGAAGTTTTCGGGACAACGGGCAGGTATAGTGCCGAGTGTCAGGGCTGTGATATCAAAGCCCAGGACCGGCAATAAACCACCCGGGGCGGAAAAACTCCGATCCCGGGTGTGTAAACACCTTCTTACAAGTGTGTGCAAGTGTGTCCCCGTGGATCGGAACCCCCCCGGTTGTGCATTACCGGGGGATCCGATCCTCATGGCCTCAGCCCGGGTCCACGAGGACCCGGGGCGTCGGCTCCTCTCTGTTGCCCCCCTCCCCCCCCCCCCCCCCCCACCTGGTCCACCTCTGGCAGGACCCGGCTGTGTAACGAGCATGCCAGCAGGCTCAGGTTATTACAGTATAACTGCATACAAGTGTAATGCAGTGTAAAGCGTGACATAAGCGATCGGCTATCGACTTATTCAAAGCCAAGAAGTAGAAGTGTTAAAAAAAAAATTAAAAAAAATAAATATTTTTTATAATATATTAAATAAATAAAAAAAAAACGTCCCATAATCTCCTCTTAGTAACACATAAAAATGCCAAATAAAGTAAATAAAAACCAAAAACAGTACAATTTGGGATCACCGCGGTCCGTACTTAATCTGTACAATAAATCTAAATCGATATTGAACCCCGCTTGTGGGTGAACTACGTAAAAAAAAAAAAATCGAAACACTTCCATTCCATAATAACAATTTCCACAAAACACCATCACAAAAAAGTTCTAAAAAAGTGATTCAAAAAAAGTTAGGAGTTACGTTCCCGAATTATGATACGACTGAAAGAACAACGTTTCGCAAAAAATAAGACCTCCACCAGATATGAAAACAGAAAAATACAGAAGTTATAGCCGAAATGAAAAGTAAAATGTTTGCAATAGTAAAAAACAATGGATTTCTCCAATATGGTTTGACTCAGGAAAAATTGAGCAAAAATAAATAAAAACTCTATTAAATTGAGGTAAGGGGGGTAACACGCATAGTAGTGAACCAGAGAATAAAGTTTTAAAATATTTTTTTAAGTTACGGTGAGCGGGGGGGAAAAAACATGCTAACAATCAAAATAAAAATTGATGATTTTGTTGTGTCCCACTTGAAATAGTAATAAACTCTCATGAGAAGCTTTAGACTCCACAAATAAATTATCTATACATTGGATCTCATCCGTACATATGAGCCCATATGTTCGGCATTACCAAAAAAAATGTAAAATTTATAGGTGTACCAATGTGGACCTACAATTGCTGTGAAATGGCGCCTCATTTATTCTATACTCGGCGTGCGCCCCGTACAGCAGTTTACCACACCTATGGGGTATCAGTAAACTCGGGAGGAATTGGGCATCAAGCGTTGCAGTGAGTTTCATCATTTAATTTATTCGGAATAATGTCCTTGTCAGTTTTTTGGCCTAAATTAATGTATGTTCCAAAAAAAATTCGATAGGTTTCTAAATCGCAGGTCCATATTTTTTAACCAATGGAAACATTAAAGGATGCACTTATAGAAGTTGTTTACATATGGGGAGGGGGTGACTTCTAAGTGGTAGGTATAATTTATGGGGTTTTTTGACTATTATTTAGGCCTCTCAAAGTCACTTGAAAGCTGAGTTGTCCCTCCAAATGTGAGTTTTGGCAATTTTCATGAAAATAAGAAAAATTGCACCTAAAGTTCTGCGCCTCATAACATCCTAGAAAAATGACTGAAGCATAAAATATCCTCCCAACATAAAGCAGATATTCTGTAAATGTTACTTATCAAACTTTTTGGGTTAGTTTTACTCTTGTCTGGAAACCAACACATTTCAAACTTGGAAAATTTTGCCAAATTTTCACTTTTTTCAGAATGAAAACGCAAAACTTATCATTAAATTTGTATAACTAACATGAAGTACATGTGTCAACGAGAGAAAGGAAACATTCTCAAAAATACCCCGGATTATGTTAAAGCGTTCGAAGTTCTAACCAAATTATAGTGAGACATGTCAGATTTGAAAAATCGAGGTTGGTCAGTGAGCTGTTGTGAAAACTAGTGTCGGTGATGTGATAAGGGGTAAGTGTCAGTGTGTGATTGTTACTTAATCATGACGAATTGATCTCCAGCCCCTGTCCTCATCAACCCCACACTGTGTAATGAGCAATGATGAAAACGATGTAGCTGCTCCTTTCACGCTCAGGCCTGGAATAATGAAGGTGAAATGGTTTTGCAGAAAAAGTCATTTTCTAGGCAAATATTGGACTTTGCAATTAAGAGCCTATATGCCAAGCCGGAAAGTGCCCAGTTCTACCAAAAGAGTCTCCATTAGTCGGGTTATGTCATCCCGACAGTAGTCACAGATGGATCCCACAAAGTTGTATGCGGTACTTTCAGGGGCCTTGCCCAATGGTCCTTTGTGCTATCCAGAGATCCTGGGCTTCCTAACCTTACTACCGGCAGTTCATACTGCATTTAACCCTTCATGGTCTCCATTGTGTTGCTGAATAAGAAAAACAAGAATCCAAAACTCTGGCCTACGGCGGTGAAAGGAAGTTGTGATTCAATGCTGAAGTCGTGTCTTAGGTCTGCTTCCGTTTTATCCAGCCTGATAACTGATCGACTGTTACTGCTAGAGGTGAGCCTCCTTGGTGGTGCTGGATCCGTTGTCACCCAGAAAAGACACCAAAGGTTGAACCCTCCACCTGCGGCTTATTCTCAAAGACTTTTCACCGCCAGAGAGGTATTAGTCTATAGTGATGAGGGGCTTCTGGCTATAAAGCTAGCTAGCCTCGGTTGTCCTATTCTTCTCCCGCTTCAAATTATGAACATCTTCGATCCGGCAGAGAAGAATGTAAGGCCAATGCCCTCTCTTGGTCATCAGATGCTAATAGGGGAAGAACGAGCGCTACAGGGCATTATTGTTCATCCTAAAAGGCTGGTTGCTGCCACTCTTGTGGACCACGGCAGTCTCCTGGCAAGACCCTTCTGACAGCCTTCGGAGATACTAATTTGGGGATGTCGGACTGGGAGTCTGTGGACCCTGGGACCACGGCAGGAAGGAAATGGCACTACGACAGTCTGATTACCGGAGGTCTAAAGTGGCACCTGTCTTCACAGACACCACCTCAAGGAGGGATGGTCTTGCTGCGGCAGGTTTAACACCGGTCATTCAAACAAGGTGGGACGAGCACGATGTGGGTCAAAGGTAGTTGAATGCAGGAGACTGTACCAGGGGAGACAGCAGAAGAACATCACAGTAAGGCAAATAGGACTGCACGACAGGGAAATCGCAGGAGCTGGATACGGATCAGGAACACCAGCAACTGGAGGACACATGGACAGAACCACAGGGAACGGACTGGCCAGGGTCAGGAAAGGACACAGAAAGGACTGGGCACATCGAGACAGCGGATACACAGGGAAGGGCAGGGATACACAGGAACAAAGATTACACAGGGGGGGTTTCCTCTTCAGGGGGTTTGGCTTGAAGAATCCGGCAAGGGTCACAGGAAGACGCAGCACTAAATTTTTGCGAGCTGGTGTGCATGCCCTTGGAGAAGCCCAAAAAATCCCCTGGAGGAACAACGGCGAAATGTACGTCAGGGTGCGTCGTGGTGGTCCTTTTTATGTGGTTTTGGTATCAGCAAAACACCCGGGTGGGTAATGTGATGGTTACTGCCAAAAATTGGTTTACCTGATTATTGTAAAAGTGTGCATGGTGAAATGCTGTATGTATCTGAATACTGGAAGACCATCGCCACATCTCTGTTCTTGTGGATTTTATTGTATGTTTTTAACTTGGTATTTTTTTTGATGGCCATTTTGTGTTAAAAAGTTTGGTATAATTATTCATTGAATTTAGTGGTAAAGTGTATGATTTATGATATATGAATAATTAGCAATCACATGATGCTTGTTCAAGTCCCATGTGGAAATGTGAAAACGTAAAAAAAAAAAAAAACAGAGTTTTTCAATAGACAATAAAAGTAGTAATTAAATCAGGAAAAATTGCCCAAAAAGCCCAGAACATATAAAGAGACAATAATGCAAAAAACGTCTAAAGCATAAAAACAAACCCAAATATATAGTATCACCACGTCCATACCCACAACAGTAATAATTATTGAACCATGCCCACGCGATGCCGTTAAAAAAAAAAACTGTTATAAACCCTCCAAAAATTATGATGTTTACCTATTCAATCCACTCCCAACATGCAGTTAAAAAGTGATCAAAACCTATGTACTACAGATGATACTGGTGCAGAAGAATGAGAAAAACATGCCCACCACAAAAAACAAATGCCTACGTAGCCAAAAAGGAACAAACCAGACAGCCAATGCAAAAAGAATAGAGGTGTCCCACAATTAGGGGTTTTATTGAACAAATTTAGTTAAAGCGTAAGAAAAAATATTCAAGTTATGGTATTCCCGTAATCGTAGGGACTAGAGATGAATGGGAGAGCACTAAAATGCTCGGGTACTCGTTATTCGAGACGAACTTTTCACGATACTCGAGGGATCGTCTCGAATAACGAGCCCCAATTGAAGTCAATGGGAGAACTCGAGCATTTTTCAAGGGGACCAAGGCCTCTGCACAGGGAAGCTTGGCAAACACCTGGAACTCAGGAAAAGGATGGAAACACCACGGAAATGAGACAGGCAAGGAAACAGCAGGGGCAGCATGCATGGATGGCCATGAGGCTAGGCTGCTTAAGCACCAGTTGCCAACAATTAGGCAACAGTATGGCCATGACAGAGAGTGACAAGATGAAAGAGACAGCTAGATCGCATCTAAAACATCCAATAATTGACCCTGACACATAGGGGACGGCATGCAGAGGCAGCGGGCCTACAGCAGCAGCGGCAGGCTAGAGAGTGGCATGGCGACTCAGTCCTAAAATGGACTCAGGCTTCAAACAGAGGAGGAAACAAAGGAGGTGAGCAAGAAGCGCTCAATAATATCGGTACATGATAAAAGTTTGCCCAGATATTTTGTGGATTACACAGCAGGGTGGCGACAAAGTGTTAACATGGAAGCCCTGAAAACAACCCAAATTCTGCTGACCCCTAGTTAGTTGGATCTTGGGCATGGAGCTGGCGCTCCGCTGCCAGGCGAAGCTTTTGCAATCCCAAGGCCCCTGTCTATAGGATACGCCCCAAACAGCAACTTCTAAGAATCCTTTTGTATAATTCAGTGTAGTAGCGTTCTTTAAGTGTTGGGATATGGCGGTTGAGCGGGAGAATGTAAACAGATGCGCAAGAAGCGCTGAAATAATATCGGTAAATGATTAAAGTTGCAGTATTTTGTGGGATTACACAGCAGGGTGGCGACAAAGGTAAACAAGTTTGATGTGGAATGCCCTGTAAGAGCTCTTGGGCGGTGTGCCTTTACGCCTGGCCTTCAGCAAGGTTTGAGACCGGCCTGCGGTCGCTTAGCGACGGCACTGCTGCTGTGCCTAGAGCTACCGACCTGTGACTGAAGGGCGCCCATGGCCACGGAGTCCGGTTTAATTGGAGGAGGAGGAGGTGGAGGAGGGGGTGGGAGGAGGCCGGAGGTTTATAATAGGGCCTTGAGACCTGGACCGGAGGTAGGCCCCGCAATCCCCTGCGTGGCAGTATATGACAGCCCAGGTCAGGACTCGGTCCAGCCTGCACCAAGTTATGTAAGTGTTAGGAGAGTTCATAAGTTGCGGGGATTAGGGGGGTGAGGGGAATGTAAAACAGAGATGAGCAAAGAAAAGAAGCGCATGATGAGCATGGAGCTGGCGCTCCGCTGCAGGCGAGCTTTCGCCACATCCAAAGCCCCTGTCTATAGGTACTCCCCAAAACAGCACTTCTAAGGAACCTTGTATAAGATCAAAGTGTAGTTAGCGTTCTTATAAAGTGCTTGGATAGGGCGGGTTGAGGGGAGGAAAACAGATGCGCAGAAGCGCTGAAAATAATATTGGTAAATGATAAAAGTTTGCCAGTTATATTTTGTGGATAACAAAGTTAACAACTTTGATGTGGAATCCATGTGAAAACACCCAAATTTCGCCTGACACACCTCGTTGATAAGGGACAATGTCTGGAGGGCAGCTATATGGACGACTTTGGAGGGGAGCAATGGAGGCTGTATGGAGACAATTGAATTGGATAGTGCATGGATGTGGCAGTCCAAAAAAGTTTCAAAACCAGAGGAGGCAGGTAGGTGGCCTCCAGAAAAAAAGAAATAATTGAGTGCTGTATGTGGCAGTCCTAAACGTTTTTCAAACCAGAGGCGCAGGAGGTGGCCCTCCAGAAAAATGAAATAGAAGTGAGTGCCTGTGATGTGGCAGTCAAAAAAGTTTTCAAACCAGAGGAGCAGGGGTAGGTGGCCCCTCCATGAAAAATGACATAGATTGAGACGTGCCGGTATGGGCAGTCTAAAAAGTTTTCAAACCAGGGAGCAGGTAGGTGGCAACGCAGAAAAATTGAATAGATGAGTTCTGTATGTGGCACTCCCAAAATTGTTTTTTTAAAACCGAGGGACGGGTAGGTGGCCTCAGAAAAATTAAAGGCATAAAGTACCTATAGCTAGAGCCAGTGGGCCTGTCAAAAAATAGCAGTTACCTGCTGTAGTGTCCAAGAGGAGGAGAAGGCGGAAAATGAGGAGGAGGAGGAGTGCATAAATTATTCAGGTGAGATTCCCTTCACTGGTTGGAGATTGGAAAATTATGAGAAAATCCAGGCGTGATTCATTTAATAAGCGTAAGCCTGTCCAGCGCTGTCAGTCGACAGGCTTGACGCTTCCGGTGATGATGCCACCAGCTGCATGAAAACCCGCTCGGAAACACGCTAGCGGCAGGGCAGGCAAGAACCTCCAAGGCGTACAGCGCAGTCGTTGCCACATGTTCCAGCTTTGAAACCCAAGTAGTTGTAGGGAAGCTGCTGTGATCATTAGGACGATGGGATGAGTAGCGACGACTCCCTCACCATCTTTCTGTAAAGATCAGCCAACTCTGCCGAGAACGGGGGAAAGGTGACAGTGTCTTGCTGGGGTGGACATAAAGCGGGCAAAAGCCTGTAATAAAGCGTACCGCCAGTGCTGGACAAGCTGCCTGTAGCCTACTCTCCCCGCTACTGTCCGCAGAACTACGCACTCTGCGAGAGCGCTGTTTGTCATAAGGGAAATAGGGTTTCAGCTGTGCACCAGGGCCTGATGGATTCATGCATTTCTCACACTCCTTCCTCTACAGGGATGAGAGTGGAAAGATTTGGCTTTGTACCGGGGGCCCAGGAGAGTGAAACCCAGTAATCGGTGCTGGAATAAATCTTTGACGCGAGGGTCAAGGGATAGCAGCCTATCATGAAATCTGCCATTATGCGCAGAGTTAACAACGCGGTAAGAATTCATCCCTCACTGGCCTCTGATGTCCATTTCTTACTCCTCCAACTCCTCTTCTTCTGCCCATAACCCGCTGATGAAACAGTGTGAAGACTGAACAATCGTCCCCTCGTGTGTCTCGCCAACATCTCCTCCTTCTTCCTCCTATCCTCTCTCCACCTCCACTCTCCGATATGCGTGAGAAACAGACCTAAGGGTGCTTTGGCTATCAACAAGGGAATCTTCTTCCCCCGTCTCTTTGTGACTGAGCGCAAAAGCTTCCGACTCATGATGATCAGGAGAGTTTTCAACAGGCCACCAAGCAGACGGGATGGTGAGGATGCTGACTGGCGCGGCATCGCCACTCGATCCATCGTGTTGATCCTCGAAGTTAAAGCACCTGAACATATTCAGACCATCACGTACCACTCCTCATTGTAGATTGAGGAGCTTGACTGACCTGATACCAGTTCTGGTGGAGTTGACATCTGGCAGTCACAATCGCTCTCGCGTGCGTGGCAAACTCTGGATAACCTGGTTAAGGTTGAATTCCACCTCGTGGGAACGTCGCACAACAGTCGGTGAGCGGGCAAGTTGGAGGCGGCGCTGCGCTGCCCTTGAGAGTGGCAGCATCTATGCTGGACTTCCTGCAATGCGCACAGATGGCGGCGCACCTCGTGAGCAAATCAGACAGATTTGGGTGGTATGGTCTTGAGGAGGAACGCGGAACTAGCAGATTTAACAATGGGCCAGGCATGGCACATGTGTCAGTCTGCCGAGTTGCACAGCCGCCACAAGGTACGCGTTTGTCACACAACAAAATGGCCTGGCTTCAGGTTCAGCGGTTTGACAGCCAAGAATCAGTCCTGCGCCGTGCATGCCCCTGTATACCTTGGGCGGTGTGTCCTTATCGCCTGGCTCAGCAGTTTGAGGCACCGCCTGCTGTCGCTTAGCGACGGCACTGCTGCTTGTGCCTAGAGCACCGACTGATGGCGGCATCTATGCCACGGATGGTAGTTCGGGAGGCGGAGGTGAGGATGGTGGAGGAGGGGTGGGAGGAGGAGGAGGGCATTAGTAGGCCTGAAAGACCTGGGACGAGGTAGGCCCCGCAATCCTCGGCGTCGGCAGTATATGACCAGCCGCAGGGTCAGAATCCGGTACAGCCTCCACCAAGTAAACCAATGTGCCGTCAGCGATAGAAGTGGCCCATGACGCAGCACTCGTCCCACGTGTCCGTGATGTGGTCAGGTGGACTTGTCCAGGGATACGGCGTTGGTCAGGCACGGGATGATTGTGTCCGACACCGTGTTGCTGAGTTGCAAAGGGCTGGGACGGCAATCGGGAAAAGTAGAGTGGCGGGGGCTGGGGACCGAACAGAGGGGCGGCCGTCGCATGAGGTTTAGAAAGAAGGGCCTCGGTCTCTACTAGCTATAGGGCAGGGCCATCCCAGGCCATAAGCAATTTGGAAGGTGCTGTGAGACGATAAGGGGCACTTAAGGCTCGTGGGGGTGTGTTGCACTATTATCCGTTTACCGCTCCGCGTACTGGGGTATGCGGAAAAGCTGAACGCTGGTGGATGCTCTGTGGAGGAATCGCTGTGAGGCGGACGACTGGAGGTTTTGTGCGCAGAGGTCCTGGGCAGGGGGCGCGACTATCCGCTGAACAACAGGGGGAAGGAGCAGTGGAGAGCACGTGAACGGGGGCCGGAGTGTGACGGGCTTGGTTTGTGCCAATGAGTGGAGGTGTTTAGAGTCATGGCCTGCGATACTGGATGGTAGTAAGCTAGTAGTGGTGGAACACATGCTGATCCTGGTTTGGCAAAAGGTTTTGCACACCACAGTCCGGCGGTCATCCGGTGTTCCTTAAAGAACCTCCAGGAGTCTGGAAAATCTAGCCCTCGCCGCGGGATGGGCCCTGCCCACGGGAGCTTCACTACGTGAACAATTGGCGCAGATGCACCGGCGCTGGCCATGCCTCTCGTCTGGCCCCAACACTGCCTCTTCCAAACCTGTTCTGGTCGAGACTCTCATCCGTTCAGAGACACGTGTTCACCGGCCTCTCAACCCAGTGGGTTGTCACCTCATAATCCTCCGATCCCCAGTCTGCTCCCCCCTCGGTACTTCCTGCCCTGACAACAACTCACCACTGTCGACAACCGTGTCTCATCATCGTCGGACACCCTCTTTAAAACACTTCTTCCACTACGTCAAGAAAGTCATCATCACCCAAGACTGCGACGGTGGAAAACGCGGCTGGGATCGGAAAAGGAAATTGATCAGCAGCAACCGGACAAGTTGGTTTGTGACGGTGGGAAGGGTCCAGAGAAAACAGTTCCTAAGGTATGCCAAGTTCAAATGCCAAATTTTCTGGGAGGGGGCCAGACTGGGGGGGAAGGAGGCTGATGTGCAGGGGATGGAGGAGGCCGTTTGGTGAACATGGGTTGGGACTTGCGTGGGAAGAAGAAGAGGTGGACAAATTGAATCAAAGCATTGTCGGCAATCCACAGAAATCACCGTCGCAGCACTGTTCTGGCCTCAACAGTGCTCTACCACGAGTCCCAGTAACTTCAGACATGAACCTAGGGAGTGTAGCTCTGCGGCGTTCCCCTGCTCCCTCATCAGCAGGTGGTGTCTCACCCCGCCCAGGACCACGGCCTCTGACCCCTGCAGTAGTTGGACGCCCACGTCCCCGCCCTCGTCCTCTACCCCTAGCCCTCGGGTTAAACATTTTGAAAATGAAAGTTATAACTTTAATTTTTTTTTTAACTTTTTTTTGTGTTTTTTGTGTTTTTTAGTTTTTTTTTGTGTTTTTTAGTTTTTAAAACCAAACGATGCTATCCTAGGGCCGGACCCGAATCCACCGCAGAGAAACGGCCGCTGACATGGAACGGACCCGGGTAGTAAATCTGCCCCACTATTTATAGAACTTGCATGTGGGAAATGGTTTTGATTTTTCTTTACATAGCCATTTTCACAGCTATCTGGAATTAAATGGTTTAACTGCCACATAAAATGAAAATGTCAACGAAGGATCACAGGTTGTGGAATTTTCCAGTAGAAATCTAACATCTATGTGAGATATGGTAAACGGAAGGCAACTAGTGTTTCCAAACATGTTTTTTGGTTACAGCTGTTGATGCAAAAGAAACACCTGTCTGATACAACCTCGTATGCAATAAAAACCATAAAATATTAATACATTGCACAATTATGTAAGCTAGGAGAGCACTTGAAGATGCCGTTTTATATTTTTAAGATGAGATCCTGAGTTGCATGTGTTGTGTGATTCTGGGCGGACTGGGACCGGTCGAAAATTAAAAAAAACCATGTACTAACCTCCCGACCTCCCCCTTATGCAGGTCGGACGACAGTGCAGTCCATGCGCGCCAGTGGGCGCACAGCAGACTCGGCCAATAATAAGCATACAGTCTTTACCAAATTTATAAGCTTTTTATTTTAAAAAACTGACTTCCTTGCATAATAAAAATATTGAGGGAAATAAAAAAACTCGCCACCTTCCAAGCCCATAACTTTTGAAATTTTTGTCAATGTTGTGCATAAGGGCTTATGAGACATGTAGATGTTATTTGTACACAATTGTGGTTTATAAGTTTTTTTCATCACGGATCATATAATTTTTTGTGTAATGGACAATTAACAAATGCAATTTAGGCAGAGTTTTCATTACTTTTTAAAGTTTTTTGGTGTACAGGAAAAATAGTATATAGTTTTGTATGGGTGTGGGAGGTACATGTGTGTTATAAACTTAATTTTTTTAGAGGGGGCAGGCAACTTTTTGTTGTCTTAATTTTTTAATTACTTGTCCCACAAGAGAGACACTGACATCGCGATCGCAGCAGTATCCTGTTCTGAACCGCGTCGATCACCATAACGAACTCATGTCCTGCAGTTAAAACTCACACTTTATGGAGCAGAAAGGGGTTAAAACTAGAGATGAGCGAGTATACCGTCGAGCTTGATGCTCGTTCGAGTATTAAGGTACTCGAAACAGGCTCTTGCTCGGACGAGTTTTCCCTGCTCGAGATCGAGCATTTAATTAAAAATACACACGTGAAGAAAATGAAGAATAGATAAAAACAGTGAACACAGGATCATTTAGTGAAAAACACAGTAAAGAACACAGTGAAGAATAGATACAGATGTTCGGCACATCTGTTAACTGTCGAAGATACGCGCGGAACAAATAGTATGTGAAGAAAATATATATGTGTGAAGAAACACATTGAGAACACGGGGAGCAGCACAGAGACACCGGGGAGCAGCACAGAGACACCGGGGAGCAGCACAGAGACCACCGGGGGAGCGCACAAGAGAACCGGGGGAGAGCACAGAGACAGCCGGAGAGCTCACAAGGACACTGGGAGCATCGAGGGGGAAGCACCGGATAACACGAGGCTGGGCAGCACGGATACATCGGGGCTGGGGCAGCACGGAACATTGTGGGAACGGGAGAAACCTGAGAACATCGGGGAACAGGCGAGCGCAGATAAACGAGACATCGGGGGAACGGGCAAGACGAGACCTCGGGGAACGGGCAGACGGAGACATCGCGGGGAACGGGCAGAACGGAGACATCGGGGGAGGGAAGGCAGAACGGAGACATCGGGGGAACGGGCAGAACGGAGACATCGGGGGAACGGGCAGAACGGAGACACGGGGGAATGGGCAGAACGGAGACATGGGGAACGCAGAACGGAGACATCGGGGGACGGAGAACGGAGGGGGGAACGGGCAGAACGGAGACATCGGGGATGATACATCAGGGCAGCACGGAGACACTCACGGAGGGGCAGCAGGGAGACACTCTGGGGAGGGGACACACTCGGGAGGGGCAGCACGAGACACGGGGAGCGCAGCACGGATCCCGACAAGTAAGCAGATGTGCCGAACAGCTGCAATCTATTCTTCACTGTGTTTTTCACAGCGTTTTTCACTTAAATGATCCCGTGTTCATGTTTTTATTCTATTCTTGACTGTTCTTCACATCTGCTAACTTGTCGGGGAGATAATATACGCGCAGTGAAGAATGAATTGCAGATGTTTGCATAATCTGCTAACTTACAGAAGACTTCTTTTTCAATTAAATAACACATTTATTCCGAACCATGGTCCCTTTGAAAATGCTCGAGTCTCCCATTGACTTCAATGGGGTCCGTTATTCGAGACGAGCACTCGAGCATCAAAAAGTTCGTCTCGAATAACGAGCACTCGAGCATTTTAGTGCTCGCTCATCTCTAGTTAAAACCTATTTCTGCCTGGTTACTTGAAATGAAAATACATTGCCTGAATGTCTGGTACAACTAGTGGCTGTCTGTCTAACTACAACTGTATTCATGTATGGCTATTCTTTATAAATTTTACTAAAACTTCTAAAAAAATACTGTGTCAAATTCAGTTTTTTTTATCTCTCCATACTACATGATGAAACTACAAATTACCTAGAAAAAAAAATCCCCCCCAAACATTAAAATAACAGATACATAGAAATGTTATGTATTTTTGAATGTGACAGTGAAAAAACTTTAAACAGCTAATTTACATATGCATGGAGCCCATGACCCAGATTTTTTACGTGGAGGTGGTGGCATCTAATGGTAATGTCAATGAGGGGGTTACGTAGGTGCTGAACATCACAAGGTATGCTGAGACTATAGTTACCAGTCATTTTTGATAGATCCACTGGGAAGTAGGAGTGAAATTGTGGTGGTGTGTTGTGTTCCCTGTAAGTTGTTGTTGCAGGTGGTGACTAGCTAACCTAGCTCCTACTTTCTCAATGATTTGTGGAGACATGGTTTGCGATGGTATTAACAGCTCAACGTTGATGCCTGACGAAGGCCCGATTCCGGGCCAAAACGCGTTGCACATTGTATAAAATCGCTTTTAAAGGAATTATTCCTGGAGTGTCCATCCACGAGCGCCGGCACCTATTTTTTCCATATACACACTTGGGCTCCCACATTAGCTCAACTGTATAGAAATGATGCAATTAATGCAATATCACACACTACCATGGGCAACGGTGTATTTGCAAACCAGGGACAGACAGATAGACAAACAGAGAGATAGACAAGTAAATTGAAAACATGGATTAATCTGTGTATAACCTACTAAAGACCTAATTTATCTGCATTTCTTCATTTTCAAGGAAACCATAGATGTAAATGCTACAGAGGAAGGACTGACATACGGCTAGTTTATTGACAATTTCAGTTCTTTAGGGGTACATGGAGGAAACATGCATTAGGGCTTTGTATGGATTGCACCCATAGGCTCTTAGTATGGTGATGCTATGATGGGTTTTGGATAGATAAACGTGCACCTGCTGTCAGGTCTTTGTATTAAACTGCAGTAATCAGGACTCCTACCCGTGTTCCCCGAAAATAGACAGGGAGGACATGTATCTTTATTTTGCTAGTCAATTGTCTAATCTTTGCGCCTTTTGGCGTTTTTGCGATTTTACTGTGACTTTGCTGCCGTTTTTCAAGTGCACCTTGGTCTGCACCTTGTACAGTGTACCTTAGTATCTATGTTTTCCAGATAACGTGTGATTTTTCACTTTGTATCACTTTTATTGCTTATTTTGCAACTTTTCAGGCACAAATTTGCACTGTCCAGGACAGGTGAAAAGGAAGGGTTTTTTTCATGGACCCTATTGTAACATGTAAATTGGAATTATTTCACATGCTTTAAATGTTTAAAGTTTTGCACAGTAACCTGTTTTTTGAAAATTCTGAAATTTTAGCATTTAAATTTTTTTAATTTATTGGTTAATTGGGCATCTAAACGTGACGTTAACCATGCATTAACATCGCGTTACTATGCGTTTTGTAAATGCAAATGTTACAGTAGAGTGAGCGAGCACTAAAATGCTCGGGTACTCGTTTCGAGACGAACTTTTCCGATGCTCGAGTGCTCGTCTCGAATAAGAGCCCCATTAAAGTCAATGGGAGACTCAAGCATTTTTCAAGGGGACCAAGGCTCTGCACAGGAAGCTTGGCCAAACACCGGGAACCTCAGAAAGGATGGAAAAACCACGGAAATGGACAGAACACAGCAGGCGCAGCATGCATGGATGCCTCTGAGGCTGCTTAATCGCACCATTATGCCAAAACATGGGCAACAGCATGGCCAGACAGAGTGACAGAATGAAGCTAGTAGCATCTAAACATCCAATAATTGACCATGACACTATAGGGGACGGCATGCAGAGGCAGGCGGCAGGCGGAGGCAGAGAGTTGCAGGCGACATACCCTAAATGGACTCAGGCTTCAACCATGGGTGGCAGGAGGAACCAAAGGAGGTGAGCAAGAAGCGCTCAAATAATATCGGTACATGATAAAGTTTGCCAGTATTTTTGTGGATTACACAGCAGGGTGGCGACAAAGTTAAAGGAAGCCATGAAAACAACCCAAAATTCTGCCTGACACAGCTCGTTTGATAAGGGGACGATGTATGGAGGCAGTGAACTAGTAGTAGATTAAGGTGCTGCAGTTAAAACTATGTTAGTTGGATCTTGGCATGGAGCTGGCGCTCCGCTGCCAGGCGAGCTTTCGCCCATCCAAGCCCCTGTCTCTAGGCTACTCCCCAAACAGAACTTTAAGAACCTTTTGTATAAGATCAAGTGTAGTAGCGTTCTTATAAGTTTAGGATATGGCGGGTGAGGGGAATGTAAACAGATGGCAAGAAATGATATGGTAAATGTAAAAGTTTGCCAGTATATTTTGTGGATTACACAGGCAGGGTGGCGACAAATTAACAAGTTTGTTGTGGAAGCCATGAAAACAACCCAAAATTCTTGCCTGAACAGCTCGTTTGATAAGGGGACCAGTATGCCTACAGTTCATGCCAGTCGCTGCACTGGCTGCCAGTCTCCTTTCGAATACAGTTTAAAATAATAACCCTCATCCATAAAGCTCTGTATAATGCTGCACCCCCCACCTCTCCTCTCTTATCTCAGTCTATCGCCAACCCGTGCTTTAGATCCGCCAGTGATCTTGATTAACCTCTACCCTAGTGCGGACCTCCACTCGCGTCTCCAGACTTCTCTAGAGCTGCACCAATTCTATGGAATGCTCTGCCCCGACTATAGACTAATACCTAACCTCCAAAGTTTCAAACGTGCTCTTAAAACCCATTTCTTTAGGAAGCCTATAACACTCATTAACTGCATGAAGTTTTAACTCTTCTACTAACCCTCTGTGTCGTCCTCCCATCTGTTATCCAGCAATTAACAGGCACCCAGACTTCTCTGCTTCCCATTCACCCTGGACTGGTATATAAGATGACGGCTGAGTGGTTCAAGCGACAGCAATTCCATTTATTATATTTTGTTCTATTCCTAAGAAGAATGGCTTGACACATTAAATATTTTTTTACTCTGGTTACCCCATCATCTTCATAAACCGTAAGCTCTGGCGAGCAGGGACCTCACTCCTGTTGTTCCATACAAATGTTGTGCTCTGTTACATTACATTTGTATTTGTTTCCTATGATTTGTAAGCGCTACGGAATATGATGGCGCTATATAAATAAAGATTATATTATTATTATTATGGAGGCAGTGAACTAGTAGTAGATAAAGGTGCTGCAGTTAAAACTATGTTAGTTAGATCTTGGGATGGAGCTGGCGCTCCGCTGCCAGGCGATTTCGCCATCCAAGCCCCTGTCTCTAGGCTACTCCCCAACAGCACACCTTCTAAGAACCTTTTGTATAAGATCAAGTGTAGTAGCGTTTATAAGTTTGGGATATGGCGGTGAGGGGATGTAAACAGATGCGCAAGCAGCGCATGATGCGCATGGAGCTGGCGCTCCGCTGCAGGCGAGCTTTCGCCAATCCAAGCCCCTGTCTCTAGGCTACTCCCCAACAAGCACTTCTAAGAACCTTTGTTAAGATCAAGTGTAGTAGCGTTCTTATAAGTTTAGGATATGGGGGTGAGGGGAATGTAAACAGATGCGCAAGAAGCGCTGAAATAATATTGGTAAATGATAAATGTGCCAGTATATTTGTGGATAACAAGCAGGGTGGCGACAAAGTTAACAACTTTAATGTGGAATCCATGAAAACAACCCAAATTTCTGCGACACACCTCGTTTGATAAGGGACGATGTATGGAGGCAGCTATATGGACGACTTTTGGAGGTAGCAATGGAGACAACGTGTGGAGGCTGCTATGGAGACAATTTAATTTGGATAGTGCCTGTAGTGGCAGTCCAAAAAAGTTTTCAAACCAGAGGAGCAGGTAGTGGCCCTCAGAAAAATGAAATAGACTGAGTGCCTGTATGTGGCAGTCCAAAAAAGTTTTCAAACCAGAGGAGCAGGTAGGTGGCCCTCCAGAAAAATGAAATAGATGAGTGCCTGTATGTGGCAGTCAAAAAAGTTTTCAAACCAGAGGAGCAGGTAGGTGGGCCCTCCAGAAAAATGAATAGATTGAGTGCCTGTATGTGGCAGTCCAAAAAGTTTTCAAACCAGAGGAGCAGGTAGGTGGCCCTCCAGAAAAATGAATAGATTGAGTGCCTGTATGTGGCAGTCCAAAAAGTTTTCAAACCAGAGGAGCAGGTAGTGGCCCTCCAGAAAAATTGAAATATTGAGTGCCTGTATGTGGCATCCCAAAAATGTTAAAACAGAGGAACGAGGTAGTCAGGGCCTCCAGAAAAATTAATGCTAAAGTACTATAGCTAGAGCCAGTGGGCCTGTCAAAAATAGCCAGTTTCCTCTGCTTTAGTGTACAAAGGAGGAGAAGGAGGAAAATGAGGAGGAGGAGGAGTGCATAAATTATTCAGGTTGAGCTCTTCCCCTGGTGGAGATTGGAAATATGAGAAATCCAGGCTTTATTCATCTTAATAAGCGTCAGCCTGTCAGCGCTGTCAGTCGACAGGCGTGTACGCTTATCGGTGATGATGCCACCAGCTGGACTGAAACCCGCTCGGACAACACGCTAGCGGCAGGGCAGCAAGAACCTCCAAGGCGTACAGCGCCAGTTCGTGCACATGTCCAGCTTTGAAACCCAGTAGTTGTAGGGAGCTGTGTGATCATTTAGGACGATGGTATGGTCAGCTACGTACTCCCTCACCATCTTTCTGTAAAGATCAGCCCTACTCTGCCGAGACTGGGGACAGGTGACAGTGTCTTGCTGGGGTGACATAAAGCTGGCAAAAGCCTTGTAAAGCGTACCCTTGCCAGTGCTGGACAAGCTGCCTGCTCGCCTACTCTCCCTCGCTATGTCCCGCAGAACTACGCACTCTGCCGCTAGCGCTGTCAGAAGGGAAATAGTGTTTCAGCTTGTGCACCGGGCCTGCTGGTATTCATGCATTCTCCACATCCTTTCCTCTCCAGGGATGAGAGTGGAAAGATTTTGCTTGTACCGTGGGTCCAGGAGAGTGAATACCCAGTAATCGGTGCTGGAATAAATCTTTGAACGCGAGGGTCACGGGATAGGCAGCCTAGCATGAAATCTGCCATATGAGCCAGAGTACCAAACGCGTAAGAATTACTCCCCTCACTGGCCTGAACGTCCATTTCCTCCTCCTCCAACTCCTCTTCTTCGCCCATACACGCTGAACAGTGAAGGACTCAACAATGGTCCCCTCTTGTGTCTCACCAACATTCTCCTCCTCTTCCTCCTCATCCTCCTCCACCTCCACCCCTCGATATGCGCTGAGAAACAGACCTAAGGGTGCTTTGGCTATCAACAAGGGAATCTTCTTCCCCCGTCTCTTGTGACGAGCGCAAAGCTTCCGACTTCATGCTGATCAGAGGTTTTTCAACAGGCCAAGCAGCGGGATGGTGAGGCTGATGATGGCGGCATCGCCACTGACCATCTGGTTGACTCCTCGAAGTTACTCAGCACCTGACAGATATCAGACATCACGTCCACTCCTCATTGTAGACTTCAGGAAGCTGACTGACCTGACTACCGTTCTGGTGGAAGTTGACATCTGGCATCTACAATCGCTCTGCGCTGCTGGTAAACTCTGGTAAACATGGTTAATGTTGAATTCCACCTCGTGGGCACGTCGCACAACAGTCGGTGAGCGGGCAGTTGGAGGCGGTGCTGCGCTGCCCTGAGAGTGGCAGCATCTGTGCTGGACTTCCTGAAATGCGCACAGTGCGGCGCACCTTCGTGAGCAAATCAGACAGATTGGGTATGTCTTGAGGAAACGCTGAACTATCAGATTAACACATGGGCCACGCATGGCACATGTGTCAGTCTGCCGAGTTGCAGAGCCGCCACCAGGTTACGGCCGTTGTCACACACAACCATGCCTGGCTTCAGGTCAGCGGTGCCAGCCACAGATCAGTCTGCGCCGTGATGCCCTGTAATAGTTCTTGGCGGTGTGGCCTTTTATCGCCTAGGCTCAGCAGTTTCAGCACCGCCTGCTGTCGCTTAGCGACGGCACTGCTGCTGTGCCTAGAGCTACCAACTGATGGCGCCATGCCCAGGATGGTAGTTCGAGGAGGAGGAGTGGAGGAGGGGTGGAGGAGGAGGAGGCATAGTAGGCCTGAAAGACTGGACCGAGGTAGGCCCCGCAATCCTCGGCGTCGGCAGTATATGACCAGCCGAGGGTCAGACTCGGTCCCAGCCTCCACCAAGTAACCCAATGTGCCGTCAGCGATATATAGTGGGCCCTGCCCGGCAGCACTGTCCACGTGTCCGTGTCAGGTGGACCTTGTCAGAAACGGCGTTGGTCAGGGCACGGATGATGTTGTCTGACACGTGCTGGTGCAGGGCTGGGACGGCACATCGGGAAAAGTAGTGGCGGCTGGGGACCAAATACGAGGGGCGGCCGCCGCCATGAGGTTGCGAAAGGCGGTTCTCTCCGCCTATAGGGCAGCATCTCCAGGCTAAGCAATCTGGAGATGTGGACATTAAGGGCTTGGGGTGCGGGTGGGTTGCACTATATTTCCGTTTACGCTCCAGCGTCGGGGTATGGAGAGCTGAACGCTGGTGGATGCTGTGGAGGATCGTGGAGCACTGTGTTCACCCGGCCTCTCAACCCAGCTTGGGTCTGTCACCTCATCATCCTCCGATCCTCAGTCTGCTCCCCCCTCGGACTTCCTGCCCTGACAACAACTTCACCACTGTCTGACAACCGTGTCTCCTCATCGTGGCACACCTCTTAACACTTCTTCCACACGTCAAGAAGGTCATCATCACCACAGACTGCGACTGGTGGAAAACCTGGGCATCGGAAAATGCTCAGCAGCAACGGACAAGTGGTTTGTGACTGTGGGAAGGGTCGAAAACAGTTCCTCAGAGTAGCCAGTTCAAATGCCAAATTTTTCCTGGGAGGGGGCAGACTGGGGGGGAGGAGGCTGAGGTGCAGAGTGGAGGAGTGCCGATTTCGGTGACATGGGTGGACTGCGTGGAAGACTGGACTGGTGGACAAATTGCTCGAAGCATTGTGGCCAACGCAATCCACGACATCACCTGTTCGCACTGTTCTGGCCTCAACAGTGCTCTACCACGAGTCCCAGTAACTTCAGACATGAACCTAGGGAGTGTAGCTCTGCGGCGTTCCCCTGCTCCCTCATCAGCAGGTGGTGTCTCACCCCGCCCAGGACCACGGCCTCTGACCCCTGCAGTAGTTGGACGCCCACGTCCCCGCCCTCGTCCTCTACCCCTAGCCCTCGGGTTAAACATTTTGAAAATGAAAGTTATAACTTTAATTTTTTTTTTAACTTTTTTTTGTGTTTTTTTGTGTTTTTTAGTTTTTTTTTGTGTTTTTTAGTTTTTAAAACCAAACAATGCTATCGTATTGCTATGGCTATTTTCTAGCCAAGTATGAAAGCACACTGCTATGCCAGATGAGATGACGCTGAGTTATGAAAAAATAAACGTAAAATAAAAAGTAAATGGCAGACTGTGCCTAATTGAAATCAAACCCCTAATAAATTTTCCCACTTTGGTGTTTGAGGTGGATATGTGTGTCACTAAGAGCTAAACACAACGGTAGCAAGTCCCCCTGCAAATTCCTCACAATATGGTACTAGCTGCACTACTAGTGCCAGCAAGCCCAGCCACAAGCAAACAAAAAAAAAAAAGTATAACGTTATTGTAGCCCTAAGAAGGGCTGTTGGGTTCTTGTTGAATCACTCCTGCCTAACACTATTCTAATAGAACAGCCTAACGCTTTCCCTGACCAGCAGCAGCTCTCTCCCTAGCGGCATCCAGACACAGAATGATCCGAGTAGCGCGGGCAGCGGCTAGTCTATCCCAGGGTCACCTGATCTGGCCAGCCAACCACTGCTATCGACGTGTAAGGGTACCACATCATGCTGGGTGGAGTGCAGAGTCTCCTGGCTTGTGATTGGCTCTGTTTCTGGCCGCCAAAAAGCAAAACGGCGGGAGCTGCCATTTTCTCGAGCGGGCGAAGTATTCGTCCGAGCAACGAGCAGTTTCAAGCTCGGACGAGTATGTTCGCTCATCTCTAGTTAACAGTAATGTAATTAGGCAAATCCCCTCTCCTCAGCTGTTGTAATAGGTTTCAAATGCAATTAAAACGCAACGTGTGACCGAACCCTTAACACCGTGTGTGACCGCAGCCTCCACATGTGACCCCAGGCTCATATGTCACCATCTCCCTGGGGTGTAACTACAAAAGTAACAAAAATATTAAGTTGAAATATATTTTGGGGTACTGTTATGACATAATTTAGAATATATGATATACTGTATATATATATAACTTAAAAATAGTTACCATGTTTGCCTGAGACTAAACATTTTTAAACATTACATATTGCATTTATATTTAAAATTGTATCCACATACTGCAAGAACAAAAAACTAACATATTTTTCGGACTATAAGGCGCACTAAAAATCCTTTGATTTTCTCAGAAATCAAAGGTGAACCTTATAGTCCAGTGCACCTTATATATGAACCGTACTGACAGACAACAGCTGCCTTGTACTGTGCACAGGTCTGCCACCTGCTGGTCATTCATCCTTATAATCAGGTGCGCCTTATACTACGGTGCGCCTTATAGTCCGAAAAATACTGTACTAAGAACTAAATTGTTCTGGGGTACAGCTTTCAAATTCATTTTATTCAACTCTTTTTTATTTTTTCAAAAATGAAAACATTTATAGAAATACAGAAAAGGCAAACAAAAGAACCGAAAACAGTACAGAGTCCTGCAGTACCAAAACATATAAAACAAGAAATAGACAAAATAACAGTTGTGACACACATGAAGTATTCCTTATCGCATGGCATAAATATGATAGCATCCCAAGTAGTATAATCACTCATTAACATTTAGGAAATAAATCTGCTTTCAAATAAATTTATATTTCAGTTTGACACCCTGAGTTAAAGCAGTGGAAGACTTGCATTGGTTACCAAAGTAATTGCCTACAAAGCCTCCCTGTATGCTTACAAAGATTTCTGTCAATAAGTGATTAGAGCCAGTCTTTAAGCACCCAAATGCTTAACAAGTAGATATCTAATTTTAGGTGATTCTGAAATGTTACCATAAACATATATTTGGGTATTAGGAGGTGTGAGAAAATTGTGAGTCATACAATATTCTGATGTTCCACATATTAATCATAATCAGTGACAACTCTTCTATGGAAATAATATGGTGACCTATGCTTCAGCAGGAGGAGGTTTCTGTTCTCAGTAAGGGACATCCGCAGTTGCATGTATTTATGGAACTAGCGAGTTATCTACTTCATCAAGATGAAGATTCTGAGATGTGTCTATATTCTTACCACCGGACATAACATTTACCGGACTTTCCAACTCTAGGTGTATTCATGGTTCAGTGGTGAATTATCACTGAGAGGCACATCCTAAAATCTTTGGTATCCACACCGCTTTCACAAGCTCCCATCCTGATGCCAAGTGTCACCATAGCGTGTTCCTATCCGAGACTATATCACATAATATTTCCAGATTACAAATGAGGAAAGGTGAAGTGGTATTATGTAGTCCGAGTAACTACATTCACAATGGTCTATCTGGCAAATGTCAGACAGCCACTCCAGCCCTAACTGTGCATAAATATTACTAGCAATTAGATCAGCCCCATCTTACTTACAAACTGAATAACTGCAGGTACAGTATGTTAATCTGTCCTGTCACTGCAACCACACATTCTCTTATTCTTATTTGTAGTATTTATGAAATATTAACAGCATATGCCATAAATACATGACAGATGCAGGTCCTACCTCTCAAAAAGTGGGATTTGTAGCCCCCCTTCCCATGTCTGGGCCAGTTGGAGTTGGACTCTCTCTATTCAGATCTATGGGAGCACCGAAAATGGCTGAAATAGTGCAAAGATAATGCACACATTTATTCTTACAGCCAAGAGTCAAATAATCATAATTCTGCAGTAAACTGATTGAATAAATCATACAAATTATCCATACAGTCTGTCATTACACAGAGAGAATGCACAATTTGGTGTGACAGTACTGGGAAAATTCCCACCAAAAAACATTATCATGCATGCACTGGCATCATAATTTAGGGAGAAAGCACCAAGGTGGCACATAGTAGGTATAGTGCAGAGTAATGTCACAAAAATAATGTGGGGATACACATCCCGCAGCAAACCTCCTATCTTTCCATATATGAATGGAGATGCTTCCCACCTAAATTATTGGGCTTTTAGCCCAGTAGTCACTTTTGTTTCCGCTGCCTTGTAACACAATATGATGTACCTGTATATCCTGGTGCCTTTATGTAGGGCAATCCAAGCTGTATAGGTACATCATTATTAGAGATGAGCGAACACTAAAAATGTCGGGTGACTCGTATTCGGACGAAACTTTCCGATGCTCGAGTGCTCGTCTCGAATAACGAACACCCATTGAAGTCAATGGGAGACTCGAGCAGCATTTTTAAGGGGACCAAGGCTTGCACAGGGAAGCTTGCCAAACACCTGGGAACCTCAGAAAAGGATGGAAACACCACGGAAATGGACAGGAAAAAAGCAGGGGCAGCATGCATGGATGTCTGGGTTGCATAATGCACCATTAGCCAAAATTATGGGCAACAGCATGGCCATGACAAGATGACAGAATGAAGCTAGATAGCATCTAAACATCCAATAATTGACCCTGACACTATGGGACGGCATGCAGAGGCAGGGCAGCAGCGGCAGGCATGCAACATACCCTAAATGGACTCAGGCTTCAAACCAATGGGGAGCAAGAGGAACCAAAAGGTGAGCAAGAGCGCTTCAAATAATATCGGTACAATTGATAAAGTTTGCCAGTATATTT
Source organism: Engystomops pustulosus (assembly GCA_019512145.1). Lineage (NCBI taxonomy): Eukaryota > Metazoa > Chordata > Amphibia > Anura > Leptodactylidae > Engystomops > Engystomops pustulosus. The sequence continues at coordinate 57,602,461 of CM033644.1, forward strand.
TGTGGATTACACAGCAGGGTGGCGACAAAGTTAACACATGGAAGCCATGAACTGAAAACAACCCAAAATTCTGCCTGACCACAGCTTGTTTGATAAGGGGACCTGTATGGAGGCAGTGAAACTAGTAGTAGATTAAAGTGCTGCAGTTAAAACTTATGTTAGTTGGATCTTGCAGGAGCTGGCGCTCCGCTGCCAGCGAGCTTTCGCCCCATCAAGCCGTGTCTCTAGGCTACTCCCAAACAGCACTTCTAAGAACTTTTGTATAAGATCAAGTGTGTAGCGTCTTATAGAGTTTAGGATATGAGGGCGTGAGGGGAATGAAACAAATGCGCAAGAAGAAGCGCTGATGACTAAATATCCCTAAATGGTAAAGTTTGCAAGTATATTTTGGGATTACAACGAGCCGGTGGCGCACAAAGTAACAACTTTGATGTGGAATGCCCTGTAATAGCTCTTGGGCGGTGTGCCTTTATCGCCTAGGCTCAGCAAGTTTAGACACGCCTGCGTGCTTAGCGAACGGCATGCTGCTGTGCCTAGAGCTACACGACTGATGGCGCCATGCCCACGGCACTGGTAATTCGGGAGGGGAGGAGAGGGGTGGAGGAGGGTGGGGGGGGGTATAGTAGCCTTGAGACCTGGACGAGGTAGGCCCGCTCAATTCTCTGTCGGTCAGTATATGACCAGCCCCAGGGTCAGACTCGGTCCAGCCTGGCACCAAGTTAAGTTAGTATGCGTTCTTCAAAGTTTGGGATATGAGGCGGGTGAGGGGAATGTAAACAGATGCGCAAGAAGCGCATATGCGATGGAGCTGGCGTTCCGCTGCCAGGCGAGCTTTCGCCAATCCAAGCCCCTGTCTCTAGGCTACTCCCAAACAGCACTTCTAGGAACCTTTTGATAAGATCAGTGTAGTAGCGTTCTTATAAGTTAGGATATGCCGGGTGAGGGGAATGTAAACATCGTGCGCAAGAGCGCTGAAATAATATCCGTAAATGTAAAAGTTGCCAGTATATTTGTGGTGGATAACAAGCGGGTGGCGACAAAGTAACAACTTGATGTGGAATCCATGAAAACAACCCAAATTTTCTGCCTGACACACCTCGTTTGATAAAGGGACGATGTATGGAGGCAGCTATATGGACGACTTTGGAGGTAGCAATGAGACAACGTGTGGAGGCTGCTATGGAGACAATTTAATTTGGATAGTGCCTGTATGTGGCAGTCCCAAACATTTTTCAAACCAGAGGAGCAGGTAGGTGCCCTCCAGTAAATGGGATAGATTGAGTGCCTGTATGTGGCAGTCCAAAAATATGTTTTCAAACCAGAGGAGCAGGTAGGTGGCCCTCCAGTAAATGGAAATAGATTGAGTGCCTGTATGTGGCAGTCCCAAAAATTGTTCAAACCAGAGGAGCAGGTAGGTGGCCCTGCAGTAAATGGAATGATTGAGTGCCTGTATGTGGCCGTCCCAAAAATGTTTCAAACCAGAGGAGCAGGTAGGTGGCCCTCCAGTAAAATGGATAGATTGAGTGCCTGTATGTGGCAGTCCCAAAATTTTCAAACCAGGGAGCAGGTAGGTGGCCCTCAGTAAAATGGAATAGATTGAGGCCTGTATGTGGCACTCACAAAATTGTTTCAAACAGAGGACCGGGTAGGTGGCCCTCCAGAAAAATTAAAGCATGAAGTACTATAGCAAGAGCCAGTGGCCCTGTAAAAATAGCCAGTTTCCTCTGCTTTACTGTACAAAGAGGAGGAGAAGGAGGAAAATGAGGAGGAGGAGGAGGAGTGATCAATTATTCAGGTTGAGCTTCCTCACCTGGTGGGAGATTGGAAATTCTGAGAAATCCGCCTTTATTCATTTAATAAGCGTCAGCCTGTCAGCGCTGTCAGTCGCAGGCGTGTACATATCGGTGATGATGCCACCAGCTGCACTGAAAACCCGCTCGGACAAGACGTAGCGGCAGGGCAGGCAAGAACCTCCAAGGGTACAGCGCCAGTTCGTGCCACATGTCAGCTTTGAAACCCAGTAGTTGTAGGAGCTGTGTGATCATTTAGGACGATGGTATGGTCAGTACGTACTCCCTCACCATCTTTCTGTAAAGATCAGACCTACTCTGCGAGATGGGGACAGGTGACAGTGTCTGCTGGGGTGACATAAAGCTGGCAAAAGCCTTGTAAAGCGTACCCTTGCCAGGCTGGACAGTGCTGCTCGCCTACTCTCCCTCGCTACTTGTCCCGCAGAAACTACGCACTCTGCCGCTAGCGCTGTCAGAAGGGAAATTGTTTCAGCTTGTGCACCAGGGCTGCTGGTATTCATGCATTCTCACACTCCTTTCCTCTCCAGGGATGAGAGTGGGAAGATTTTGCTTGTACCGTGGGTCCAGGAGAGTGAACACCACGTAATCGGTGCTGGAATAAATTCTTTGAACGCGAGGGTCACGGGATAGGCAGCCTAGCATGAAATCTGCCATATGGCAGAGTACCAAGCGTAGAATTCACTCCCCTCACTGGCCTGACTGTCACTTCCTCCTCCTCATCCAACCCTTTCTTCTGCCCATACAGCGTGAACAGTGAAGGACATCAACAATGGTCCCCTCTTGTGTCTCGCACAACATTCTCCTTCTTCCTCCTCATCCTCCTCCACCTCCACCTCCTCCGATATGCGCTGAGAAACAGACCTCAGGTGTCGTTGGCTATCAACAAGGGAAATTTCTTCCCCGTCTCTTGTGACGGCGCAAAGCTTCCGACTTCATGCTGACCAGAGAGTTTTTTCAACAGGCCAAGCAGCGGGATGGTGAGGCTGATGAGGCGGCATCGCCACTGCCATCTGTGTTGACTCCTCAAAGTTCAGCACCTGACAGATATCAGACATCACGTCCATCCTCATTGTAGATTGAGGAAGCTGACTGACCTGACTACCAGTTCTGGTGGAAGTTGACATCTGGAGTTCTACAATGCTCTGGCGCTGGTAAACTCTGGATAACATGGTCATGTTGAATTCCAACTCGTGGGCACGTCGAAACACGGTGAGCGGGACGTTGGAGGCGCGTGCGCGGCCCTGAGAGTGGCAGCATGTGGCTGGACTTCCTGAAATGCGCACAGATGGCGCACCTTCGTGAGCAATAACAGATGGGTAGGGGTACTTTGAGAGGAAACGCTGCACATCAGATAACACATGGCCAGCATGGCACATTGTGTCGTCTGCCGAGTTGCGAGCCGCCACCAGGTCGGCGTTTCACACACAACCATTCCGGCTTGAGGTTAGCGGTGCAGACAGATCAGTCTGGCCGTGATGCCCTGTAATAGTTGGGCGGTGTGCCTTTTGTCCCTAGGCTAGAGTTTGAGCACCGCCTGCTGTCGCTTAGCGACGGCACTGCGCTGTGCCTAGAGCTACGACTGATGGCGCCGTGCAGGATGGAGGTCAGGGAGGAGGAGGTGGAGGAGGGGTGGGGGAGGAGGAGGATAGTAGGCTGAACACCTGGACGAGGTAGCCCCGCAATCCTCGGCGTCGGCAGTATATGAACAGCCCAGGGTCAGACTCGGTCCAGCCTCCACCAAGTTAACCCAATGTGGTCAGCGATATATAGTGAGCCCTGCCGGCAGCACTTCCACGTGTCCGTGAGGTGAGACTTGTAGATAACGGCGGTGGTCAGGGCACGGGATGATGTTGTCTGACACGTGCTGGTGCAGGGCTGGGACGGCACATCGGGAAAAGATAAGTGGCGGCGGGGGACCGAATACCGAGGGCGCCGGGGACCATGAGGTTCGCGAAAGCCTCCGGTCTTACTAGCCTATAGGGCAGCCATCTCCAGGCAAGCAATTGGAGATGTGCACATTAAGGGCTGGTGATGGGGGTGGGTGTTGACTATATTGCGTTTCCGCACAGAGTTGGGTATGGAGGAGTAAAGAGTGGTGGATGTGTGGAGGATGTGAGGAGACGATGGGTTTTTTGTGGCAGGGTTGTGGAAGGGGTGACTAGCAGCTACACAGGGGAAGGAGCGTGTGTGCACGGCCGGAGGTGAACGGGCTTGTTGCACTGAGTGGGGTGCTAGCATTCATATGCTGCGCATACTGGTGGTAGTTAAGCTATAGTGGTGGAACCCCTGTGAGGCTGGTTGGCCAATGTGCACAACACAGTCCGTCGGTCATCGCGTGTTCCTTAAAGAACCTCCAATCTTTGAAGATCAGCCCTCGCCGCAAGAGCCCACACGGGACTTCACTAGTTGACAGTGGCGTGATGCCACCAGCTCTGGCCTGCCTCTCCGTCTGGCCCCACCACTGCCTCTTCCAACCTGTTCAGTCGAGGACTCTCCTCCGTCTCAGAAGCACTGGTTCACCCGGCTTCAACCCAGTTGGGTCTGTCACCTCATCACTCCGATCCCTCAGTCTGCTACACCTGGACTTCCTGCCCTGACAACAACTTACCCCACTGTCTGCAACCGTGTCTCCTATCGTCGGCACACTTTTACACACTTCACTACGTCAAGAAGGTCTCATCAACCACAGACTTGACTGGTGGAAAAACTGGGCTCGGAAAATTGCTCAGCAGCAACGGACAAGTGGTTTGTGACGTGGAAGGGTCCAGAAAACAGGTCCTCAAGTATGCCGGGTTCAATGCCAAATTTTCCTTTGCGGGAGGGGCGAACGGTGGGGGGGAGGAGGCTGAGGTGCAGGAGTGGAGGATGTGGCGATTCGTGTGACACGGGTGGACTGACGTGGAAGACTGACTGGGTGGACAAATTGCTCGAAGCATTGTCGCAATCACAGACATCCACTGTTCGCACTGTTTGGCCTCAACAGTGCTCTACCCGAGAGTCCAGTAAACTTCAGACATGAACCTAGGGAGTGTAGCTTGCGGCGTTCCTGCTCCCTATCAGCAGGTGGTGTCTCACCCCGCCCAGGACCACGGCCTCTGACCCCTGCAGTAGTTGGACGCCCCCGTCCCCGCCTCGTCTCTACCCCTAGCCCTCGGGGTTAAACGTTTTTAAATGAGAGTTAAAACTTTATTTTTTTTTTTACTTTTTTTTTTTTTTTTTTTGTGTTTTTTTTTTTTTTTTTTGTTTTTTGTTTTTTTTGAGTTTTTAAAACCAAACATGATATCATTGCTATGGCTATTTTCTAGCCAAGTATCAAAGGAAGCCAGTACTATGCCAGATGAGATGACACTGAGTTCTTGCCTAATGAAATCCACACTATGAATTTTGCCATTCAGCTCTTTGCTATGGAGGTGCGCCACTAAGCGCAGAACACAGCGGTCGCAAGTCCCACTACAAAATGCTCAGAATTGGCAAGTACAGCAATGCAGAAAACTACAGTACACAGCAGATCAACCAGAAATCAAATATATAGAACGCTACTGTAGGCTTCAAGAAGCTGTTTGTATTCTCCTATGGCTATTTCTAGCCAAGTATCAAAGGAAGCAGAGTACTATGCCAGATAGATGACACTGAGTTCTTGCCTAATAGAAATCCAACCCCTACTGAATTTTGCCACTTCAGCCTTTGTATGGATATGTGCGCCACCCTAACGCAGAAACAAGCGGTGCAAGTCCCACTACAAATTGCTCAGAATTGGCAAGTACATAGCACTGCAGAAACTACAGTCACCAGCAGATCACCAGAAAATCAAATATAAGAACGCTACTGTAGGCTTCAAGAAGCTGGTTGTATTCTCTCTATGGCTATTTTCTAGCCAAGTATCAAAGGAAGCACGTACTATGCCAGATGATGATGACCTGAGTTATTGCCTAATAGAAATCCAAACCCTACTGAATTTTGCCAATTCAGCCTTTGCTAGGTATTGGCGAATAAGCGCAGAACACAGCGGTCGCAAGTCCCACTACAAATTGTCAGAATAATTGGCAAGTACATGCACTGCAGAACTACAGTACACAGCAGATAACCAGAAATCAAATATTAGAACGCTACTGTTGGCTTCAGAAAGCTGTTTGTATTCTCCTATGGCTATTTTCTAGCCAAGTATCAAAGGAAGCCCAGTACTATGCCAGATGAGATGACCATGAGTTATTGCCTAATAGAAATCCAAACTACGAATTTGCACTCAGCCTTTGCTATGGATATGTGCGCACTAAGCGAGAACACAGCGGTCGCAAGTCCACTACAAATTGCTAGAATTGGCAAGTACATGCACTGCAGAAACTACAGTCACCAGCAGATCAACCAGAAATCAAATATATAGAACGGACTGTAGGCTTCAAGAAGCTGTTTGTTTCTCCTATGGCTTTTCTAGCCAAGTCTCAAGGAGCACAGTACTATGCCAGATGAGATGACACTGAGTTAGCTAATAGAATCCAACCCTACTGAATTTTGCCACTTAGCCTTTGCTATGGATTGTGCGCCAATAAGCGCAGAAACAGCGGTCGCAAGTCTCACTACAAATTGCTCAGAATTGGCAAGTACATGCACTGAGAAACTACAGTCACCAGCAGATCAACCAGAAATCAATATATAGAACGCTACTGTAGGCTTCAGAAGATTTGTATTCTCCTATGGCTATTTCTAGCAAGTATCAAAGAAGCACAGTACTGCCAGATGAGATGACACTGAGTTATTGCTAATAGAAATCCAACCCCTACTGAATTTTCCACTTCGGTTCTGATATGGATATGTGTGCCACTAAGAGCTAAACACAACGGTAGCAAGTCCCCCTGCTAATTCCTCACAAAATGGTAAAAGATGCAAATTAAAATAAAAAAAGTAGAACGTTATTGTAGCCCTAAGAAGGGCTGTTGGGTTCTTTGAGAATCACTCCTGCCTAACAGTAAGCTAATAGAACACCCTAACGCTTTCCCTGAGCAGCAGCAGCTCTCTCCCTAGCGGCATCCAGAGACAGAATGATCCGAGCAGCGCGGCCAGCGGCTAGTCTATCCCAGGGTCACCTGATCTGGCCAGCCAACCACTGCTATCGACGTGTAAGGGTACCACGTCATGCTGGGTGGAGTGCAGAGTCTCCTGGCTTGTGATTGGCTCTGTTTCTGGCCGCCAAAAAGCAAAACGGCGGGAGCTGCCATTTTCTCGAGCGGGCGAAGTATTCGTCCGAGTAACGAGCAGTTTCGAGTACCCTAATGCTCGACCGAGCATCAAGCTCGGACGAGCATGTTCGCTCATCTCTAATCATTATGTATCTTGAGATGTCATTCAATTAAACATCAATACAGGAAAAAAACAATGGAAGCTGTTTTTGGAAGAAAACTTACATGTTTCTCTAATTATAGACAACAATGGCACAATATTGCACATTGACATACAAGATCTTGGAAATCAATGTTTCAATGTAAGTTTATACTCGCACTAAGCAGGATCCGTCAGCTGATGCCCATGTCGTTCTGTATAGTTCAGTGTGATGACGCTGTTGCTTTCTGGTAAAGTTTATGTCTGTAAATTAATTTATTACATGATCATTTCATAAACAGATTATAATTTTTTTCATTATGTCCACAACTAAACTACTCATTTGTGTAGGTGGTCATTACGTGGTTTTCTGTAAAACAAAACCAGTGACTCTCTCCTACTTCTTCTGCTAACATGCAAATAACTTAATCCAGTCTTACTTAGGTGGTTTCCATATGTGGTAGCACAACTTATGGGAAATTTAACATCATGAAAATTGGAATAGCTGGTAATAATTTTGAAAAACTGAGTATTTCAATTTTTGTTATTAGTTAAAAGAATATCTCTCTTTTTTTTTAAATTGGTTTTTGACATAAAGCTTACAAAGATATGTCAACATACTCAAAGTAAATTTACAGGTATATATCCAGACATATCACATTAGCCAAGAACTAAGTTGCATTATTATTTCGTAAATATAATATATCTTTTAAGATGGCCATATACTTTATCCAAATGCTACTGATTCTGATACCTATGCTACTGACTCTCATACACATGCATGGAGAAGAAAACCGCTGTCTGACTTTTCTGGTAGCACAATAAAGTAGAGATTGAAGTTGGAAATCCACCTGCCCTATCCTTATACCCTATCACTGAGAAGCATCTGGAGACCCCATATACATCAACTGGTTGGCTGAAGATATACAAATATACATCCAATGAGTATGACTGGAATTTACTTTCACATAGTCATACTTTTTCATAAATTATTTTAGTTTTGCTCATGGAAACTTACATATATGAATATTCAAAGAGAAGAGTGGGATATATGCTTTATTCTTTGGTTATATCCATAGTTTGAATTTATTAGTGTAATACTGTATTATATTATCAACCCGCACAGTTTCATACCCTTTTTACACCAATATGAGATATTATGTTACTAAATCCCATCATCTTGTAATGACTCCCTCTCCGCTCACCACTGGAATAGAGAGAACATACCGAATGAGCTGTGGGAGGAGAGATCAGTACAAAGATGAAGATATACTTGTACACATAGAGCAGAATCATAGATACAGAACTCTCATCCAGCATATATTATTGGGAGCAGGACTACAAACAGGGTGTATTATGGATATTAGGTTCTGAAATTAGTGGATTATGAAGATTGGAGCCTAAAACATACTGTAATGTTCAGCTGTGTTTTTCATGTTGCACTCATCTTGCAGTTGAATTGCATCTTGGAGTTGCTAAACATTATACTCATTCACAGTTCACACTATCGTTCAGATTTCCGTTTCTAGTTTCTGCTTAAAAGTTAAAAACTTGAACGGATCTGTTATAAATCCCACCCCACCCATCGATTTTTACAGTTTTTTTTTAGGTGCAGAATATAGGTAGATAGATATAGGTACACAGAAATAGTTAATACAAAGATAGAAAATAGATGATGGATAGATTATAGATAAATATGAGGTATAGAGAGGAAGATAGGAAAGAAGATAGTAGTGTAATTTTTTTAATCTCCTTTGATGATCACTGCCTAGTGTGTATAAAATGCTTTGAATTTTCTGTTTGATGCATAACATCATGTCTGACCAAGAGAACCAGTATTCTCAGAAGCTCACCATCAAATATACTCAGTTAGCCTCAAAAAGGTATCGCCTGATTTCTTCACTCTATTTCAGGTAGGAAGAAATGAGAAATCTATAGATGAGGGATAGATAGCTGGACAGATAGATAAGAATACGAAAGTAGGCAGCACTCCAGGGCGTACGGTGAAAGAAACTTCTTTTATTCCATGCTTAAAAGTTACATAGTGCAGCAACGTTTCAGCTCCAAAGAGCCTTTTTCAAGCTAAGTGATATCAGTGGAAGCCATACATTTATACTAAACATAGTGGTCACATGACCCGACATAACCCCTCTACCTCAATATCATATTACATCATTGTATTCAAATAAAGTGCACGTTTTCTTAAAAATACATAAACAATCTCAAAGTGTTGTCAACAATTTATACAGTCATAAAGTGCATACAGTGTTAATATATTTATACATAATTATCATCTAGTGTCTCGTGCATCCTGTGTTTAATAAAGTGTCAAGTGCAATAAACATTAAAATCATGCGATTCATAATTCCTATACACTAGTATATGCTTCGGGGTCTCACCATCCGTTCCATGTGCTGTATCATATAAGAAACCACCGCTGAATGCGCGCCTGCGATCACCTCGTATGACACGCACCGGTGAAACGCAAGCCAGCGAAGGATTCCGTGCGCATGTCCGCGCTGCAGAGCAGGTCGTCAAGGAGATCGGAGGGACGCTTTGACGTCACTGAAAAGGCGGGTTCTAGTGGTACGGATCGCACTGCACGTAAGGCTGGTAACGCAAAACAGTATATGTGTGGCAATAACTGCCCAATTGATGGTCACTGGCACAGCGGAGGGCATTCTGATCTTACGCTCCCTGTATATAAGGAGCAATTAAGGAGTATATACAATTTGGGGAACAATGGGTCCGGTCCCTATGTAATGAGGAACACAGCCCCTCAGGCATAAGTCATAACTCCTCGTACTATCTCTGTATAATTCATGGAGTTTGTGCCATTCGTCCCACTATATAGTTAAGTTATGTTAGTGTAGGCCACTCTCATGGCACATATTGTGACCATCATGGTTCTCATGGTACGTATAGTACCTATATTATATATGACTACCAGTTCAATTCCAGCCTATTCAAGGTTACAGAAAAAATCTTTTTCAGAAAAAATGGACAACAGCGCTCAGATGGTTAAGCACAAAACAGGGTACAGCCAAAAAATTGCATGGAGTTTGGATGGTGAGAAAGAATCCCGATTTAGCTTCCATGTGGTCTTGTAATCTGTAAGACAGAGAAAATGCTGTTTTAATATAAATAATACATAGTTTATACAGAAAAAAATGGAAGGAATCAAATATTGAGGAATCGACTCACTTGTTGCTTACACCACCTAAATAGTTAAAGAACATCCACAGATCTGAACATCACAATATACATTAAATACTTGTGAGCTTAAAGTCCACATTTAAACCTTTTGGTTTTAAACAGTCAAGGGTATGTATCCATTTTAACTCCTTTCTTTTTAGTACACGTTCTCTGTCCCCACCTCTTCGTAGTGGGGGAACATGGTCAATGAGCTGAAACCTTAGATCTTTTTCTGTGTGCCCAGCTTCAATAAAATGTTTTGATACGGGCAGGTCCCTCCTCCCACTCCGTATCGTATATCTATGTTGGTTGAATCTTACTTTAAATTCAAGGGTGGTCTTCCCTATATAGATCAAACCACAGGGACAACTCAACATGTAAATTACAAAACAACTGTCACAATTCAAGTAGTGTTTAACCTTATATTCAGTATCATTGTGGGAAAAAGTGGATCCTTTATTCATTTGCTTGCAGTTAATGCAGCTGCGGCAAGGGAATGAACCCTTGCTCAGCTGTCCAAAAATTCCAAGTTGTTTACTTTTTCGGATTGGTCCAATATCTGATCTAACCACCCGGTCCCTGATGGACTGCGATTTCCGATAGGAAAAGAGTGGGGGATTTTGGAATTCTATGACAGAAGTTGGACCACCTGATAGTTTCGACCAGTGTCGCCGGATAATGTTTGAGATGGCAATACTTTGTTCGCTGTATGTAGATACAAACGGAAGCCTTTTTAAGGGGGGGCGTATAAACATAGGGGATAGTAATTCATTCCTCTCCATTTGTTTAGTTTTTTCTAGGTTCTGTTGTATTACCCTGTTGGGGTAACCCCGTTGTGAAAATTTTTTTTCGCCATGTTTGTGAATTACTTGTGATGCGTTTGACACGCAACAATTGACTGTATGGTAATGTTTAATCATGGCACGGGGATGATGGCTCTCATACCTCAACAGCGTGTTTTTATCCGTAGGTTTCACATAAATATCTGTTTCTAAACCTCCCATGTCATATGTCACTAGGACATCCAAAAATTGGATTTCCTTTCTAGAGTGTACAAGTGTAAACTTTATGGTTTCATCTACAGTATTAAGATACGAATGAAACTCAAATAACTCCTGTTCAGTACCCGTCCAAATGAGGAAGATGTCGTCTATATAGTTAGATGGACAGATAGATAGATATATAGATTTGAGGGATGGATAGATAGATAAATATAGAAGCTATAGATCTTTGTATTGAAAGTGAAAGTATTTGTCTGTTACTGTAATGGACACTGTCATCCGTCATGTTCAGTTGTATTAATGTTTTTTACCATGCGCTATCTTTTTGTAAAGTATCTTTTGATAAATAAATGGTAATCCTAACGGTTGTGTGAACTTAGCCTCACAGACACACAATATAGTGAAATTGGAAATTGGAGATCATAACGCAACCACTAAAATGACAAAATGACATTTAACTGCATTCAGTTAAAAAATGTGCATCTCTTGATGGCAGTATTGTTCTCTTCTACCTCCCGGTGACACAGTGACAACCAGACTATACAAGTTAACACATTGACGATTTACTTGTGAATTTCATACCTCAGTCGGGTCCTCCCCCCGATTTCTGTCACGTGAAAGCGGGCGCAATCTCGAAAATGTCGGGAAGTCCGACGAAAATGCGATCCCCGGGCCCTCAGTAAGCCCCATAGAATCTGATTACTATTATGGGGTGAGCACCACCGGCATTTCTCTTACACTATTGTCATCTCAGATGACGACCTGCCTTTGAATTATAAGGAGACAGGATTGTGCCCTTATTTTTCACTTCTCCTACCAATTGTTTTATTGATTTATTTAAAGTTAAAGGTTATCTGGATTTATGAAATTGTGCAAAATACAAACTTACCTTGTTATTTTCTGAAACAAAAGAATGGATACAGGTAATAGGGTTTTTGGGGAGATTAAAGTCATCCCCAAACTGTAAACCGGGGCCAGATGTGTGGCTCTCTATTTGTCAACCCTATATAATGACACACTTAGTCATATTAGTCCTTAATGGCCAATATTGAAAACAATTGTACCCCTCAAGCAGAGGGGAGAAAAGAGGACCGACTAAAAAGGTGCATATGAAACAAGAAGTCTTTATTGGTGACAATATACACTTTAACAATAAAATACAACAAAATCATGAGTGGTGGAATACAAAAAGAAAGAAGAGGCAGACCGATCTGGACAGGATGGAGTAACACGTAAGTAACAGAGGGACATTGGTAAGAGACAGGCCAAATGCAAACAAGGTGCCTATTATTAGACCATGTATGTCGTATAACCTGTAGTGGTTTAAGGGGAGGGTGTTCGTTCTTACCAGATCATTATGATGTTAAAGTTCCACTGTCCAGGAAGGGCCGCGTCCCCGACGTACGTTTCGGCTCGGAATGAGCCTTCTTCTGGGGGTGGCGTCTTCCTGAACTGGGGTCAGTATATAAAGAGGGGATGAGCCAATAAGCATTTAAGAAAAGGTGCACGTGATCGCAAGCTCACGGGTCACGTGATACGTGATACGCGAAATCGCGGACAACACGATCACATGACTCAGTATTGCGAGAGCGCGGGACGTGCATCAAATTATAGACTGAAAGCCTAGGGAGTGTCTGCAGGGAGCATGCGCGGAGGTGCCCCCGAAAAAGAAGAATGTCTACTAAAGGTACCGCATGCATGAATTACATTTTCACATATAACGTTGTTATCACAATAACATATAGCATTGTATCACAATGTTAATATCCAATGACGACACAATAGGTATAGGAGTCATGTGGGGCAATGTTAATTAAATAATTATGAGGTAGCCACCTGTAAAAAAAGGTATGCCGCCATACAGAATTTTATAAATATAATACTTACTATTTGCAATATAAGTGCAAGATATACAAAAATTAGTGATGTATGACTTATAAAGTAAATGTGACTTGTGCATAAGATAATTGTGCCTTATATATGTATAATACGTACAATAATTACACATTCATATATTTATATACACACAGTTAAAATTACATACACATAGATGAAAACACATATAAAAATAAAATATGTGAAATAAATGCTATGTGGCATATACGATGGAATGATGTGTACATATAGTCAGTACATGTAAATACACGCTATGTAGAAATTATTGATATGTAGATACATCATATAACATGTATATATAAAGATGCCATATATACATCACCATTGACAATAATGTACATAGGGACAAACAATGATTTGTTAAAAAATGTATATATGAACATTGTATACCTAATATAATCAACTGGAATTAATTATTTACACAGATTATTAAACATAAGGTAATATAATTTTCACCTATAAGGCTAATACCTTGAAATTGGCATAATGGTTAATGCATATAATAGATATGGCAAAATGTGTGAGACATGGATATTGGAGAAAGAATGGTGGGGGGCAAAGTGAGGGGGGGTGTGTGAGAAGTGAGGAAGTGAGGCGGTAATAGTGAAGGGAATGGGGAACCGTGTGGAGTTGACTTTACTATCAAGGTATTGAACACAGATATAGAATACATTGCAATACATAATAAATGTAAAAAAAACTTTTCTGGCAATGCAGTGATTGGCTCCAGGGGATCTCCCAGCAGCTTCAGTGCTGGATCGACAGAAACAGTAGATTTTTTCAGTTTGTTATAATGCATTTTGTCCCTTAAAATGTAAAATGTAAAAACAGTTTACCACTAAGCCGTTGAATATATCCTTGGAAAAAAAATGCAGTATCCCTTCATCATGTAGACCTCCAGAAAACTCATATAGAAATGTGTTATGAAAATACATGTTGATTATTTATTTTGGTTCCATACTGTACTTTTCAAATATCAGAGATTAAATGTACCAAACTAGAGAATGCTAAACTTGGAAAATCCCGTTTTTATTGCTAAGCTTTTGAAGTACCATTTAAAAATGAATAGCTGCATATGTTTATTGCTTATTTATAGTCGTACAAATAATTATATTACTAGTACATTATATTACTTTCATGATTACATGCTTTGTACTATAGATTATCTATGTATAAATCATCTCAGGGGATCCCCTTATTCCCATGAGGAAGGATGTGCTTCTCATTCTCCATTTACTTTTATTGAGGTCCCATAGGTCAAATGGTGAGATCTGCTCAAAGGGGATTTTTCACACTGCCTTGTATGTAGGACAATAATTCCCATCAACCATTTATTTGGAACTCTGAAGTTGATATTCAGAATTACGCATTTCAAGAAGAAAGCCCCTTTTCCTGAAACAAAGTATAGTGAACATAAACTTCCAAAATGGCTGTTTGGAATGAACACCCTACACTAAAAACTGAATATTTGCAAGTAGAGCAGCGATTCTTCTGGAGTATCTTGGGATTTTCTGGATTATAGAAAGTGGTTGCTGGCCTAGCAGTACTTTCTACTATCCAAAAAGAATATTAAAGAAATATGAAGGTATCTAAGATATTCCTATGGTGTGCAGCCCAATGTTGGGGCATAGGGACTTTCCTATATGGTAAATTTACCAAATGAGGTGCTGTACTTTTTTCTGTTTTTCATTGGGGATTTTTGAGACCAGTCACATACTGTTTGTGTACAGGTCAATGCTAAGGACAGTTCTATTGTGCACATACTCAGCTCCTTGGAAGTCAATATTACGTTAATCCTCCTGAACACTCATTACATTTAGTCCAGCAAGTCATTTGAGGTAGAACCTTGATTAGTGGCCTGCAATTTACTATGGTGCTGGCGCCAGTTTGCTTTCAGTTTGTGCACATTCTTTGCAGTGCAAACTGCTTGCACAGGTATTTAAGAAGTGTCTGAGACACATTTCTGGCGCACGCAACACTTTGTGGTTCGGCTGCACTACTCTTTGTGCAACACAAATTTCTGCACTGAAGGGGGTGTTCCGGTGCTCAGTTGGACCGTGCACCACATTTAGCATGCAAAGTCCGACAGAAATGTGTTGCACACCCTATGTTAAAGGTGCACCAGAAAAAAAATGGTGCACTCTGTCGGGGCAGTGCAGGGGGCACCAGATTCATGAAGAACGTGAGACACAAATCATGAAGATATCCACCCTGCAAAATGTACATGGAGCGGTTTGCACTGGTCTTAGTAAATGTGCTCCAGTGAGATACCCCTGAAATTTGGGTGTTGATAATGAGTTAGAAAGCTGAATATAAGTTACAATGAATTTGGATAGTAGGGAACATGATGACTGCAGAGCAAAATGTCCCATAATTTTGACACCATTTGACTGTTACTCAAGAGATAGGGTGGTAGTAAACCAGTTCACCTTGTTTGTCACATACTGAATCATGGATATGTGTGGTTATGATTCTTGGCTTATTATTTCTAATAACTAATATCTAGATTATTACTATGTCCTGTGAGAATGGCAGAGATATTATGGTTAGGGAAACAAGAAGCACGTATAAGAGAAATTGAACTGGTAATCCCTTCTCACTCACTGTAAACCCCCAAAAATGTATTGATCTCTGTGTATTCATGTGAGATGGCGGTGTGTGATCCTCAGACAAATGGGGGGTATTTTATTGTTCGCTATAGCTCTCAAAAGATATATGTGCCAATATTTTTTATGCCTTCAGCATAACTACTGCTTCCTTCTCCGTCCTTGCTGGTAGGTTTAGGAGACATTGGGGAACATTTACTTACCCGGGCACCGGAGTTCACAGAAAGTGCATTGTCCGTCTTCGGTCTTGCAAGAGTTAAGTCTGTGGACATGTAATAGCTTGCTCCTTCCACCTGCGGCGAGCCCCCACTTCTTGCTGGCCAAACTGCTATCTAGCTGTGTTCAGATCCTCTGCCTATTGGTTTCTGATCTCTTGCCTATGTTTTAACTTCTCTATTTGGATTGCAATTTGGTCAATGTTTATTCCTGCTGTTGCCGATCCGGATTGTCTACTCTGCCTTATTGTGTTCTGTCTGTCTTGTTACATGTTCACACATTTTTTTATGTTAAACATTTTTTTAACTTTTGCATGCCCATTCTTTCATTCAGTGCCAGGAGGCACTCGGGAAACTTTGCACCAGTTGCCATTATAAGGCAAGTCATGGGGGTATGCTTCCCCACCAAGGGGGAGCGGTGATGTTATTTCATACTATGATTCGCTACCTCTGTGTGAAGAAGTTACTTGCTGTAGTTAGAGTCAGTCATTACCACCAGGTGACCACTCAGATGGCTTGGCTAACTTCAAATTGTAGCAGACCCAAAAGATTGTTTTGCTTCTAAAGAGAACTTGTGGGGGAGAAATTAACCTTATGGACCACTACCAGTACCAAGTAATGGCATCATCATCAACAGCTAGCACATAACCCCATGTCTTGTCGCGACAAAATCTGTTGCTGGTTGCCTTAAAGTGATATGCAAATTAATTGTATACAATCAGAATAGCATAATGATTGGTGATTAACCCCTTACCACCGACACTAGTTTTCAGCTCAATGACCAGACTCGATTTTTCAAATCTGACAAGTCTCACGATAATTGGTTATAACTTCGGAACGCTTTAACATATCCTGGTGATTTTGAGAATGTTTTCTCGTGACACATTGTACTTCATGTTAGTTATAAAATTTAAGTGATAAGTTTTGCGTTTCATTCTGAAAAAAAGTGAAAATTTGGCAAAAGTTTGTAAAAATTCTTCATTTTCCAAGTTTGAAATGTTCTGGTTTCCAGACAGGAAGTAAAACTACCCAAAAAGTTTGATAATTAACATTTACAGAATATCTGCTTTATGTTGGGATGATATTTTATGCTTCCGGTCATTTTTCTAGGATGTTATGAGGTGCAGAACTTTAGGTGCGATTTTTCTTATTTTCATGAAAATTGCCATAACTCACATTTTGAGGGACAACTCGGCTTCCAAGTGACTTTGAGAGGCCTAAATAATAGTAAAACCTCATAAATTACCCCACTATAGAAACTTCACCCCTCAACGTATGTAAAACAACTTCTATTAAGTCCATTAACCCTTTAAGTGTTTCACATGGGTTAAAAAATATGGACATGCGATTTAGAAACTATGGAATTTTTTTGGAAATACATTCATTTAGGCCAAAACTGACATTTTCAGAATAAATTAAATGATGAAACGCACTGCAACGCTTGATGCCCAATTCCTCCCGAGTGTACTGATACCACATATGTGGTGGTAAACTGCTGTACGGGCGCACGGCCGAGCATAGAATGAATGGAGGCGCCGTCCACAGCAGATTTGTATTGTCACATTGTACGACCTATAAATTTTTATTTTTTTTGGTAATGCGATCATATGAGGGCTTATTTTTTATGGGATGAGATACAATGTATAAATAATTTATTTTGGGAGTGTAAAGCTTATTCATGAGATTTTATTAACTATTTCAAGGGGGACACAAACAAAATCATCAATTTTTATTTTGGATTGTGAGCATTTCCCCCCCCCCCCCGCTCACCAATAACGTAAAAAATAATATTTATTCTTTATTCTCTGGTTCACTACGATTGCGTGATACCTCATTATATAGTTTTTTATTTTGCTCAACTTTTCTGAGCAAAAACCAAATATGGAGAAAAATCCATTGTTGTTTTACTATTGACAACTTTAGGGCCATAACTTCTGTATTTTTCTGTTTAGGATCTGGTTGAGGGCTTCTTATTTTTTGCGACGAAAACAGTTGTTCTTTTCGTCATAGTCTATTAGGTACCGTAACTTTTTTGATCACTTTTAGAACATTTTTTTGTGATGGGTTTGATGAAAAATTGTATTATGGGAAGTTTTCGAGTTTTTTTTTTTACGTAGTTCACCGAGCGGGTTCAATATTGATTTAGATTTATTGTACAGAGTAATACGGACGCGGTGATACTCATTTAATAGTTTTTATTATTTTGCTCAATTTTCCTGAGCAACACCAATATGGAGGAAATCGCATTGTTTACTATTGACAACTTTTCAGGGCCACTAACTTCTGTATTTTTCTGTTGGTCAGATCTGGTTGAGGGTTATTTTTTGCGAAAACAGTTGTTCTTTTCAAGTTGTATCATAGTAGGTACCGTAAACTTTTTTGATCACTTTTTAGAACATTTTTGTGATGGTGTTTGATGAAAAATTGTATATTATGGGAAGTTTTTCGAGTTTTTTTTTTACGTAGTCACCGAGCGGGTTCAATATGATTTGTTTATTGCACAGATATACGGCGCGGTGATACCGTCTTATATAGTTTTCTTATTTTGCTCAATTTTCCTGAGCAAAACCAATATTGGAGAAAATCGCATGTTTTTTTACTATTGACAACTTTTCAGGGCCATAACTTCTGTATTTGTTCGTGGTCAGATCTGGTTGGGCTTAGTTTTTTCGAAAAACAGTGTTTCTTTTCATTCGTATCATATTAGGGACCGTAACTTTTTTGATCACTTTTTAGAACATTTTTGTGATGGTGTTTGATGAAAAATTGGATATTTGGGAAGTTTTTCGAGTTTTTTTTTACGTAGTTCACCGAGCGGGTTCAATATTGATTTAGATTATTGTCAGATTAATACGGAAGCGGTGATACCTCATTTATATAGTTTTTCTTATTTGCTCAGATTTCCATGATCAAAACCAATATTGGAGAAAAATCGCATTGTTTTTACTATTGACAAATTTTCAGGGCCATACTTCTGGATTTTCTGTTGTCAGATCTGGTTGAGGGCTTATTTTTTGCGAAAACAGTTGTTCTTTTAGTTGTATCATATTAGGTACCGTAACTTTTTTTGATACTTTTTAGAACATTTTTGTGATGGTGTTTTTTGATGAAAAATTGTATATTATGGGAAGTTTTTCGAGTTTTTTTTTTACGTAGTTCACCGAGCGGGTTCAATATTGATTTAGATTATTGTACAGATTAAACGGACGCACGAGTGGGATACCTCCTTTATATAGTTTTTCATTTGCTCAATTTCTGAGAAAACCAATATTGGAGAAAGGAGAACGCATTTGTTTTACTATTGACAACTTTCAGGCCATAACATTCTGTATTTTTCGTTGTCAGATCTGGTTGGGGCTTATTTTTTGCGAAAACAGTTGTTCTTTTCAGTTGTATCATATTAGGTACCGTAACTTTTTTGATCACCTTTAGAACATTTTTTTGATGGGTGTTTGATGAAAATTGTAGATTATGGGAAGTTTTTCGAGTTTTTTTTTTACGTAGTTCACCGAGGGGTTCATATTGATTTAGATTTATTGTACAGATTTATACGGACGCGGGATGATACCTCATTTATATGTTTCTATTTTGCTCAATTTTCCTGAGCAAAACCAATATTGAGGAAATAGCGATTGTTTTTACTATTGACAACTTTCAGGGCCATAACTTCAGTATTTTCTGGTGTCAGATCTGGTTGAGGCTTATTTTTTGCGAAACAGTTGTTCTTTTCAGTTGTATCATATTAGGTACCGTAACTTTTTTGATCAATTTAGAACATTTTTTGTGATGTGTGTTTCTGTTTGATGAAAAAATAGAATTATGGGAAGTTTTTCGAGTTTTTTTTTTAGTAGTTCACCGGCGGGGTTCAATATTGATTTAGATGTATGTAAAGATTAATATGGACGCGGTGATACCTCATTTATATAGTTTTCTTTATTTTGCACTCATTCCTGAGCAAAACCAATATTGGAGAAAAATCGCTTGTTTTTACTATTGACAACTTTCAAGGGCCCCAACTTCTGTATTTTTCTGTTGTCAGATCTGGTTGAGGGGTATTTTTGCGAAAACAGTTGTTCTTTTCAGTCGTAATATTAGGTACCGTAACTTTTTTTGATCACTTTTAGAATTTTTGTGATGGTGTTTGATGAAAATTGTAATATATGGGAAGTTTTCGAGTTTTTTTTTACGTAGTTCACCGAGCGGGTTCAATATGTGATGTTAGATTTATGTAAGTAATAACAGTGAAGACGGTGATACCTCATTTATATAGGTTTCTTCTATTTTGCTCAATTTCCTGAGCAAAAACCATATGGAGAAAATCCATTGTTTTTACTATTGACAAACTTTTCAGGGCCATAACTTCTGTATTTTTTGTTGTCAGATCTGGTTGAGGGCTTATTTTTTGCGAAAACAGTTGTTTTTTCATTCGTATCATATTAGGTACCGTAACTTTTTTTGATCACTTTTTAGAACATTTTTTGGATGGTGTTTGATGAAAAATTGTATATTATGGGAGTTTTTTCGAGTTTTTTGTATAGTAGTTCACCGAGCGGGTTCAATATTGATTTAGATTATTGTACAGATTAATAAGGACGCGGTGATACCTATTTATATAGTTTTTCTTATTTGCCAATTTTTCCTGATCAAAACCAATATTGGAGAAAATGCATGTTGTTTTACTATTGACAAATTTCAGGGCCTAACTTCTGTATTTTTCTGTTTGTCGATCTGGTTGAGGGCTTATTTTTTTGCGAAAACAGTTGTTCTTTTCAGTCATATCATTTAGGTACCGATAACTTTTTTTGATCACTTTTTAGAAACAGTTTTTGTGATGGGGTGTGATGAAAAATTGTATATATGGGAAGTGTTTTCGAGTTTTTTTTTAGTAGTTCACCGAGCGGGTTCAATATGATTTAGATTTATGTTACAGATTAATACGGACGCGGTGCTACTCATTTAATAGTTTTCTTATTTTGCCTCAATTTTCTGAGCAAACCAATATTGGAGAAAATCGCATTGTTTTTACTATTGACAATTTTCAGGGCCATAACTTCAGTATTTTTCTGTTGCAGATCTGGTGAGGCTATTTTTGCGAAAACAGTTGTTCTTTTCAGTCGTATCATATTAGGGACCGTAACTTTTTTTTGATCACTTTTTAGAACATTTTTTGTGATGGTGTTGATGAAAAATTGTTTTTATGGGAAGTTTTTCGAGTTTTTTTTTAGTTTAGTTAACCGAGCGGGTTCATATTGATTTAGATTATTGTGACAGATTAATACGGACGCGGTGATACCTCATTATATAGTTTTCTTATTTTGCTCATTTCTGAGCAAAAACAATTGGAGAAATCGCATGTGTTTACTATTGACAACTTTCAGGGCCATAACTTCAGTATTTTTCTGTTGTCGATCTGGTTGAGGGCTTATTTTTTGCGAAAACAGTTGTTCTTTTCAGTTGTATCATATTAGGTACCGTAACTTTTTTTGATCACTTTTAGAACATTTTGTGATGGTGTTTGATGAAAAAAAGTGTAATTATGGGAATTTTTTCGAGTTTTTTTTTACGTAGTTCAACGAGCGGGTTCAATAGATTTAGATTTATTGTACAGATATACGGACGCCGGTGATATAACTCATTTATATAGTTTTTCTTATTTTGCTCAATTTCCTGAGCAAAACCAATATGGAGAAAATCGAATGTTTTATATTGACACTTTTCAGGGCCATAACTTCTGTATTTTTGTTGTCAGCTTCTGGTTGAGGCCTTATTTTTGAGGGAGGGAAAACAGTTGTTCTTTCAGTCGTATCATATTAGGTACCGTAAACTTTTTTGATCACTTTTTAGAACATTTTTGTGATGGTGTGTTGATGAAAAATTGTATATATGGGAAGTTTTTCGAGTTTTTTTTTTAGGTAGTTCACCGAGCGGGTGCAAATTTGATTTAGATTATTGTACAGATTAATACGGACGCGGTGATACCAAATATGTCGTGTTGTGTTTTAATACTTTATTTGCATTTTTGTGTTACTGGGGAGATTATGGGACTTTTATTTTATTTATTTATTAATTATATTATAAAAAGATTGAATTTTTTTTTTTTTACTTTTTTACATTTTCTATTTCTTGGCTTGAATAAGCGATCATTCGATCGCTTATTCAAGCTTTACACTGCAATAACTTGTATTGCAGTGTATAGTGAAAGTACATGAGATGCTGCGATGCTCAGTTACTTACAGCCGGGTCCTGCCAGGAAGGCAGACCCGTGAGAAGGGGAGACAGCCCGGGTCACGTCGTCGGAACCCGGGGAGCAGCGGCAGGAGGATCGGATCCCCCGTAAGCCACAGGGGGGTGGTCCGTTCCACGGCGGGACACATTGCACGCCGCGGTCATGCTTGAACGCGGCGTTGCAAGGGGTTAAACACCGGGATCGGAGTTTTTCGATTCCCGGTGGTGTTAGTGGGGGTATGGGCTGTGATATAAGAGAAACCGGCAACCAGCGAGACGGTGTCCCAAACTTCTTTCTGATGCGCCGCCCGTAGAAAGGCGTCGCATCAGAGAAGTAACCTGAATGACCGCCGTAAAACCCGATAGGGCGTCATTAAGGGGTTAAGTCAAGCCCTGGGCCTCAAAACACCCTTCCATTGGAAGGACATTCGATGTCTGTTTGTCACTAGACCGCTTCTACAAAGATAGGAGAGCTTGACTTCAGCACTGTGCTCTCCTGCCTCTGTGACTTTATACAGTTAACGTGCATATCCCTAAATAATTGTTATTTTGGATGATGTCACAATGTTGGCCCATAACAGGTGCACACCCAAATTGGATTTACGAGTGGTCTTAGGGAGTTTTATTTCCAGTAATAAACATACAGTGTGCACGCATTGACACCTGTAATTAATCATGTCTGATTGTCCTAGTCACTTCCTGGGAGTGTATTTATACTCTTGTAACCTTACATATTATGCTGAATACTCCATTGAGGGCTGAAACGTCGCACCGCCACATTGGTGTGAATAAAAACACCATGTTTACCAGGACTGCTGCCTCATCTCTTCATTTTTTGTTTCGTCATGGAGATCCAAATTTACTGTATATAGTTTTTAAGGTTTTAAAAAACTTGAGAAATAGACAATCCTGACCTTTTTCTATGCGTGAGAAATGCCATTTAGGGGATATCATATTATATTTAGTGATACTTATTTGGAATGTTTTTAATAACTTTTCAGTTTTGACAATTTTTGTTACACCATTTTCAGACGAAGGGCCTAATTCGTTTATCATTTTTGGTGAGGACTTTTCTAATACATTCTATAATAAGTGAAAGAATATGGCCATGTCATATGAGGGGGTATAGTTTGTGATCACTGAAAATGCACAGCTCACTTGCAAAGAAGGCCCCTCTCAACTGACATGTCAACATAAAATTATTTAGGATACAATTTTTGAAATGGAGGATGAAAAGAAAAATATACTAATGCTGCACTACACTCAGAGCTGAAAACCCTGACAATTACATAAATCTCATAAAAGATACAATGGAATACCCATGAGACGAAGGCGTGTGCATATGAGCAGGAGTAAAGTGTCAATGGGGTTGTAACCTTTATCACCGGGAGTTCACCCAGCCTCATATAACAGCGAAAGGAGTTTCAGGGAGGAAAATTAAAACTGAGAAGTGAGTTGAGTAGCGGAAATGCCCTTTGTTAGTAAAGGTCAGTGTGAATTCAGTTCCCATAAAATTCCTGTTTATGCTGCCTTGTGCGGATATCCCCTAGAGTCATTATTGTAACTCAGACTCAGACACATCCAGATTACCCAGATAAGACAATCTGATAAGGAGCTTACATTAACATTAAAGGATGTCTCATTTTGAGGTATAAAACTGCAATCTGAAGTTACCTTGCAACAGAAATGAAAGGTGGTGTACAGAAAGGGATGACACTGTATGTAGGAAATGTATGCCCACGTAATTTTCCAGTGTATAGATGCAGTGTACATCTGGATTTTTGGGGGGAGGCGCACTAAACGGCTGAGCTAGATACAGTGACACGTTGCATACATCTGGAGCGCAGGGGACGGCAGATGTTGGACGCTAATAAGTCATGTGACCTTAATCTTTTGTGGGCCTACATATTTACTTGTTTTCCAGGATGGTTCTGAAAATCATTCTAATCCTTTAACTGCTCATCAAAAGGCCTTACATTTTTTTTCAATTGTTTCTGTTTTTACACAACCAGAGGATGGAAATTTGAAGTGACGATGACACAGGCTGTGGCTAGTTACTTTGACCATACTGTTATGAACTGGTATGCACTTGATCAGGAAAGATTTTCATGTCGCATGTAATCAATACATGTGATGAACTGGCGCAAAAAATGTGTTAAAATATGACGCTTATTTGCTTGAAAACTAATTTTGTTTTTATCTCTTTTAAAAATTTTTATGAAGCTGTTCCAATACAGTGTTGGAAAAAAAAAGCTCAAAAAAGCTTAAAAAAAATTATTTTATATACCCCAACCCTGGAGTGTTTTACAATCAGGGGTTGACTGGCAATGCATCCACCCAGGATATTTGCTGGTGGGCTGGCTGCCATCTGGTGGTCAGTCACACAATGGTTTTGCAGAAATTCACAGCAAAAATGAGAAGAAGAACACAGCTCTTCTACATAGTGCACAGGAGGATGGGTGAAGGTGGAGGATATCGGAACAATGTATAGATAATTTATTTTGGGAGTCTAAAGCTTATTCTTGAGTTTTATTAACTATTTCAAGGGGGACACAAACAAAAGCATCAATTTTTATTTTGGATTGTTAGCATTTTTTCTGCCCCGCTCACCGTAATGTAAAAATAATATTTTATCTTTATTCTCTGGTTCACTACGATTGCGGTGATAACTCATTTATATAGTTTTTCTTATTTTTGCTTAATTTTCCTGAGCAAAACCAATATTGGAGAAAATCGCATTGTTTTTACTATTGACAACTTTTCAGGGCCATAACTTCAGTATTTTTCTGTTGTCAGATCTGGTTGAGGGCTTGTATTTTGAGAAAACAGTTGTTCTTTTCAGTCGTATTATATTATGGAACGTAACTTTTTTTGATCACTTTTTAGAACATGTTTTTGTGATGGTGTTTGATGAAAAATTGTATTTATGGGAAGTTTTCGAGTTTTTTTTTTAACGTAGTTCACCGACGGGTTCAATATTGATTTTAGATTTATTGTACAGATTAATACGGACGCGGTGATACCTCATTTATATGTTTTCTATTTTCTCAATTTTCCCTGAGCAAACCAATATTGGAAAAGTCATTGTTTTTTACTATTGACAACTTTTCAGGGCCATAACTTCTGTATTTTTCTGTTGGTCAGATCTGGTTGAGGGCTTATTTTTTGCGAAAACAGTTGTTCTTTTCAAGTTGTATCATTAGGTACCGTAAACTTTTTTTGATCACTTTTAGAACATTTTTTGTGATGGTGTTTGAGAAATGAAAATTGTATATTATGGGAAGTTTTTCGAGTTTTTTTTTTATCGTAGTTTTTTCACCGAGCGGGTTCAATATGATTTAGATTATTGCACAGATAATACGGCGCGGTGATACCTCCATTTATATAGTTTTTTTATTTTGCTCAATTTTCTGAGCAAAACCATATTGGAGAAAATCGCATTGTTTTTACTATTGACAACTTTTCAGGGCCATAACTTCTGTATTTTTTTTCTGTTGTCAGATTCTGGTTGAGGGCTTATTTTTTTGCGAAAACAGTTGTTCTTTTCATTCGTATCATATTGGTACCGTAAACTTTTTTGATCACTTTTTAGAACATTTTTTGTGATGGTGTGTTGATGAAAAATTGTATATTATGGGAAGTTTTTCGAGTTTTTTTTTACGTAGTTCACCGAGACGGGTTCAATATTGATTTAGATTTATTGTACAGATTAATACGGACGCGTGATACTCATTTATATATTTTCTTTTTTGCTCAATTTCCTGATCAAAACCAATATTGGAGAAAAATCGCATTGTTTTACTATTGACAATTTTCAGGGCCATAACTTCTGTATTTTCTGTTGTCAGATCTGGTTGAGGGCTTTATTTTTTGGGCAAAACAGTTGTTCTTTTCAGTTGTATCATATTAGGTACCGTAACTTTTTTTGATCACTTTTTAGAACATTTTTTGTGATGGTGTTTGATGAAAAATTTGTATATTATGGGAAGTTTTTCGAGTTTTTTTTTTACGTAGTTCACGCGGACGGGTTCAATATTGATTTAGATTTATTGTACAGATTAATACGGACGCAGGTGATATCCCTCATTTATATAGTTTTTCTTATTTGCTCATTTTCCTGAGCAAAACCAATATTGGGAGAAAATCGCATTGTTTTTACTATGACAACTTTTCAGGGCCATAACTTCTGTATTTTTCTGTTGTCAGATCTGGTTGAGGGCTTATTTTTTGCGAAAACAGTTGTTCTTTTCAGTTGTACATATTAGGTACCGTAACTTTTTTGATCACTTTTTAGAACATTTTTGTGATGGTGTTTGATGAAAAATTGTATATTATGGGAAGTTTTTCGAGTTTTTTTTTTACGTAGTTCACCGACGGGGGTTCATATTGATTTAGATTTATTGTACAGATTATACGGACGCGGTGATACCTCATTTATATAGTTTTTCTTATTTTGCTCAATTTTCCTGAGCAAAACCAATATTGGAGAAAATCGCATTGTTTTTACTATGACAACTTTTCAGGGCCATAACTTCAGTATTTTTCTGTTGTCAGATCTGGTTGAGGCTCTATTTTTTGCGAAAACAGTTGTTTTTTCATTGTATCATATTAGGTACCGTAACTTTTTTTGATCACTTTTTGTTTTTGTGAATTTTTGTGTGTGTTGATGAAAAATTGTAATATGGGAAGTTTTTCGAGTTTTTTTTTACTAGTTCACCGACGGGTTCAATATTGATTTAGATGTTATTGTACAGATTTATGGACGCGGTGATACTCATTTATATAGTTTTTTCTTATTTTGCTCATTTCCTGAGCAAAACCATATTGGAAAAAATCGCATTGTTTTTACTATTGACAACTTTTCGGGCCATAACTTCTGTATTTTTCTGTTTGTCAGATCTGGTTGAGGGCTTATTTTTTGCGAAAACAGTTGTTCTTTTCAGTCGTATCATATTAGGTACCGTAACTTTTTTTGATCACTTTTTGAACATTTTTTGTGATGGTGTTTGATGAAAAATTGTATATATGGGAAGTTTTTCGAGTTTTTTTTTACGTAGTTCACCGAGCGGGTTCAATATTGATTTGATTTATTGTACATTAATAACGGACGCGGTGATACCTCATTTATATAGTTTTTCTTTTTGCTCAATTTTCCTGAGCAAAACCAATATTGGGAAAAATCGCATTGTTTTTACTATTGACAACTTTCAGGGCATAACTTCTGTATTTTTCTGTTGTCAGATCTGGTTGAGGGCTTATTTTTTCGAAAACAGTTGTTCTTTCATTCGTATCATATTAGGTACCGTAACTTTTTTGTGATCACTTTTAGAACATTTTTTGTGATGGTGTTTGATGAAAATTTGTATATTATGGGAAGTTTTTTCGAGTTTTTTTTTACGTAGTTCACCGAGCGGTTCAATATTGATTAGATTTATTGTACAGATTATACGGACGCGGTGATACCTCTTTATATAGTTTTTTTCTTTTTTGCTCAATTTTCCTGATCAAAACCATATTGGAGAAAATCGCATTGTTTTTACTATTGACAACTTTTCAGGGCCATAACTTCTGTATTTTTCTGTTGTCAGATCTGGTTGAGGGCTTATTTTTTGCGGAAAACAGTTGTTCTTTTCAGTCATATCATATTAGGTACCGTAACTTTTTTTGATCACTTTTTAAGACATTTTTTGTGATGGTGTTTGATGAAAAATTGTATATTATGGGAAGTTTTTCGAGTTTTTTTTTTACGTAGTTCACCACGGCGGGTTCAATATGATTTAGATTTATTGTACAGATTAATACGGACGCGGTTGAACTCATTTATATAGTTTTTCTTATTTTGCTCAATTTTCCTGAGCAAAACCAATATTGGAGAAAATCGCATTGTTTTTACTATTGACAACTTTTCAGGGCCATAACTTCAGTATTTTTCTGTTGTCAGATCTGTTTGAGGGCTTATTTTTGCGAAACACGTTGTTTCTTTTTCAGTCGTATCATATTAGGTACCGTAACTTTTTTTGATCACTTTTTAGAAACATTTTTTGTGATGGTGTTGATGAAAAATTGTATTTTATGGGATTTTTCGAGTTTTTTTTTACTAGTTCACCGAGCGGGTTCAATATTGATTTAGATTATTGTACAGATTAATACGGACGCGTGATACCTCATTTATATAGTTTTCTTATTTGCTCATTTTCCTGAGCAAAACCATATTGGAGAATCGCATGTTTTTACTATTGACAACTTTCAGGGCCATAACTTCAGTATTTTTCTGTTGTCAGTCTGGTTGAGGGCTTATTTTTTGCGAAAACAGTTGTTCTTTTCAGTTGTATCATATTAGGTACCGTAACTTTTTTTGATCACTTTTAGAACATTTTTGTGGATGGTGTTTGATGAAAAATTGTAATTATGGAAGTTTTTTCGAGTTTTTTTTTACGTATCAGCGGCAAGTTTCACACGAGCGTTGGTTCAATAGATTTAGATTTATGTAGATTATCGACGCGGTGATAACTCATTTATATAGTTTTTCTTATTTTGCTCAATTTCCTGAGCAAAACCATATGGAGAAAATCGCATTGTTTTTATATTGACAACTTTTCAGGGCCTAACTTCTGTATTTTTCGTTGTCAAGATCTGGTTGAGGGCTTATTTTTTGCGAAAACAGTTGTTCTTTTCAGTCGTATCATATTAGGTACCGTAACTTTTTTTGATCACTTTTTAGAACATTTTTTGTGATGGTGTTTGATGAAAAATTGTATATTATGGGAAGTTTTTCGAGTTTTTTTTTTAGGTAGTTCACCGAGCGGGTTCAATATTGATTTAGATTTATTGTACAGATTAATACGGACGCGGTGATACCAAATATGTACGTGTTTTGTGTTTTATATACTTTATTTGCATTTTATGTGTTACTGGGGAGATTATGGGACTTTTATTTTATTTATTTATTTAATTATATTATAAAAAGATTGAATTTTTTTTTTTTTACTTTTTTACATTTTCTATTTCTTGGCTTGAATAAGCGATCATCCGATCGCTTATTCAAGCCTTTACACTGCAATACACTTGTATTGCAGTGTATAGTGAAAGTAACTGAGCATGCTGCGCATGCTCAGTTACTTACAGCCGGGTCCTGCCAGGAAGGCAGGACCCGGTGAGAA
This sequence comes from Engystomops pustulosus, assembly GCA_019512145.1. NCBI lineage: Eukaryota > Metazoa > Chordata > Amphibia > Anura > Leptodactylidae > Engystomops > Engystomops pustulosus. The sequence continues at coordinate 57,631,883 of CM033644.1, forward strand.
GAGGAGCCGACAGCCCCGGGTCACTCGTCGGAACCCGGGGCAGCGGCAGGAGGGATCGGATCCCCCGGTAAGCACACCGGGGGGGTCCGTTCCACGGGGGACACACTTGCACGCCGCGGTCATGCTTGACCGCGGCGTGCAAGGGGTTAAACACCCGGGATCGGAGTTTTTCCGATCCCGGGTGTTAGTGCCGGGTATGGGCTGTGATATCACAGCCCGACACCGGCACCAGCGAGACCCGGTGTCCCGAAAACTTCTTCTGATGCGCCGCCGTAGAAAGGCGTCGCATCAGAAGAAGTACCCTTAATGACCGCCGTAAAAACCCGATAGGGCGGTCATTAAGGGGTTAAGTCAAGCCCTGTGCCTCAAAACAACCCTTCCATTGCGAAGGACATTCCGATGTCTGTTTGTCACTAGACCCGCTCTCACAAAGATAGGAGAGCTTGACTTCAGCACTGTGCTCTCCTCCTCTGTGACTTTATACAGTTAACGTGCATATCCCTAAATAATTGTTTATTTTGGATGATGTCACAATGTTGGCCCATAACAGGTGACCACCCAAATTTGGATTTACGAGTGGTCTTTAGGGAGTTTTATTTCCAGTAAAATAACATACAGTGTGCACGCATTGTACACCTGTAATTAATCATGTCATTGATTGTCTATGTCACTTCCTGGGAGTGTATTTATACTCTTGTAACCTTCACTATTATGCTTGAAAATAGCTCCATTGAGGGGCTGAAACGTCGCACCTGCCACATTGGGTGAATAAACACCATGTTTTACCAGGACTGCTGCCTCATCTCTTCATTTTTTGTTTCGTCATGGAGATCCAAAATTTACTGTATATAGTTTTTAGGTTTTAAAAACTTTGTAAGAAATAGACAAATCCTTGACCTTTTTCTACTTCTGTGAGAAATGCCATTTAGGGGATATCATATTATATTTTATTGATACTTATTCTGGAATGTTTTTAATAACTTTTCATTTTTGACAATTTCTTGTTACAGCATTTTCAGACGAAGGGACCTAATTCGTTTATCATTTTTGGTGAGACTTTTTCTAATACATTCTATAATAAGTGAAAGTAATATCGTGCCATGTCATATGAGGGGGTTATAGTTCTGTGATCACTGAAAATGCACAGCTCACTTGCAAAGAAGGCCTTCTCAACTGACAATGTCAACATAAAATTATTTAGGATACAATTTTTGGAAATGGAGGATGAAAAGAAAAATATACTAATGCTCACTACTACCTCAGAGCTGAAAAAACCCTGACAATTACATAAATCTCATAAAAGTACAATGGAATTACCCATAGAGACGGCTGTGCATATGAGCAGGAAGTAAAGCTGTCAATGCGTGGTTGTAACCTTTATCACAGGGAGTTCACCAGCCTCATATAACAGCGAAAGGAGTTTCAGGGAAATATTAAAACTGAGAAGTGAGTTGAGTAGCGGAATGCCCTTTGCTTAGTAAAGGTCAGTGTGAATTCAGTCCCATAAAATTCCTGTTTCATGCTGCTTTGCGTATATCCCCTAGAGTCATTATTGTAACTCAGACTCAGACACATCCAGATACCCAGATAAGACAATCTGATAAGGAGCTTACATTTAACATTAAAGGATGTCTCATTTTGAGGTATAAAACTGCAATCTGGAACTGTTACCTTAGCAACAGAAATGAAAAGTGGTGTACAGCGAGGGATGACACTGTATGTAGGAAATATACTGCCCAATGTAATTCCAGTGTATAGATGCAGTGCATCATCTGGATTTTTGGGGGCAGGAGCACTAAATCGGCCTGAGCCTAGATACAGTGACACGTGCATACATCTGGAGCGCAGGGAGACAGGCAGATTGTTGGACGCTAATAAGTCATGTGACCTTAATTCTTTTGTGTGCCTACATATTTACTGTGTTTTCCAGGATGGTTCTGAAAATCATCTTAATCCTTTAATGCTCATCAAAAGGCCTTACATTTTTTTCAATTGTTTCTTGTTTTTCACAACCAGAGGATGGAAATTTGAAGTGACGATGACACCAGGCTGTGGCTAGTTACCTTTGACCATTACTGTTATGAACTGTGTATGCACTTGATCAGGACAGATTTTCATGTCCTGCATGTAATCAATACATGTGATGAACTGGCGCAAAAAATGTGTATAAAATATGAGCTTTATTTGCTTGAAAACTAATTTTTGTTTTTATCTTCTTTTAATAATTTTTATGAAGCTGTTCCAATACAGTGTTGGAAAAAAACAGCTCAAAAAAGCTTAAAAAAAATTATTTTTTATATAACCCAACCCTGGAGTGTTTTACAATCAGGGGTTGACTGGCAATGCATCCCACCAGGATATTTGCTGGTGGGCTGGCTGCCATCTGGGTCAGTCACACAATGTTTTTGCAGAAATTCACAGCAAAAATGATGAAGAAGCACACAGCATTCTTCTACATGATTATGTTGCACAGGAGGATACAGCTAAATGTATCTACATAAAAATACATTTACTTACATTCTCCCAGACAAAGTACCCGGAGTGATGTCATGTTATGGCAGGACCTGCAGCTAATTGCATTGTACAGGCATCAGCCTCTGTTAGCTGGTAATAGAGTTGCAGGCTTTTTCAAGAGGAGGGAGAGCAAAGTTGGCGGGCTGAAAATGATGGGAGAAGACCTGAGGGTCTAAATATGAGCTGAGCAGACCTTGGGGACATAATATGAGGGGAGCAGACCTTGGGGGCATAATATGAGGGGAGCAGACCTTGGGGGCATAATATGATGGGAGCAGACCTTGGGGGCATAATATGATGGGAGCAGACCTTGGGGGCATAATATGATGGGAGCAGACCTTAGGGGCATAATATGAGGGGAACAGACATGGGGGGCTGAGAATGAGGGTGAGTAGACTTACTATAAGGGAGAGAGAGCAGACCTGGGTGTTTTACTATGAGGAGGGTGGAGCAGACATGGGGCTTACCATGAGGAAGCGGGAGCAAACCTGGAAATTTACTATGAGGAGTTGGGAGCAGACCGGTATGGATTACTATGGTGAGGTGCGGAGCAGACATGTGGGAATCACTATGAGGAGGGAAGGCAATGATGGAGAGCTGCATTTTTCACCAGGTTTAATAGACAAAATAAAAATGTTTGAATGTAAAACTTAAGTATAACACCTAAAAACTATATGAAATGTTTACAAGAGGGCACAAGAAAAGTGTTTTATCTGTGATCCTCAACATGACCTCAGGTCTCCAAGAAACAATACTCTGGAGTCTATTCAAGGCAATGTCTTCAGCACCAGATACTGGCATCTTGGAAGCTTGTCATTTTATATTAGTCTCACAGGGCAGGGCTCTCCTCTTATTATTAACGTTAGAGGGTAGATGGCATCATTATTAGGTATTCCTAGTCCAATCTATCAGCCAGGACAGTGACTGGCAATTCCCTGTACTGAGACCCAACATATTACACATTACATTTTCATTAAACCTGTGGGACTGATTTACCTCATAAAATTGGGTTGCTGTAATAACTGAAATGACAATACACATTTATACTTGATTAAGAGCAATTAATTTACTAAACGATACTCTAAGCAAGAAGCAAAATATTCCCAAACTCTTGCGTCAGCGGAATTATATTGTTGAGGTTAATGTTGCTGACCATATTCTAAAGCACATCCTTTGGGCATATCTTTAGATTCTTTCTTACTAACCCCCCCAGCTTTTTCCTTAAATGTTCTACTGGCACTTTCTCCAGGTGCTATACTTTATTAGCTGGTTTATCTACTTTATTAGTAGTGGTGACAAAGCCCCTATCACTTCATGCCATTACTTTATGAAATTATTCCATATTATCAGTGTGGGCCCATGGAAGCAATGTCACCTGTAGACATTGCCAGACGTCGCCAAAGGTTTTATTTACTATAAATTTCTGATAATATGGTACTTTTCCATTTCATAACATCTTGATAGGTTAAAGCTTGTTTTTTACATAGCTACATAATACTTGTTTCACTTCACATAGTCATAGAAATACATACAGTAAAGCTCTGACTGTATACATCAGCATCATGTAGCTCATATTAAAACAAATTATAGTACTAAAGCTATGTATGCAGTGGACATGGTGGCTGCTTACATCATTTGTGGGAGGCTTCATGGCTAAAAGTTTAAGGCAGACAGCAAACCAAGAAAATTCCAACAAATTTGCTGCATGTATCTTCTTAAATTTACAGCTTCAATTGCTGAAAAGGTGAACTAAACTTAGAGTGTATCCTGGTAGTCACTCGTTTACATCCTGAGATAGAAGACTCAGCAATACCTTGTGAAATTTCCATAGAACATGAGCCTGAGGAAAATAATGCATTTAACCAGTTCCTTACAATCTTACAATTTTATACATTGATCAGTAATGAGAGCTGCATTTATCAGAACAACAAATATGCCATGAATGTTGGAAATACCTCTTTAATGTGTTCAGTATTTAATAAAGCACTTTAGAAATAACTTATCCGACAACATGGCACTCAAAGCTATATCCATGTGTTCTTGGATGAGATTCCAATGAGATTCCAATGAGGTGGTAGGTCTTATGGCACAGTTTAGGTAATATTATGGAATACGCTTTACTTATAAAAGTAAATATAAGCTTAATATGTGTTAACACTGGTACTACTCATTCTCTTGAAATTTCTGACATACAGTATATATTAGGGTTGTTCAAAAAAAGTAACTTATCCAAGTTCCACTTAGTACGTCATGTGGTGACAGGAACAGGGCAGCGTTTCTTTGATGGCACGTAGCACCATCTGCCATATGGGTTGCTTTCCTGCAAGCCATGTCCTCCAGAAAGTTTATGAAGGGGCAGGTCCAGCAGGAAAGTAACAAAGTCCTGCCCTGGCAATAAAAAGGCATGGTCATTTGACAAATACAAGGTGGTGCTTCCTACTGTTATTTCTCTCCGCTGCAAATACCTAATCTTAAGAAAGAAATCAGCTGACACAGTACCTATTGTCTTCAATTCACCAACCAGAGCACAAACCAAGCAGGGCGGAACAGCAAAACACCCTGGATGGGAGTGCTGTTCCCGGAGGTTGCACGCAGGATACTCCTGGGAATGAGAGTCCATGCTGCATTAGTTGGGATAAGTTTTGCTTAATCTTCAAATGCAGTGTCTATTTCAGTTTGTGATTTCAAGAAATTTCACGCTCCCACTCACAACACACAAGTCCTCATCCTCCACTCACAGCATACAAGTCCCCTACTCGCAACACACAAGCATTTCCTGCCCCACTAACTACAGACAGGGCTCCCTTCCACCACTCCGAAGTTCCCCTCTAATCATCTTCATTGGGTTAGGCCTGTGAGTAGCTGGGGCAGCTGTGTAAGCTGCAGGTGCAGGGCCAGGGAACAGCCCAGCAACGGGACTGGGGTCTGCAGGGGAGAAATGACTGCAGTGCTCTGCCACCCCCCCCCCCCCCCAATGATGTCATGGGAGTGACAATCCTAGGGAAAATGGTGGCGCGCATGTCTACTGCAAACCAGTTTTGTCTGGACACTACTCACTACTAGTTGTGCTGTGGTGCCAGAGCAGAAAACTCCCTTATCACATTTCTTCACAGGATGACTGCACTCCAATCCCACAAGTATGCATCCATATGATAACATAACAGAGTTTGTTTTCAGTCAGAGTTTGTTCAGCGTCTCAGTTTTTCACATGCATTTTCAATGCAATTTCAACGAGCGTGAAAAGGACTCAGGACTGAGGACTATCTTTTCTATGGCAATTGATGCGTGAAAAAGGCATTGCACTTGAATGCATCTCCATAGACTGGTATGGTGCTTTTTTTCACCCACGTGACTTGCAACAGTAGAGCATGCTGAGATTTAAACGCGCGTTTAAAAAAACGTGCGTGAAAAAAAATTCGGTATTTCCATCTGAAACCTGCCACTTCAAGTGGTAGGTTTCCTTTAATGTAGGACTTTCATCTATCTTTGCTATCTACATTATACCATAGACTTTTCTGTTGAAAGGTAATTGTATGTTGATTCCTGGACAATCTATTGACCTTTTTATGTGTGTGTATTATGTCTCTCAAACTTGAACTCACAGAACAGAAAGACCCATTTGGCAGGTCGTTTTCAGACCCTCTTCATAAGGTCATAAAGTAGGTAAAATGTCCTTAAAGGAAACCTACCATGAGGAATCTACGATTACAAGTAGATCTGTAAATTTCTCCTGCCTGCCTTTCCCCTAATCTGTAATTTAGTAATCCTGGAACGAATATAACCTAACTCGTTAAAAACTTTATTTTAGTAAAATGTAAATTAACTGCAGAGGCTACTGGGGCTGTAACTAGCCTGGCTGGACACTGGCATCTAAGGCAAGTACAGTAGCCTCTGCAGTTAATTTACATATTACTAAAATAAAGTTTTTAACAAGTTAGGTTATGTTCCAGGATTATTTAATTACAGATTAGGGCAGAGGCAGACAGGAGGAATCTACCATCAGAAATACTTCTGGTAGTAGATTCCTCATGGTAGGCTTCCTTTAAAATAAAACTTATGATGACTGGTTCTCTTTAGAATCAAAACTTATAAACCATGTATGTGTGTAATTAATAAACCAGGTTCTGTATTTTTTATTTCTGAACATTGCCTTGTATGGAAGAAAAGCTCAAGGAATGTGGATTTATTGTCTCAAGGATCTTGTGATAAAACCAACGGAACTGGAAAATCTGTTTTTATTTTAAAGCCAGTGGAATGTGTTTGAGAACGGGATGTTATTCCTTCAGTTCCTATTTACAGTACAGTGAGATTTACACTTCGTTTTACCAGCTAAGAACCTGTTTCTCATAGACATTTAATAGTATATATCGTTTTACATGTAACATGAAATTGTAAATTGATCTACAGTTTTAATTTAAAAAAAAACTCTGTACATAATGTAGTTTTCCCACTAGGTGTTAAATATCTGATTCAGCTAGAATGATGTAGAATGAGTACTAGAAGCAGCAAAGTACAGCTGCTTTCCTGAACCCATAGATGTTACATGCTTCACTGATGCTCAAGCAAACATCACCTCACAATCGATGTGGTATTCATAATTAAGAGTCCCATTTTTGGGGGCCCCCATTGATCAGACATTCAGCATGTATATTCTGTCTAAATAATAGCTTTTGAAAGTGCAAAACCACATTGGACAGGCTATGCAGGGGGTGTAGTCTCAGAGGATTAGCATCAGTACAGTTGTAACGTAGTGAATGAGATTTCTTACATACATATTGCAAAAAAAACTATAATATTGCACTTATGCTGTAGATTTTGTCTACAAGGGAACCTGTCACAAATTCCAGGGTGTTATGCTGGGTACATTTAAGAAACGTGTCTTCGTGGGAATATCCCTTTAATGGGATAAAAGTATGTGAGTAATTCCCTTTAAACCTTTGCAGTGCACAAGACCTATTGCAGCAGTACTGCTGTCTCAAAAGCCATCCCATTTAGGCCTTTTTATTAGCTGTTGGTGGCTTCTATAAAAACTTGGTTTTTTACCATAATATATTAGTTACGTTGAAGTTCTATTAGTATTGGCCAGGTAAAGTATAACTTACTCGATTCAGTGCTTTTTGGTTTTATCATTACCTGAGTCTGTGTACTATAGAGTTGCAGCTACAAGCCAGAGCTTCATTAGTCTGGCACAGTTCTATGTCTGTGTTATCTATGGCAGTGTCTTCTCTATATGCTTCACAGGGGCTTTTTAATAATAAAATGGCCAGTCTTTTGTTGGTGAAATGTATTGATTTTCTATCCGGACCACCCTCTCAGCTTCTTTTCTATTCCTTTAACTGGGCATACTGGGCATTTAGAAAATAGCACAACCTAGAAGCAGCTCATAACTGTGTATTACCACAAAGCACTGGCAGAACTACCAAGACAGTGGGTGGTGCACACTTGCTCCTGAGTGACTGGCAAACTTACATATGTCATCCAGATATTGGCTCCCCGCATCAGCATTTTACCTCTACCACTGCTGTCTTCAGCAAAAGGTGGCAGGCACAATGTAATGGTTACTTAAACGTGGTCAAAGGTGGAATGTTGAACCCAAAAGGGGGGAGAATTTAGATGGGGGAGGCTACAGAAAGGCCAGGATCTACAGAAATGGGAGCATAAGTTGGGGAACTACAGAATGGGGGGCATTTTAAGTGGGATCCAACAGAAAAAGGTCATAAAATTGGGGGTTCCATAAAAGAGGTACTATAAGTGGTGGGAGGGAAATTTAGGTCGGGATTACAGAAGGGGGGACATTATACTATGTAGGGGGCATAATATTTTGTGGGCACAAACGGAAGAGTAACTGCACATTTTGTTGTCCACATACAGGCGGTCCTCTACTCAAGAACACCCAACTTACAGACGACCCCTAGTTACAAACTGACTTCTGGTAATTTACGGTACTTTTGCCTTAGGCTACTAGGCTACAATAAACAGCTATAACAGTTATTAAATGTGTCTGCAACTAAGCTTTATTGTTAATCCTGGTTCTTATGACATCCCAACATTTTTAAAGTCCAATTGTCACAGAGACAGAAAGTATATGGTTTCAACTTACATACAAATTCAACTTAAGAACAAACCTACAGAACCTATCTTGTATGTAACCTGGGGATTGCCTGTAGTTGCACAACACATCTTACAAATCCAGGGTAACGGGGTTAGGTTTGGACATAACATTATTCAGGTCAGTCTTGAACCTCATGGATTAAATAAAATGATATAAAGTATCCTTTAACCCCTGTGACTTGATCACAGTAGATAAGTAAATGAACCTTTAAAATCCTCTAATTTACATATAGAGAATCCCACTAGAACTAATGTATTCTTATATGATGAAACCCTCCCAGGCACTCCCTTTAAAACCTCTACTGCTGAGATATCCCTACATCTTGTACAATGAGATAAGCCTGGTCATTAGAAAATCTAATCTGCAACATTTTACTAAGAAAACAGCCATTTAACCTGACAACAGCCATAACCCTGTGCAGTGGTTTACAAATGGTGTTTACATGCACGGACAAACAATCCCTCGGCTTCTTCTGTGACATCATCTGATCCATCCAGATTTATAAGATCAAAGCATGAGATTAAAGCTCTCCTATGTATTTCTAACGCAAGAGGCAGGGAAGAAACACAAACATAACATGACTGTGCCTTCATGCTTAGCAAACTCTGGAAGATTCTGACTCCTCGCTTTGTTATTTACTTCAACAGATGTGACTTTTTTGTCTTAGAGATTATAGGAATTCTCTTTGCTTCCAACTCTTCATGTGACTATTATATCATAAGCAACTCATGTGGGCTCTCCATTTCCATGGTTTTTTTTCTTCAAGAACTGCTTTGCTAGTTTGTAACTAAGTTAATGTGACTTGTTTTTCTTGTATAAAAACAATGAAAGTTAGAGTTTGAAGTCAAATATTTTAGAAATAATAATGGGAAATTGAGATAACAGCTTTTTACTTATACATATAAAATACTATAAAAAAGACCTCCAGTGGAAAATCACCCAACATCCCTGCACCCCTCACCTGATTGTATATTCTGGACCTCTTTTATACATTCAGTGCTTTTTGTAACAGAGCATCTCCTCTGCTTTAAAAAGACTCTGGCCCACACTTATCAAAAGTATTGCAGTCTGTACTATGTGCAGTTTGCCTCACTAATGTGCGGAGATCAGCAGATTATTGAATACTGGTGCACGGTCTCCATTAATCTGGGGCTCCCTGCACTGCTCGGGAAGTGTGCACCAACTTTTTTTGGTGCACCTTTAATATAGAGCATGTGACACAATTCTGTCGAGTCGCTATAATAAATGTGAATCAGCACCAGAACACCCCTTTAGGTGCGGAATATTGTGCCCCACCGGACGCACAGCGACATGGCGAGTATGGGTATAGCTGTATAAGTTGTAATATTTTGCAGGATGAGATGATGTTTACCATTATGGGGACCTTTTGATCACTTTTTATTATCATTTTTTATGTGTGCAAATGGAAAAAAAGTGGTGATTCCGACATTTGGGATACGTCGCCGGGAATAATCATTTTTATATTTAAAAAAATCGGGCATTTTGGGACGTGATACCTAACATGTTTATGATATCATTTGTTTATTTATTTTTTTAACCATTCTAAGGAAAGGGGAGTGATTTGAACTTTTTTCTTTTTTTCTGTTTTTTTTCTACTGTAGTTGAGACCCCCTTAGGTGGTCTAACTTATCCTTATATATACTGCAATAGTACAACTGTATTGCAGTATATGGGGATTTTCTTACTGATCTATGACACAGGCCACAGGCACACTATTATAGATTGTGCTGTATGACATCCCAGGGAGTCTCACATAAACACCCCCCATGACGTCACGGGCCAAGATGTCAGCGCCCACACGCCACTGGTATAACTGGTGGCATTGCCGGGGGCATTTAAAAGGTTAGCACCAATCGTGGGTGTTAGCGGTGAGTGGCATTGACATTAAAACTATTACCAACGTCTTAAAACTAACAACATGGTGCTGTAGGGTTTGAAAACATCATTTGCTCCGTTCCAAGGTTTTTTTTTATTCTAAACTGTATATCAAAGGGTTTCAACATTGGAATAGGTTTTCTTTTAAACATAAAAAAAAATCTGATGACGGATTACCTCTAATGCCAGGGACACATTACTGAATCATGGAGGGTTAGCCGCAGGGGAATTGCTGACAGCTAACCCACAGCAATTTACAGTGCTCCAATGTATAGTCACTGGGATTTCTACAAATCCCAACCTCATGCTGCAGATAAAAACCTGCATTTTAAAATGATTTACGCTGCAGGCTTGGGATCTGCATTATGTCAATTACTTCTGTGGATTCTAGGGGCGAAATGCAGAGGTTAAATTCCATAAACCCCTCCTCCAACACTTTCTGCTGTGTCCTGACATTTCACTGTGATTCTGGATAAATATATTTACTGAAGTAAGCACACTACACGCAAGTATCTGGGATCATGGCTGAGATACTCCTGCAATTTTGACACAAAAAAGCATGTATCTAGTTACTGTACAACCAAATATACTTTCCCCTGCAGCCTCTAAATGTGACTCATCTCAGGCAACAAGTGACTCATCTCTGGTCATTTTCACATGACTTTGGAGGAAATTATTTTTTAAGCTAAACGGAGGAGATTTTACATAAAAGAGAGAATTGTGGAAAGAACATTTCATACCATACCTGAGGGGGCGAGTAGTTTAATGGGGTAAAATTTAGAGGCAGAGTCCCTTTAGTATTAATATAACTTACATGTAAACTTTAAATAAGGGTAACGTAAAGTGTTAAAGTGAACTTGTCAACAGGGATGCCATTTTTAGCTGGTGACAGGTTCCAATAGCATATACTATGCTGATTTTAAAAATGCCTTGGTGAATCATTTCAGTACTTTGTATAAGCTTAATTCACATTACCTGGCTCCCTGCCATCAGAGTGTGGTGAGCCCCGACCGGAGGGTGGGCGGCGGCAGCTACAGCCTGTGTCAGTCTCGTCTTGTTCACACTCATGCAGCTTCCTCACCCCTCCCCACTTTCTGTCATGTGCATTGAGCAAGCAGGGGAGGGAGGGGGATGGTGTGGAGTAGAGGAAAACACACGAAATGCATGAGGAGACACAGGCACATGCAGGCTGTAGATACCCCTCCCCGGGACTCACCACACACTGCTGGCAGGAAGCCAGGTAATGTGAATTAAACTTATATAAAGTACTGAAATGTTTCAGAATGCTGACAAGGGCATTTATAAAATGAACAAAGAATAGGTCATTGTAACATGTGACCAGCTAAAAATAACATTTCTGGTGACAGGTTTGCTTTAAATAAAAGCAGCATGATAAGATTATCAGTAATAACCGTTTATAACACAGAATAGATAAATAGATAAGAAGCAATAGAGGTGTTGGTTTTTATGAGATAAATGGCCTCTCATGCTTCTTCACCCATATTGACCCTGATTTTTCTCTCATTCTCAGGAAAAACATTGATTGCTTCATTGTAACAAATATTCATGTATCAACTTGACAGACAATAGACTTCATGATAATATATGATACATTCTGTATTTCTAAACTCTCCCATTTCAAACTGCAGTTTGTCTCAGTGTAGAGTTACCAAAAACAAATAATGTCCTCATATTATATGTCATGATTGTTAACCATGTATACGTGTTTGTGATTTTTTTTTTTTGTAGATCTCCTTTTCATATATTTTTTTTATTTTTATACAATATTTTCCTCCAAAATGATCTGAAATGGAACACATGACTATGAAGACAAAATCATGCAACTTTCTGCCTCTTCTCTACTTTAACTGGGAAGGAGAGTTGACAGATTCTAAAAGTGCTTCCTCTTTATTAGTCAGCTGATACATTCTATTACCATTACATCATCTCCGTTCTCAGTCACTATCACACACTACTTTGCTGGAAATCTTCTACTACAATATACAAGCCTCAGCCAGCTGTTATTCTCTATCTCTCTCTCTCTCTCTGCCTCTTTCTCTCTCTCTCTCTCTCTCTCTCTCTCTCTCTCTCTCTCTTTCTTTCCTAAGGAAGCCTGTGAGGTCCAAAATCCCTTCCAAATGAATAGTAATGCCAATGGACTTGACTTCTCTCTAGATAACTGCTCCCTTTATTTCCATATTTAAGATTTTAGCTTTGTCACAACTGTTTGTGGGTAAATCTCACAAATCACTGTTATCATTGCTTCATCTATTTGTAATCTCAAAGGTTTGTTTCTGCCCCTATCAAAGACCCCCTACATGATGATATTGCTGGTCTCAGAGGCATTTTTGACCTAACAGACTGACTTTTATTAAACTGTGTGCATATAGACCTGTGCGATGCCACAAAGCGCACACTGAGGCCATTTATCTTAATTTCTTCTCTTCTCTTTTGTTTTCTGTTCTTTTTTTGGTGTTGTTCTAATTTATCTTGATGTTTTTTACTGTATAAAATCTGTTCATTCACTTTTTCTAATCCTGGCTTTTATTTGGCAACATCTCCTCCTACTTGGCACCTTTTTTGTGCCTATTTTCTCCTTTCATGTAAGAAACTTACTAACGCGAGGTTTTGTTACTTGGTTTTTGTGCCTCTTTTGGTACAATGCAAAGCAAAAAAGGAGCAACTTGAAATAATCACATCTGCCCTACTAAGATAAATCAGGCAAACCTAAAGCAGCCAAAAACGTAAAAACAATTTTTTTTACAAAACAAGTAAAAAACGCATACAATAAAGGTGCAAATACTGAGAAAAATTACCTTCACTGTATTTTAAGTAATGGGACTGTCATTTTCATCAGTTTCAGACATAATTCCTACACGCTGGGTAAAGACAATTCGAAAGCAGAGATTCCACAGCCACATACCCGCCAAACTCAATGGCATATTAACAACCACTCATCAAATTCAGGTCTGCTTAAAGCTATTTGGCAGGTCCGTCCGTGTCTTTAATAAAAGAATAATTTGTATTTGTGACACAGGGGTCAAACTTATATCCTCGGGCCTGGACATACAATTATAAACTATAGAGTTTCGACTTACATACAAATTCAACTTAAGAACAAACCTATGGAACCTATCTTGTACGTAACCCGGGGACTGCCTGTATTATTGTTTTACTATTGGCCAAAGCCTGAGTTAAAAAAATGGACACTTTATAAAAAAAAATAGGCACTGTATATTAAAAAGAAACTGAAATATTTTTTTTAAAAATTGGGGGTTTTCTATATTAATAAATAAAGGGGGTTCTATACTATTGGGGTGGTGTATATAACCTATACATTAGTAGTGAGGGGTGCTGTGCAATACAAATCTAAATTGAGGAGGTGGTGTATATAAATTACAGGTTGATGTATGTTGGGGTCATAGCTGGAAGAAGTCATCATCCAATTCTGACTCTTATGTAGCAATATCATCACCTGTAAATTGCTAAATGAAACCTCTGCCTGTGGAAGTATGGTAGTCACTGATCAACCTTCTGGTTCATGTGACAACTGAGTATTCGTAGTGCTAGTCAGTGAGCCAAGTCTGTCTTCTAGGGATGCCAGGGAGTGGGTTTTTATTATGTTTTAGTTATTAGTAGCAAGTGATTTTTCATTAGGTGGTGGGTGCTTTTTAAAGTTTGCATGATGATTTTATTAGACATCATATTACTGGGGATAAGGGGTAGAGGACTGTATGTATTTAAAAACTAGTCAGGGGCAAAATCCTCCCTAGAGATATTGGTAGCCTAAATACACTACAGGCAACGCCTGCAACAAATCATGTTGAGATGCACATTAATTTACATAGAACATGCCGAAATTACCCCCTCTAAACTACCAGCATCATCAGTTAGGGTACAAAATTCAATAAATGTAATGGTTAAATCATGCCCATTTACCTATAAAAATAATCTCCAAAGTAATATGAAAATGAGCTGAAAAGACCTGAACAGAGCCTGAGATGAGTCACTTTTAGAGGCTGAAGGTGAAGTCTCACTTGGTACTGTACTGACCCACAGAATAAAGGGTGATGTTTCACTTGGATTGCACAGGGGAAGTTGTAAAAACAAAGCCAAGAAAATGGTGCAAATACATTTTTGTCAACTCTTCCACATTCCAGATTCCCACTACATTGTATAGAATAAAATTTTCACAACAAGATTATGCATTGAAATCTGGAAAAGGCTTGTAGTAATTGTGCTACATATTCTATACCATTTACTGTAAATGCTGGAAAGCAATATATCAGTCCTGTGTTGATATACCCATAAGGTGTCCCTGTTTATTAAGGCAAAGCTGTTCCAATATCTTACAAATGACCAGGCCAAGCATTTCTCTCTTTTTCCAAACTAATTAATTCCATCTGTTTCGTTTTCTTTGCATTTTTAATCGAATAAATTAAAAAACGTACTGTGTATTTTCTTTGAAACATGCAGAGCAGTCAGCACATAGTAGAGTTGGAAAATCAGCAAATACATGCACTTTTTTCCTTCTTTCCTGCCACGCAGTTCATTTTTACTTTAAAAGCACTGTATCGGCAATTATGATGATGGCTGGGAGTCAATACAAGTTCAAGCCATAAAGTTGGATGCAACCTCTTGTAAGTCATAGTCACAAGGTAGAATAAGCCAGAGGGTGTTCTTATTCTGAAACAAACAATACTATCTTGTGTAACAGCATGTTTACCCCACTGGGTGTCATAAACAATGTTACAATAAAGTACAAAGAATAAAGTGTAATGTATGTATATGTGTTTGCTTTAAATTGTGAAATTTTTGTATATATTAAAAGTCATGGATAGTAAATGTTTAGCCTACAAGAGCTTAAATATATAATTGAAGTGAATTAGATCAAAAACAAGTCTATGCAAAAATAGAACAATTTTTATTACACAAATGATATCCAATTACCATATATACTCGAGTATAAGCCTAGTTTTTCAGCACAAAAAATTTGCTGAAACCCAAACTCGGCTTATACTTGAGTAAAAAAAATATAGGTTTTACCAGGTTTTTGTGGTAAAATTAGGGACCTCGGCTTATATTTAGGTTGGTTTATACTTGAGTATATACGGTAGAACAAATATACATAAAACACAATATTAAAACAACACAGCCCTGAGTAGTGGGCCGGTGGGCCGGCGTGGGACGATGCAGACTCGTTGGTGCGCATTGCTGGTACCCTGCTCCTGTTCAGCCTGCTCCTGTAAATGATGGTGTTATACACATGGGTTCCCACATGATGCCAGCAGTGAACCTGAAATCTGATAGCACCACGTCATCCAGTCTCTTCCCTCTCAGGTGTGTATGATGGAAAGCACCAATTGATGGAATGGGATGCTTCCTGCTCATAGATCCTCCCAACCTTGTGACACTACCCCAATGGAAATTCCCATCGGTGGGAAGTGTCACAAAGCGCTGCTCTACTTGCTCCACGTCGCACTGTGCCTGTGCACTCTCACGAGGAAGTGCGTCTACCAAATGTAACTGTGTATTTTCACCTTGTGATGGATTTAATCTCTGCCACACACATGTAATAGAGTCTGTCCTACATGGACGTGGAGAAGGGGCAGTAGCAAGATCAGAAAGCCTTGTCCAAAAGTGCGGGTAGGTTAGTTCCCAGCCTCCATCCTGGTTGCCTAGGGTCTTTATAGGCTCGGTGCACAAGAAACACCTACCCACTCTAGCGTCCCCAGTGCCGATGGAATGGGCCAGGGGAGGACTTAATGGGCCAGAATTGATAGGGGGACGACATCTGTTAACTAGTAAAACACCCACAAGATAGTTAGCCAAGGCTGCTCTATGTTATAAGGATGGGATCATCAACATCCATAACGCAGCAAAACCCTAAACTGTATCAACACTAACTCATAAAAGAGTTAAAATATGGAACGAGACTTCCATGACCTAGTGTGTCACTCTTAGATAAAGGGAACATAAGGATCAAATTCCTAGGTAGATCCTGCCAGTCACTGTATACTCTACAAATATTGTTTCTGAACAACAAATCACCATCCTATATGCAAATCATAGCTACAAAGTTTTCTCAGATAAAACAGGCAGAAGGACTGTTGTCCTATTCACTAGAAGATACATTTTCTTTTCCTAGGCTCGAGTCCACCTAGTATTACACACTGGACAACCCTGGTGAATAAGATCAAAATGTATGAGAAGGTATATTATAACAAAAGGAACAATACTGGGAAATATTTGGTTAAAGGAAACCTACCACTGCTCGCATGATAAAATCATGCGAGCAGACCACCTGGTAGGCTATTTAATACTGATGCCGGCACATACTTTAGTTCGGCACGGCGATCGTTAGTTTAGATAAAAAAATGTTTTACTTACATATGAAAATATTCCTCCGGTGCTACCCCTACGTCATCTTCGGAAGGGAGATGCCTTCCGATCTTTAATTATTCACGCCTCCTTCATTGTAGCCGTTTCCTTCGGGTGCCGAGAGCCGTGACGTCACCAAGCTCTCGGCACCTATCGCGCATGCGCAGATACTGGGGCACATTTACTAAGGATCCGAACACAGCATTTTCGTCGGGTTTCACGTTTTTTTTCTGTTTTGCCCCGAATTGCCCCAGGTTTTGGCGCACGCGATCGTATTGTGTCGCATTAGTGCCGGCTTTCATGCGAAACAAAATGGGGGCGTGGACGTCGGACAGCCCAACTGATTTGAACAAACCGCGGAATTTAAAAAGCAAATTGTGTCGCAAGATCAGCACTCACATGCACCGGGAAGAAGAAGGTGAACTCCGGCGGACCTGAGCGTGGAAGTGACGCATGCAGGAAATTGGACGCACAATCTTAGTGAATCATGACAGATCCGAATCCTCGTCAGACAACGCATGGCGGGGATCGCAATGGGACGGATAAGTAAATGTGCCCCTGTATCTTCATTTTGCACAGCCGCACTACAAAGGGGACGATCGTGCATAGTGAAGATACTGGGGCATATTTACTTACCCGGTCCATTCGCGATCCAGCGGCGCATTCTCTGCGGTCGATTCGGGTCCGGCCGGGATTCATTAAGGTAGTTCCTCTGATGTCCACCAGGTGGCGCTGCTGCG